>JADLZK010004047.1:600000-1061016 GCA_015847255.1 Hyparrhenia diplandra
GGTACATGCGTACGTCTTGCGAACATCGACATCCTTTGCATCTTCCGACGAGTTCTTCCACGTCTTTGAGAGCTGTTGGCCGTAATATCCTGTTCTCAATGCTTTTCCCACGAGGGTTCTCGACGCTGCGTGGTTTCCACAAAGATCCGAATGGATTTCTTCGAGGATTTCTTTTCCTTCTTCGTGAGCCGATGCATTTGAGTAGTACTCCCGATGATCTTTGCTCTTTTATATAGCTTGTCCCCGATGAGCACATAGTTCTTGCTTCTTCTCAAGATCCTTGTTGCTTCTGTTTTTGTCTTGGGGTAGCATTTTTTTGTTCTTGATGAAGTTGATGATGTCCTCGATCCGGGGAGTGGTTCTGCGACACGGAGATATTATCATCACTCTGTTAGAGCTGATTGCTCCATATTTTCTTGCTCACGGGTTCTCTTTGATTGAAGGCTTCAATAATTCTTCTACGAATACTCACGGTGGGACTTGAGCTCTGTCGGATCCGAGTTTGGCTAATCGCCTGCAGCCCACGTTTGCGTCTCGAGCACGTGTAGGATTTCTAGGCCTTGGAAGTTCTTTTCCAATTTGCGTGCTTCTGCGCGCCAGTAGAGGCCCATGTTATCCTTGGTGTAGTCGGTCATTGTTGACTTGATTTATGACAACCGCGTGAGTCGCCATATACTTGAAGTCTCTTGATTCCCGAGTTTTTGCCACTTTGAGGCCATGGATGAGTGCTTCGTGCTCGCCTCGTTGTTGGTAGCTTGCCACATTATCTGCAGCACATACTTGAGTTGTCTCCCTTACGGAGATATGAAGGGGAATCCGGCTCCTGCTCCCCCGAGCTTCAATGATCCATCAAGTACATGCTCCAATGTTTCTTGATGTCGCCGGGTATGGGTTGTTGGAGCTCTGTCCATTCTGCTATAAAGTCTGGAAGTGCACGAGATTTGATTGCTCTTCGTGGGGTGAACTTTAGGTTTAATGCTCCCGAGTTCTCTTGCCCATTTTGATATCGTCTGTAGAATCCTTGTTCCGCGAGGATATCTCCTAGTGGAGAATCTGTGACCCTTGTTATCTTGTGGTTTGCCGAAGTAGTGCCGTAGCTTCCTTGATGTGATCAATATGGAGTAGTGCAGTTTAAATGCGTGAGGGTATCGAGCTTTGGATTACGAAAGGACCTCGCTCACGTAGTAAACGGCCTCGGGTTTTACCGCCGTTCCGGGCTCTTCTCTCTCCACGATGATTCTTTGAGCCGACTCTTGTGTTGGTAGCCGCTATGTAGAGCATGAGATCTTTATGGTCTCTTGGAGGAGTTAGGACTGGTGCTGACGTTAGGTACTGTTTGAGTTCTTCAAATGCCTTGTCTGCCTCTTTAGTCCATTCGAACTTTCCCTTGTTCTTGATCAATTTGAAAAAGGGGAGTCCTTTCTCTCCAAGCTTTGATATGAATCTGTTTAGTGCTGACATGCACCCTGTGAGTTTTTGGACGTCTTTGACGTTTCTGGGCTGCCTCATCTCTGTGATGGCCTTGATCTGTTTGAAGCTAGCTTCTATGCCTCTGCTGCTGACCAAGAACCCGAGCAAGCGTCTCGGCGGTACTCCAAAAAACACACTTTGTTGGATTGAGCTTCCACTTCCACTTCTTGAGGTTGTTGAAAGTCTCCTCCAAGTCTTGAATCGAGTAATCGGCTCTCTTGTTTTTACCACCACGTCGTCCACGTATGCTTCGGCGTTTTTGCCAATCTGCTCTCCTAGGCAGTGCTCAGACGCTCTTTGATACGTTGCTCGGCGTTCTTCAATCCGAATGACATTGTCTTGTAGCGAGTAGGCACCGAAGGGGTGATAAAAGAGGTCTTGCTCGATCTTCTTTCTTGAGTGCTATTTGGTGATAGCCTGAGTAGCAATCCAGGAATGATAATAGGGCTGATCCTGCTGTGGAGTCCACTATTTGGTCAATCCTTGGTAGCCCAAATGGATCTTTTGGGCAATGCTTGTTCAGGTCGGTGTAGTCTACACACATGCGCCATTCTGAGGTGTTCTTCTTCTGTACCAAAACCGGGTTAGCTAGCTAATGCGGATGTAGGATTTCTCTCGATGAATCTGCTGCGAGTAGTTTCGCGATCTCCTTCTTGATGGCTTCTTTCTTTTTCGGTGAAAATCTCCTCGTCTTTGCTTGATGGGCTTTGATCCCATATTGATATCGATTACGTGCTCGGCCCGGCTCCCTTGGTACACAGGGCATATCTGGGGGTTTCCGGGCAAATATATCTTTGTGTTGCCTTAGGAAGCTGGTGAGCGAATTCCTATTTTGGAGATAGGTGAGAGCCGATGATCGCCGTCTTGGATGGATCACCGATTACGTAAGTCGATGTGCTTGGCGTCGGCTTCTTCCGGGGGTACCAAGATCGCTTGTTTCTTGGCTGGTATCTCGAGTTCTTGGTCTTGTCTCCTCCTCGCCATTCGATGGACTTCTCTTTTTTGAAGAGTGTTTTTCGACTTGTTTGCTATCTCCACGGCTTGGACATCACACTTTCGAAAAAGCCTTTTTGAGGTCTCCCTTGATCGAAAGAACCCCGAATGGCGCCCGGCATCTTTAGCGATGTAGATACGGGTAGTGTGGAATAGCCATGAATTTTACAATTGCTGGTCTTCCCATGATGGCATGATACGGAGACTTGAGATGCGCTACTTCGAACTTGATATATTACGTAAGGTAGTTTGACGGTGTTCCAAAGGTGGTGGTAGGGTGACTTGTCCAATTGGTATATTTGCTCGTCCGGGGGACTATCCAGTAGAAGGGGTCTTTGGAGGGCGATTAACCACTGAGAGGTCTAGTCCCATCTTGTCCAGTGTCTTTGAGAATATGATGTTCAGCCCTGCTCCTCCGTCGATCAGTACCTTGGTTACTGTTACCCCAGCTATGGTGGGTTCTATTACCAAGGGATACAGTCCGGCGTTGCATACACTTGTCCATTGATCCTCCCTTGTGAATTGAATCGGGTATTGGGACCAGTTGAGGTAGCGTGGCGTTGCGGGCTCTCTTTGCCATGATCGATCGTAGTGCTAGCTTGTCTTGTCTCTTGCTCTTTGATCCGGGGACTCTGCGGAGAATATGGCGTTTAACGGAGAATATGGCGTTTAGAGATCTTGTTGCTTTACGGAAGTCTCTGTTTTACGTCCGTCGTTGCTTTCTCCTTTGCTTTTTCGTGGTTGTCCCTTTTACGAGCTGAATCCCTTCCCTTGTATCTCTCTTGGAAGGTTGTGCGGTTTCGGTGAGTGACGATCTCGGGGGATGGAAGGCGCAAGGCATGTCTTCTAGGTTGACATTGTCCTTGCTGCTTTGCCCTTTGCTCTTGTTGTTCTTTGTACTTACGTTTGTAGGGCTTCTTCGGCTTCTCCGCCACGCGCATTGTGTTGTGCGGCCCTCGTTTCTTATGCTGGAGAGTTGTTACGTTTCTTTCTTCGGGCCTTCCGTGCTCTTTCTCTCGGGAGGCGATCACGGGTTCTTTCTTCGGCGCCGATCATTTTCTCAACGGTAAGCTTGAACTGTTCGTTTGTTCTCGGGTTGTCTTTGTAGAAGTCGAGAATTGCCATCTTTGAGAGATTCCATTACCGAACGCATCCACCACTTCTCTTTTCGTGATGTCATGCACTGGGATCTCATCTCGCCAAATCTTCGATAGTAATCTCTCAAGGATTCTCCCGCTACGCTTGAGGCTCTTTAATTAGATCTGCGTGATGGGATGAGTGATGATTCTGCGAAGTTATTGCAAAAATATTTTTACGCAAATCTTCCCGTATTCTATTGAGCCTTCTTCGATCTTGTCGAACCATTGGAGCGGTAGAGCTTCTAGAGCCATGGGAAAGAAAACGGCTTTTTGCGTCATCATCTCCTCTAGCCAGCTCAATGGATTGTGAGTAGACTTCGAGCCATTGCTTGGGCTGTTTTTCCCATCGTATTTTGAGTGATTTGAAGGTTTGAACTTTGGGGGTAGTTTGACTCCTTGTAGTCTTTTCTGCGAAGCAAGGGAATCTGTCATAGCCCCCTGTTGTCCTCCCTTCGATTTGTCACGAGAATCTTGCTCCTTTTGTCAAGGTTCTTGCGGGTCTGCGTGCGTGGACTCGCGACTTCTTCATGTTGGCTTGGTCTTGGGGTGAGATTAGCCCTCGGGGGTCTCACGGTTTTCACCATCCCTCGGGGCCGCCTTGAGTTTCACGGAGTTCTCCGGCGTGCCCAACCTCTCGAAGACATTAGGCCGACTTCTTTTGTGCGTCGCGAGTTGTTTGCCTTTTTGTGACCTGGTGGGATCTCTTTCTTGGGTGGCTTTCGAGGCGCTTCCTTGATGAGCCTCTCCTCGTCATTCGAGGTTCAAAGCGGTCTTGAGGCGTTCAATCAACTCTTGTATCTTTCGTGTGTGTTGTCGATGGTCGTCTCTTCGGCTTCCCTTTCAGACTTCATCTTCTCATATTCGCGCAAGTCGGCTTGGTATTTGCTCAGGCTTGTTTGCGCTTGCTCGCTCTGTCTCGGCGTCCTCCCTTCAGCTTGTTTCTTCTTAGCCTTGAATGGCGTTGGTCCTCTCCTTCGTCTTCTTGGGTTCTTTCGTCCGCCCGAGATGTTTGATAGACCTTCGTCGGTGGACGATGTCGGGGGCATACGGAGGGTTAAGCGGTGTGCGGGCTCTTGCTATCACCAAGATTTCGTTGCGAACATGAGCCTTTGGACGCCACTCCTTCTGTCCAGGGAAGATTCGTCGCTTGCCATCCACGTACACCGCCGTTTCTTGACGTTCGGTCTTTGTGAGGGCTCTAGGCCGGTGGATGATGCACTCCTCTGGCGTCCTTGTTAGGGACGAGTCCTCGTTGCTTGGCGCCTTTCAAAGGAATCTCAGCTTTCTTTTGAAAGTTGTCTTGATACGCCTTGTATGTGTGAACGCGGCGTTACGTAGTCCGTTGGGGAATTGGTAAGGTAACTGGGTTGATACCGGATTTGTCTCGGTTTTCGCCTTCTCTCTCCGAAGTCGGGGTAGCCTTTCTTGAAAAAATTCTTTCCCGAATTGATCCCGGCTCCCTTGTGCGAGTCGGAGTAGGAGTATAGGCGAGTCGTCTTCGAGTCCGTCTTTGAACTTTGGGTGTCCCCTTCCCGAGTCTGTTTCGGTGTCAGGTCCTGCGATGTGGTTCTCAGTCGGTGTTGAGCTTGTTCTCCGTTTCGAGGCGATGTCGGCGGCGTCAAGCGCCCGAGCTTCGGCGAGTTGATTCTCCGGCCTTGGATTTTCGATGATGTAGCCTCGAGTCTTGCCGTCATCGTCGATCTCGCAAGTCCATGATCCGAAGATAATCGTATTTTCGTCGTCGAGCCCATGATGTCGTGGTCCGCCGAACTCTCGTGCTGAAATTCGACGAGAGCCCTACGCGCGCCCGGTTGTCGATGTTTTCGACCGAGAGCCCGCCACGGGGTGAGCCGGGCGGTTTGTTGGGCCTTGATGAACCTGGAGTCCGGCGGTTTGTTGCGCAGATTGACATGGAGACGGGGTTTTTTATCTGGTTCGGGCCCTCGATCCTTGATCGAGTAAAGACCTTACGCGATCCGGGCGTGAGCCTGTTTTTGATTGATGGGGTCAACCGAGAATCGGTTGTAAGGTTTACAGCACTTGATCTGTTCAAGTTGCGCTCTCCTCTACGAGGTGCCCTTTGGCCGCCTTTTATAGTTCAAGGAGCCAAAGGGCTTACTACGGACCTAGTCGGATACAGAGAGGGTTGTCCGTAGAGGATTCGAACACCCAGACCCTTTACATGGTAATCTGACTAGGATCCTATCCTAATTACAACAGAAGTCTACCGTAGCTATGCTTCCATTGCCTTCTGTGAGTTGTTAGTGGCCGCAGGCTAGGATAGAATCCTGCGAACAACTCTGTAGAGTCCTTAGGTGATCCCGTATCCACACTCACTTAGTAATCTCGGTGTGCTAGAACTATGGATAATCTGTTTGAGACCAGAAGATGTTGAGATCCTTGGAGAAACACCCAGTTTGCTTTTTCTAAAACTGAGCACTTGGGGGTGCACCAATGGAAGGATCGTAGTACAAGGCAACAATAGATTCAGAAATCTGAAATATTTCTCCCTGAAGATCATTGCTTGTGGGATCTCACTGGAGTTTGGAGCGGGATCAATGCCAAAGCTTGACCACGTGAAGCTTAAGTTCTCTGTGCATAAGATGTGCCTGAATGGTGCTCCATCTAGTTTGGGCATCCAGCACCTCTCTGCTCTCAACAAGGTCGAGATCACATTTCGTGAAGACAGTGATGATAACGCCGTTAGATGTGTTTCAAGAGCCATTATTGCTGCCATCAAGACACTTCCCAACCATCCCACTGTCAGGTTCCGTACAAATTCTAGTGGTCGGAAATGCCAACATTTTGAATCGGTAAGTTCTCTCATAGAACATTAGACATTGATGGTTTCCACCAACCTCTCTGGTGCTGTAACCACATATTACTTTCTTCAATAGCAAGTAGCCTAGTACTCCATACATACTTGGCGGTTCTATTAGATACGTACTTTCTGACTCTTGTTTATGTTTTGCTTACACTTCTCTTCTAGCTGCGGCAAATGAATATTTATTTCTTCCATTTAGCACGGGCATGGTCATCCAATAGAACAATTCTTTAACACTTCTTTTATAGGTATTATGGGACATGAATAAAGAACTTTTTGGTGGAGCAATATCCGAGTGGCTCGAATTTTTGCAAATCAGAAAGGAGGCGAACCTACTTTTATGTGGTGATGGAAGAACCCAAGCTACAGATGGAGAGAGTGAACTAGAGGTGCTAAAGACCCCACAAGGGTCCAAGTGAACTCTGCGTTTCCTGCTTGTCACTAGTTCATTTTCACCACTAACCTCATGTTGTTTTCCAAACAGGATGTGACACATGAGAAGGAAGAAAAAGAGCAGACCGATCAGGAGAAGGGGGCTGGTGAGAAGGCTGGCGAGGAGGAAGAGACCGTTGAAATATAAGTGGGTAGAAGGTGGATGGTATAGCACTGCAGCAGCAATTAGAATGCGTTCCGAGCATGTCGCCTCTACGTTCTGGTTGATGAAGGTGTCTGCCTCAGGTTCAGCAAAACAGAGTATGCCGTTTTGTGTTTCCACGTTGTGCTGGAGTATTTGGGATTAGTTTTGGTGAGGTTTGTGCTGGTTGCAGATTCGAGATAGCTTTGAATAAAGCCAAGAACAAGGTTTACCTATGTCGTCGAGGGGTTTCAAATTCAAGCTAGGTTGAACTTCACATTTGCTTTGCTTTCCAATCTAAACTCATGTGATTATAGTGGTCACGAACACCATCAAGGTTTCTAAAGTATGGTTTGTAAAATTCTAATTAGTTACCAATAAAGGCTTGTAACGTTCACATTTGCCTGGTACGGTGACGCACATATTACACTTTTGTTTGTATCAGGCACACATTTTTAGTTGTCACTTGAACCTACCTCATCCAGAAACGAGATTTACCAATGAACCAGAGTCTGTAGGTTTTAAATACAAAAAATAATTTCACATTTTGATTTGTAGTACAGCAGGAAAGCCATTTTTATCTTGCTTTGAAAAAGTTTCTTGTCAATTAAAGCCGTCGACTTGACTTTTTCTTCTCTTGCAATTAAAGGCTTGACTGTTCAATTTCACAATCCTGTTCAGTTCTTAATGTTTGAAGCACACGGATACATGATCAATGTATGTCCATCCATTCACGTTCACGTAGGACAATTCCGTCCAATGCCTCACACACGCCAAACCTGCATATCGTCTCGCGCCTTGCTCTGTATCTCTGCATCACCTGCTTGCTCTCATAAATCACAGCACAGGGCATCCGGCAGCAGAGCAATGGAGGCTGCGGGCTCTGGTGAGCGTCTCCACGGTGGTGTAGAAGCCGCTCCTGTGCAGGCTCGGTAAACTACTGAACGGCGAGTACGTAGTCAAGCTCAAGTGGGTGTCAAGGCACATCAAGTTCTTGCGAGACGAGCCTTGTACGATGATGAGCGCCACACTCTAAATGCTTGCAGATGCAGAGATCAACCCCCAGATGAGATACTGGAGGGACAAGGTACGTGAGCTGGCCTACGACGTCGGGGTAGGCGGCGGCGGCATAGGAAGAGTCGAACGAAAGAAACGAAACGTCAATCCCTATCTAATTATATCGATGCACTGCGTGAATATCCCAGAAAGGACATGTCTTTCAAGGCTCCAAATACATGTATTTGGAATATAAAAACAAAGAAAATACACATAATCTCAAGAGTCAAACATTTGGAGGGTTATTTTTACAAAGTTGATGTTTGGAGTTCCAAATCTGTGAAGCGCGTGGTTTGGAGTGCCAAATATGCAATTTTCTCAGTCTGGAACGCTTGAAACAATTGAAAGACATTGTCAGCGGCGGGCACGACCTACCTGGAGGGTAACTGTGGTAACCAACGATATCGAGTCAGGGGGACACGCCTAGCGTGCACCTCCGTTGCTTCCTCCCACGATCCTCCCGCGCTTGCTTGCTGCCCATGCTCACGCCCATTGAGGCGGCTTCTCCAGCGCCGCTAGTGCTCGACCATAGTTCTACTTCGCTGTCCGCTCCCGATAGAATTTTTTTAAAAAAGAATATATATTAAAATATCCCAGCCTAGGATCCAACGCGAGAGCAGCTTCCTCACACGCACATCAAAATAGCCTTGACCTGCTTAGATCCACACACACCGCAACATTCATCTTGAATCTCCTGGCCACAACAGTCGCGACCAATAGTCTCCACCTTTCTCGCCACAATGGTGACGACCATTACATATTGACAGGCACACGATTCCAAAGCAACACCTCTAGGAGGAACGTGACGCCATTGACGCCACCATCGTCTAACCAGAAGGTCAAGGCATTACACCCCAGAACAACACGCTACACAAAGGGGAGAGTGTCGATCGATACACGCTTCCAAGAAAAAATGTGGCACCCGAAGGCGTCACCGTCCTCGGTCCTAGGGACACAACTTTTCGTCATAGTGCCTCACCCCTATGCGCAACAACGCCCATTCAACACTGCGTTGGCCACCACCATCAGACCCCGGTCCACACAATGCATCAGCTCAAACCCTAGGAAGCCCGGCTGATGCCAGACCTTGCCATCATCGCCGCTCAGTCTGCATCACTGCGCTATCCTCCTCCAAGCACGTCCAGCCATGACAATTCACTTATCGCAGCCATCGCCTGCCGGCCCACATCGACGTGCCAGCCTGGCTGGCACTGACGGCAAGCCGAAGCCACCCCCACCTGGACCACGTACCAGATGTGGCAAACCGACATCTAGCGGACCTGGCCACCGGGAAGGGGAACCGCCGTGTACCATTGCAGGCACCAAACCGACACTTCCTAGGCCTCTGTGTTGCCGGAGCGGGGAATAACCAGAGCACATAACGGATCAGGCCCTAGCACGCCATATTCGCCCCGCCAATGGACACCATTGGCTCAAGCTCGAACTTGCCGCTGCATGCTGAGGAAGAAGTCCATGCCGCCACCTTCCTTGTGCCCGCGCAGGATTCGGCGGTGCACTCTAGCAGTGGCAAGGGAGAGGGAAGTAGGGGAAGAGGGTGGCAGCACAAGGTGAGGGCCGTCCGTACGCCCTAGCGGACGGCGTGGGACGGGAGGGGCATCATGGATGGGGTGGGACAATCGATGCTCGCGACGTGTCTAGCGGGCATGCGATCTAATTAGAGCCCGTTTAGTTCACGAAAATAAACCCAAAAAGTGCTACAATAGATATCACATGGAATCTCTTTACGCATGCATGAAACATTAAATATAGGTAAACAAAAAAAAATTAATTGCACAATTTGGCTAAAAAGTGTGAAACAAATCTTTTGAGCTTAGAGCAACTCCAAGAGATGTGCTATCATGGTCATATAGGCTATTTTACAATTTCTCTTAAAAACAAAGCTCCAATAGGTTTGCTATCTTGTTTTGTAAAATAGCAAGTTGACTATTTCTAAAATCTCACATGCGAAATATAGAAAGCTTGTTGGGTTTTTTCTATATTTTTTTTACAAAGTTTTCTATTTTTTATGTTGGCTAAATCACAGGTTTAGCCATCTACTTTTACCATTTTTTTGGAGTTGCTATTTAGTCCATGGTGGGACAATAATTACCAAATGCAAATGAAAGATGCTACAGTAGCCGAACCCAAAATATTTCACCAACTAAACACCCCCTTAACCTTTGGTTCTAAGTAGCAGCAAACCAAATTTTCAGCATACACTTGCTCAGATGGCATTTATTTTTGAATGTCAAGGTTATAAATGAGAAACTCCCTAGTATTTCTTTGTTGAAAAAAAGAGAATATCCCACTATATTAGTCCATAAATTTCTTTCTAAACTAATCATTTTACAAATAATAAATTATTTACTTTTTCCTAGGACCTTAAAAGTTTGAACATGAACATGGTCAAACATGGCAGCCCGATTTTATTAAGAGTCTTCCTCCTATCCTGAGGAGTTTGCCTAGGGGTAGCCAGGACGCGTAGGGAAAGGTCACTAATATTTGCAACTTTGGTCGTCAAGGCATCATCCCAACTCCCAAGTTGCCAACGGGCTTACCACACTTCCCTGTCCTCCCTGTTGGCTTCTTTATCAGTTTTCATCTCTGTTTTTATATACTCAACACACTAATTTGCCGCCCACTAGGCCAGTATGGTTTCTCACCCAGACGGCCAGCAGATACTGCCACCGTTTCCTTATTAAATTGAGCAAAGTTAGCATCTCTGACCGATTAGGCTGAACTGCTTCACCAAATCGATGTGCCCTGTGTCACAAACCTCGACGATCTCAAATATGCATGCCACCATCTCCTTGGTATTTGCATGGAAAGCCAGTTTTGCCTATATCGTTCTTGGAGAAAGAAAGGTTATTAATCCAGATAGTGCGCATCACATGCTGCTTCTTCCCGACCGTGGTAAAGCCTGCCGACAAAGCATCATAGAATTCTAATCAAGATTCTGATCTGAGTCACATTAGTGGGTCACGGGTCTCATTTCACAGTACGTTTTCATGGCTATGTATGCTGTAGCTGTTTTCCCAAAGCTAAGCTTAAAAGTTCATAATTGTTCGCGGATCTAGAGAAAAAAAAAAATTCACCCACTGCGCTATTCTTCCAGGCGTTGCCTGCACCTCATACAATAAACGATCTGAAACTAAATATGAAGCTGGTGAGTGTTACTTCAATGATCTGATCAACAGAAGCATGATCCAACCTGTTAACGTAAAGTATGGTCGGGCAAATGCATGTCGACTGCATGACATCATCCTTGACTACATCAAGTGCAAGGCTGCTGAAGAGAATTTTGTAACTTCGAATAGATGGCAATTTTTTTTGCCAAAAATTGTCTAGTTTTTCAACTCTCTCTCCATCACATCACATTAAATACATCAAAAGACATATGTTCGGAGTAAAAAAAATAACTAATCGCACAGTTCTGTTGTACGTCACGAGACGAATCTTTTGAGCCTAGTTAGTCCATGATTAGACAATGTTTACCAAATACAAACGAAAGTGCTACAGGAGTGCTACAGAAGTTGTAACAATGTTCTTTTTTGCTAATTTTTAGCCATCTAAACAAGGCTCATTAGATGCTGCAGAGCCTATATGTACTTCAGAATACAAGCAGGTTTGTAGGCTTTGTGTCAGCAACCACAAGTACAACAAAAAAAAAAAAATGTTACTTAATGGACAGATCAGATCTTATCTCAGGTTCGGTCAGTAGCTATATTCGAGAGCCTGTGAAAATCTCGTTTTTGTCTTCCACTGCTCTTCGTGTGCTGGACCTAGGACAATGCATATGCATGGAAGGCCATCATCTTACAAGTATTGGAAAATTGTTTAATCTTCAGTACTTGCGTCTCAGCTCATATTCAAAGCTCCCAGAGGATGTTGGTGAACTACAACATCTACAAACGTTGGATGTGTGAGGCACTAGCATCAAAAGAACTACCACGACCTATCAAAAAACTACAACAACTGGCACACTTATATGTGGATTCATATGTTAGGACAGAGCGGCGTCGTTGCTGTCCATGGTGTGCATGGAGTCGGCGACGTCCAGTCGCGTCGAGGCTGAAGTCAGCAACGTTGGGGACGATGCCAGGAGACGTCGTTGTGTTGCCCATGTAGATGAAGATGTTGGCAATGTCGTTGATGTTGTGGACGTCATGGTTGACGGCATCGTGGTCGTTGCTGATGTTGTTGGGGCACTCTTGGGTGCGTTGTCGCTGTCGGGGATGTTGGGGTTGAGGTTGTTGACGCCAGCGTCGACGCCGGGTGACGCTCATTGAGTTCTTCTGGCCGGGCGTGGATGCTCCTGGTGTTCCCAATATCAGAGAGGATGTTGGTGGCATAGGAACTTATCTCGCACTGTTTTTGGAGCCTTGTGACGTTGGCCTAGTTGGGTAGGCTTTTTTGTCGAGGAGCCGGTGGGCGTCGGTGGTGGCCTCCCGATCTGATCTGATTTGAGCTTCGACAGCTTGTGCATCCTTCTGGTAGGTGTGCTCGTTGCTTGCGGCATCGGTGATCATAGAGGGGACGACGTCGGCGGCGCCCGTAGGAGCACGGTTGTTGTTGGTGGCGCCCATGGTGGGGCGGTGTCGAGGAGGCGTCGAGCTCACGGTGGCATTCATGAGGGAGAGGTGGCCCTAACAGGGATAAGCGTGGTGATGGACCGGAAGGCTAGAGCCGTACTTATACGTGATGTAGTTGGAGATCACAGCTTTATCGGGCGGTGTTCTTGGGTCCAAGCGCATAGATGGCCTCCGGGATCATCTCCGGGTATGGCAGCAGCGGGATGACCATCGAATCTTGACGGTGGCGGCGTGGTTGGATCGTGCGGTCTCGGGATACCGGTTGTCATAGACCGGATTGATTGGGCGGAAGTGACACGCCGTCGACGAGCTTGACTTGGGCGGCGGCGGCAACCCGATGATGAGGAGGGATTGGCACGGGGCAATCGGTTGCCGGGGCGGGCGACAATCGGGGTTGCCGGGCGGCGACAATCAGGGTTCCTGTGGCTGTTGGAGAAGAGGAAGAAGCGGAGGACGCCATTTGGTGGGCGGGCGCCGCGGCGGTCGCGCTGGGGCGGCGAGGTGGCGTGGCGTGGCGGCGGCGTCAGGCGCGCATGGAAAAGGAGAGGGAGAGACCGAGCACTGCAAGTTGTTGGGGGTTACCCCTTTATTTTTTTGATTGATTCAACTGATTACATCTCACTTGTATTTATAGTCATGAGAAGACTTGCATGAGAAGTAGATCTCTTTTATTTCCTAATTTATTTCTATCTTATCCCTAAATAATATTACTTAATAAAGAAGCAAACGGCGCAATGGCGGCAGGTGGCGGCGGGCGGCAGGGGCAGGGCGCGCAGCCAGCCCCCCTCCTAAGCTGCTTGGGCTGACCTTTTAGGGCTGTGACAGCCTTTTGGGCCCTATCCACTGCATGTGAGATGTGACATGGTATGGTCAGCTTTCATTGTCCATGGATGTTGTTGTACAACATTAGAACTAAATTGCTTGAGGGAGAATAAATCTCGCTAGAGACAAGGCAACAAGTCTGGATTACACCAAGATTATATAATATACCAATACTATAATATATTAAGCCTTTGTAATGCTTAAATACGATATGCTTTCCGAAATGACCTTGTCAAGTCCAACCCAAAGAAATATCTCAGGCTTGCATGTGAGTGTACAGAGTTGTCTGGATCCAAGTACTTTGTGTTCCGTAATATTTTAGGTTAGGATAATGACGAGCAAAGAGCGTGTCAAGTCCAACCGAAAGAAACATGTGAGTGTATAGAGTTGTGCTGGATCCATGTACTTTGTGTTCCCGAAATATTTTAGGTTAGGATAATGACGAGCAAAGAGCCTGTCAAGTCCAACCCAAAGAAATATCTCATGCCTGCATGTGAGTGTACAGAGTTATCACGGATCCAAGTACTTTGTGTTCGAAATATTTTAGGTTCGGATAATGACGAGCAAAGAGCCTGTCAAGTCCAACCCAAAGAAATATCTCATGCCTGCATGTGAGTGTACAGAGTTATGCGGATCCAAGTACTTTGTGTTCCCGAAATATTTTAGGTTCAGATGTAGTAGTAATTTCGTTTGTATTTGACAATTAGTGTTCAATCATGGATAAATTAGGCTCAAAAGATTTTATCTCATCATTTATAACTAAACTATATAATTAGTTCATTTATTTAACTATATTTAATATCCCATGCATTCGTTAAAATATTTGATGTGATTTAAGAATCTCGAAATATATTTTGGCAGATAGAAGGGAACTAAAGATGGCCTAATTCTGTACTGTCCATGTCCAACCCAAAGAAAATAAATAATCTTGAGCATGCATGTGAGTGTACAGAGTACGGAGTAGTCTGGATTCAAACGAATATAATACTTCTGTCGGGACCCACCTGAGTCAACGGTCGTGCTCGCTGTGCACCTTCATCATTCTTCATTCCTACACCCCCCCCCCTGCAGCCTGCATTTCATTCATTCCATTCCGACGATCTCTGCCGCTCACCATCGCTTGCATCCACGCCTCCCATCGCCACCGCGCCCGCTGGCCTGGAGGCAACCGATGCGCCTCCGCTGCCCGCCCGCCACCTAGCTTGGACCGTGCTCCTCCAAAGAAATCAGATTTAATTCTCTTTCCGTAGAAAATGCCCAAGCTCGCCCAACCCTCCATTCCAGCCGGATGAGCTTCACGTGACAGCCTTCCTCTCGGCTCCGCGCCATCGCCACTAGCCCACACACAAATCTCAGGCGCTGTCGTAGGCGAAGCGAGATCGAGCTTGCCGGCGGCAGAGCAATGGCGGCTGCTCTAGTTACTGTCTCCTCGGGGTGCTCAAACCTCCTGTCCAAGCTCACCAAGCTGCTGGGAGAAGAGTATGGGAAGCTTAAAGGCGTGCGCAAACAGATCATGTTTTTGAGAGATGAGCTGAGTGTCATGAGTCCCACGCTCCAGATGCTTGCCGATGCAGAGCAGCTCGACCCTGAAACCAGGGAATGGAGGGACAAGCTAAGGGACCTGGCCTATGACTTGGAAGACTGTGTTGATGCCTTCATGGTTCGTGTTGACCACGCAGCGTGATGGGCTTTCGGTCTTCGGATGGTTCTCCGACAAGTTGAGCAAATTGAAGGCGCGCCATGAGATTGGGAATCAAATCAAAGAACTCAAGGCATCTGTAATAGAGGCAAGCGACAGACACAAGAGGTATGATCTGGCCCAACTAAAAAAACAAATCTAGCGGTTCTTCCATTGATCCGGGGCTCTTTGGCGCTCTATGAGGACACCGATAATCTTCTGGGCGTCGATGGCCCTAAGAAGCATATAATTAAGTTGTTAGCGAATAATGGGCCATCCACAAACCTTAAAGTGGTCTCAATTGCTGGTTGTGGAGGTCTTGGTAAGACTACTCTTGCAAAGCAAGTCTGTGATACCATTAAAGGCCAGTTCGAATGTGCAGCTCTTGTGTCGGTTTCTCGAACTCCTGATGTCAAAAAGATTCTAATGCACATTGCTGGCCAAGTCGCGTGCTACATTGGTATTAACACACAGGATCATGGTGAGATGCAGCTCATTGATGAACTCAGAAAACACCTCCAAGATAAAAGGTAAGCCTAGTCGTCTACAATAATAGAAGTATGTATTATTGGAATTCATATAGATATTGTTGACAATTTTTTGAAATATTTTATTGCACTCTTTAGAATGACGCTTCTTATGACGTGCAAGAGTACCATCTCTTTTTCCGTTCCTACCATCATCAGCCTGTCTGCCATAGTTGATTTTGATGGCACTATCAATACACAATTTTAGTGTTGTAGTCTTCAATCACTGATTATATCTTTGTTGAAATAACGCGTGGTAGGTACATCGTCGTGATTGATGACATATGGAAGACAGAGGATTGAGATTTATCAGACTTGCATTACCGAATAATGATCTTGGGAGCAGAATAATCATGACGACACGTAGTGTTCAAGTTGCAAAAGTATTGTTCTTCTCAAGTTTATGAAATGGAGGCTCTTAGTTTTGAGGAGTCAAAAGAGATTGCTCTTCAAAAGAGCATTTGGTTCTGAGAATTCATGTTATCCTCATTTGAAAGATGTTCCAAACAAAATATTAAGAAAATGTGGTGGTCTACCATTGGCAATTGTTACTGTATCTAGCATATTAACCAATGAGTTTGCAAAATTAAAATGGGACAAGGTACTTAATGCTATTGGCTCTTCACTTGCAAACAAAGCTGATGTTCAGATGATGACTAGTATCTTATCTTTGAGTTACTTTGACATGCCTTACCATCTAAGAACTTGTTTGTTGTACTTGAGTGTGTACCCAGAAGATTATGAGATTAAGAAACAATGTTTGATCAATAGGTGGATTGCAGAAGGGTTCATTCATGAGGAAAAAGGTCAATCTAAATATGAAGCTGGTGAGGATTACTTCAATGATCTGATCAATAGAAGCATGATCCAACCTGCTAAAGTAAAGTATGGTCAGGCAAAGGCATGTCAAGTGCATGACATCATCCTTGACTACATTAAATGCAAGGCTATCGAAGAGAATTTTGTAACTTCAGTAGATGCTGCAGATCCTGCATACACATCAGAATACAAGGTTCGTAGGCTATGTGTCAACAACCACAATGAAGAAAAATGTTACTATTTGGGAAGACCATATCTTGTCTCAGGTTCGGTCGGTTACTATATTTGGAAATCCAGTGAAAATCTCTTTGTTGCCTTCTTCACTTCGTGTGTTGGATTTAGGAGATTGCATAGGCATGGAAGACCATCATCTTGCAAGTATCGGAAACCTGTTTAATCTAAAGTACTTGCGTCTCTGCTCACGTTCAATAAGGAAGCTACCAGAGAATGTTGGTGAACTACAACATCTACAGACACTGGATGTGCGAGGCACAGGTATTAAAGAACTACCACGAACTATCATGAAACTTCAACAACTGTCACATTTATATGTTTACTCAGATGCTAGATTTCCAGAAGGAACAATAGGCAAAATGCATAGCTTGGAAGAGCTGAGAGTGTATGGAGTTGAATCCTTGGAACAAGGGAAGTCCTTACAAGAATTCAGCCAACTCACCAAGCTGAGGACACTAAAAATTAAATGTGATTTTTGGTTTCTAGATGGCATGGAAGGACAAAGTGAAGCTGAGGGCATTCACAATTATATTGAAAATTTATTATCTTCATGCAACCTACATAATCTATATATATCGAATAGGTTGGGGGAAAACGTGGTACCCACTATCACTACATTCATGGCAACCTGCAGCTTCCTGTAGCATCCACAAGCTCTGCATTAAACAATTTCCCATCTATATGGTGCCAAATTGGATGAAATCACTTGGAAACCTCAGTGTGCTAAAACTGATGATCATGTGTGTGAGACCAGAAGACGTTGAAATCCTTGGAGAAATACCCAGTTTGCTTTTTCTCAACTTAGTCACTGTCGGGGGCACTAGTGGAAGGATCGTCTTCCTAGGCAACAACAGATTCAAAAGTCTGAAATATTTCTCCATGTGTATCAATTCGTGTGGGACCTCGCTGGAGTTTGAAGCAGGATCAATGTCAAAGCTTGAGCACTTGAAGCTTATGTTCCGTGTGCATGAGATGGACTGCATCAATGGTGCTTCTAGTTTGGGCATCCAGCACCTCTCGTCTCTCAACAAGGTTGAGATCGAAATTGGAGGCAACAAGAGAGTGTATAACAAAACCTTCAATCCAACAGAAGATGATCATGATGACATTGTCCGATGTATTTCAAGATCCATTAATGCTGCCATCGAGACACTTCCCAACCGTCCCACTGCCAGGTTCACAAGAACATACCACTACTGCATACATTTCGAATCTGTAAGTTCCCTCACAGAACAACAGGCACGGATAGTTCCATCAAACTCTCAGTTGCTGCCAGCACATATACATATCTCCCATTTAGCAAGTACTCAGTTGTTCAATTAAATAGGTCCTTTTGATTCTCTTGTTTATATTCCGTTCTTACTTCTAGTTGCGGCCAATGAATACATATTTCTTCCATTTAGCACATACTTAGCCATTCAATTAAACAGCTTATCTCTTCTCTTCTAGTGTTTGAGGTGGTATAATCAACATATGAAGGGGATGTTCAACGAGTGGCTCAAACTTTGGCAGATTAGAGAGAAGCAGGCAAACCAAGCTATTGATGGAAAGACTGAACTAGAGGTATGAAAGGGCCAGTATGGTACCAGTTAGTTCTACATTTATGTGATGTGACCAAATTCCTCAACTTGTTTTTCCAAACAGGATGAGACACAAGAAAAGAAAGAAGAGGAGCAGACCGGTGAAAAAGAAGTGGCGCATCAAGATGACAGTGGTAGCAGCAATTAGAATGACAGCAGTGTGCATGAGGTTGATGGATTGGCTACTTTGGTCTTGGGCATTTGGCTGATTGAATGTGTCTTGTGTCTACCTCAGGTTCAAGAAAACAGAAAAAAAATTCTGCGTTGCGCTGGATTGCAGATTAGCTATTGTGTGGTTTCTGCTAGTTGTAAGATTCTAGTTAGCTTTCAGTAAAGGCATGGCACATTTACATTTGCCTATATTGGACGTATTAAGCTTTTATTTGTATGAGGGCACTTTTTTTTTTTTTTTTTTTTTTTTTGTAATTTGGATTTATCTCATCGATCCAAAACGAATTTATCACACAATGAACCAGAGTAAGGTGGTTCCAAATCCAAATTTTAGTTTCACATTGTGAGTTGCATTGTTGTCAGAACTCAGAAGGCGCTTTTTTCTGCTTTTTGAAAAGTTGCCTGTCAGAGTTAAAGGCGTTGAATTATTTTTTTTTCCTTGCAAGTAAAGTGTTGACAATTCAAGTACTCGGTCTATTCGGTTCTTGTATATATTCTTGTGGTGTATGAAGTTGTACAAGCAGAGCAGGCAGAAAGCACACGGAAGCCTTGTGGGTGCTAGCAAGTTGTGTGAAGACAATTTGAATTATGTGAAGACAAAAGCATCTCAGCATGGAGATAGTTTTGCTATTGTTGGCTTAAGGAGGATATAAAAGAACAAAGAAAAGAAGGATCGAGCAACAACGTCTTGATTGGACGTGTCTGTCATGTTAGTTGATTGAAACTGAGACACTGCTACAAATTAAATAGGTAGGTGCCATGTTACTCGGTTGAGCTGCATCGTCAGGCGTTGAGCTGCTACAAATCGGCGCCAAGCTACTGCCAATCCTATGACCAAGTGGATTCATAGCAAGGAGAATTCAGTAAACTAACCAAACTGAGGATGCTACAAATGTAGAATTTCCTTGTCACCCCATTTTCAACGTTAAACTCAACCCATTTTTTCCCAAACAGGACAAGGCAGATGAGAGGAGGAAGAGAAGCAGACTGATGAGGAGGAAAGAGTGCAGAATTATGGAGACGAAGAAGACTTTGAAGAGTATCGGACTAATGAGGAGGAAGAGCCCGATATAAAGGAAGCAGGGCAGCAAATCAACAGTGGTGTAGCATCATCTACGTTTGACGAGAACCTAAAATGTTTTCAGTCTAAAAAGATTGATGGCTTGTCTTCTTCTATTTAGGCATTCGGCTGATGACGGTGGCTGCCTCAAGGTTCAACAAAAACAGAGCTCGCCTTCATGTTTCTGCATTATGCTGGGTTGCAGATTTAGCTTTGGTGAGGTTTGTGCTGATTGCCAGATTATAACTAGCTTCCAATAAAGCCATGGCATGGCAAACAGTCGTTCACCTTTGGTTGTGGGAGACAAGACATTTGAAACTTTTGTATGTGTTCCATGCACATTTCTTTATTAGTTGAGTTCGTCTAGTTGAAAACGAGATGTAGCTATGAAACAGAGTGCAAACAGAAGTTTCAAGTCCAAAAGCGAATTCTGCATTTGATCTGCTTTCCAGTCTGACCTCCTGATCAGAGTTGAGGCAAGTGGTCAAAAACACCATGGACCACGGTCAAATTTTTTGCACATGTCATGAAGTAAAAAAAAAAAAAAGGAACGCATTGGAAAAAATTACAGCAGTGGAACATACGTACCATCAGTGGCTACACCAGATTTAGTAGACATACGGAGAGGCCTAGGATGCTCTGCTTGGAGTCTGTTGTGAAGGGCAGCGCGCAGAGATGGACGGGAAGACGCGCGGGAGAACTAACTGCCAGAAAGCCCATTCAAAAACTTGCGGGTGCACAGTTTTTGGCACAAATATTAGTCAGCAGCCTTTATGCAGCTAATGTGCTAAGTGCATCTCCAAAAGTTCCCAAAGCATTCTCTCAATTTTGATTTTTGAGCAAAATTTTAAAAAAATCATGTCCAATAACCCTCCCAAACACACCTCCCAATCTTTTACCACTTGGAAAAATCGACCCCCACAAGCAGATAAATCCACAAACGTCAAAGTGGATCCTACTTGCCAGCGCGCTCATCACAGCTGCTAGTTCGGCTGCATGGCCCAAAATCCTCGCCCGCGTAGGTGCTGCTACTGCGGCTGTTGTTCCCGTCGCACGGCTTCCACCCTGACCGCGCAGCCCTCTCCTTGCCCATGCCGATGTGGCGGCGACACCGCCGCACGCGTCACACTGCTCCCATTCGGTCTGTATGGCCCTCTAGTCGCCATACCCCCTGCTCACGTGGTCCGGTCCCACAGCCGCGGATCCTGCTTGGTGGCGCGCCCGTCACAACTCTCAACTCAGCAGCGCATCCCTCTGCTCGCGCCCGGAAGATGGCACGGCCGTGAGCCCGCAACTCCTAACTCGGGGACGCGTCCCTCTACACTCTACTCACAGCCCAGAGGTGGGATGACCGTCATCTCCGACATCTCCCCGCCAAAGCAAACAACTTGTCGCCACGGATGCTATAACAGTCAAATTCACCAGCAGATTAGACAACAAGTGTTTTGGGGTAACCAACATTTATGGTCCCTCTCATTCAGATCAAAAGCAAGCTTTTGTCACCTGGCTCCTGAACCTGGATACTTCTGAATTTGATGATTGGCTACTTGGAGGTGATTTTAATCTTATTAGAGGTCCTGAGAACAGAAATAACCCAGGAGGAGATACTAATGATATGATCATGTTCAATGAACTAATTTCCGACCTTGATCTAACAGAGGTACATTTCAGTGGCCGTGCATTTACATGGAGCAACATGCAGCAAGATCCCCTACTTGTCAAGCTTGACTGGGTCTTCACTTCATCATCCTGGATTTCTTCTTTCCCAGCTACTACAGTTCAGCCTATGGACAAGCCCATATCAGATCATATACCCTATGTGGTGCACATTGGAACATCTATACCCAGATCCAATATCTTCAGATTTGAAAGCTTTTGGATAGACCACCCTGGTTTCCTGGAGACTGTGGATCATTGCTGGAGAAACTCACCACATTATGGATGTGCAGCAAAACACCTATCATCAAAGCTTAAACGAGTCAGATCAGGCCTCAGAAAATGGAGTAAATCTCTATCTCAACTCAGCAATCTCATTCATAATAGTAAATGGGTTATTCAGCTTTTAGATGGTCTAGAGGAACAGAGACCTTTATCTAGAAGTGAGTCTGCTTTCAGAGTTTTGGTTAAAACATATCTAGCTACCCTGCTAGAATCTAAAAGAAAATACTGGAGACAAAGAAACACAGTTAGATGGGTGAAATTGGGGGATGAGAATACCCATTTTTTCATCTGATGGCCTCTATCTCCCACAAAAGAAATTTTATTGTCTCCCTACTAGATAATGAGGGGCAACAGTTTGTAGATCATGAACAGAAAGCCAACTTACTTTGGCTGGCATTCAAAGAGAGGATGGGAATCTGTCAATTCAACGGCTTAAGCTGTGATCTTGCAGATTTCATAAGCCCAATAGACTTATCCTTCCTAGGCGACAATTTGGTGATGAAGAAATAAACGAGTAATCAAAGAAATGCCAAGCTGCCATGCCCCGGGCACGATGGGTTTAATGGAGCCTTCATCAAGAAATCTTTGGAATATAATACAAAGGGGACTTCAAAAAGACTCTTCCGTGTTTTTTGCCGAACAACATCAACCTATCAAGCATCAATTCATCCTATATCCGCTTAATCCCCAAGAAAGATAATCGTAAAAGCAAGTCAATGATTTCGGACCCATCTCTCTCGACAAACTACACAATGAAGGGCATCACCAAAATTCGTCGTAAAGGCTTCAATCAGTCATTTGTGATATTGTACATGAGAATCAATATGGCTTTATCAAGGGTAGAACCATCCAAGATTGTTTAGCCTGGGCATTTCAATTCTTACATACGCCACCACTCCAAAAAAAGAGATTATCATTCTCAAGCTAGATTTTGAAAAAGCTTTTGACAGGATTGAACATCAGTTCATCCTTGAAACCTTAAAGCACAAGGGCTTCTCGATAAATGGATTGCTTGGGTCCAAAATATCCTATCAAGTGGAAGTTCATAAGTAATTCTAAATGGCATACCAGAAAGAGCTTTTTAAATGTCTCAGAGGGGTTAGGCAAGGTGACCCACTTTCTCCTCTCTTTTGTTTGTATTGGCTGCGAGGTTTGCTTCAATCCTTGGCAAACAAAGCATGGTGATGGATTGATCAACCATCCCCTGAGCAATCAATTTTCAGGAGACTATCCAATCATCCAGTATGCTGATGACACCCTTTTAGTCCTGCCTACAGATGGAAATACCCTTATGAAAATCAAAGAAATCATCAAATGTTTTTTCTGAGTCTTCGGGACTCTTTGTAAACTTTGCCAAATCCAACCTAATACCAATTAACATGGACTCATCCAGAGCCCAACAAATAGCTGATATTTTTTGGATGTCGGTGGGTGTCATGCCCTTTACCTATCCGGGGCTGCCATTGGGAACTACTAGGCCAACCATGCCGGTGACTTGGTCCCCTTCTCGCCAGGATGGAGAGAAGATTATCGGGTATAAGTAAACTACTTTCTTACAATCGTAGACCGATCCTTGTAAATTCAGTTTTTTTTCAGCTCTCCCCACCTTCTATATGTGCACCTTTGTCAAATTCCCCTTACAAGTGGTGAAGCAAGTTGATCGCTATAGGAAAAACTATCTTTGGAGCAAGGGTGAGGGCCGATAGAAGGGGAAGATGTTTGGTTGCTTGGGAAGAGGCATGTAAATCTAAGGAAGAGGGAGGCCTTGGTATTATAGACATTGAACAACGAGAATGATGCTCTTCTAATGAAGCACCTTGACAAATTCTACAATAAAAAGCAGACACACCCTGGGTCACCATGACATGGAAGGTTCAATATCTGAATAGTCAAAATCCACCACACTCAAGGAGTCCAACTGGTTCTTTTTGGTGGAGGGATGTGCTCAAATTATTTGATAAATTTAAGGGGTTTGCATCATGTAACCCAATTTGTGGAGATACAGCTCTCTTCTGGGCAGATATTTGGATTGATCAAGCTTTAAAAGACAAGTATCCACAACTATTCTCTTTCACAAGAAAGCCAAAATGTTGCATCAGATTCTTTCTCAATGCAAGCTTTGAAAGAATTTTCAGTCCAACGCTCTCCTCAATTGCCAGACAGCAGTTAGATGAAATTAATCTCCACATCCAAAACATGGACTTTGATGCATCCGCCAAAGATTCATGGACATATAATTTGGGGTAACCAAAGTTACAGTAGCAAGAAAGCTTACCTCTCAACTTCAGAAACCAACCCTGCCTCACCAATCTTCAAATGGCTCTGGTCAGCAAGCAATCCATGAAATCAGAAATTCAACTTTTGGCTCCTAGTTAGAGACAGGCTGGATACTAGAAACATGTTGAAAAGGAAAAATATGCACCTTCCAAGCTACAACTGTGAGCTTTGCAATTTGAACTGTGAGGAGACCTATCTCCATTTGTTCTTCAATCGCCCCTTCAAAGACGGCTTGTTGGAACACTTTGAATACCCAAGTGGGATAGTTCATTGAACCCTTTTGATATGTTCATCAAGGCAAAACAGGACTTTCAAAATGTAATCTTCAGTGGAAATTGTGATAAGTGCTTGCTGGTCCATTTGGAAGGTTCGAATAGAGTAATCTCTCGACAATGGAAGAAAGGATTTGGAAGAGTGGAAAAGGACCTTCATAGAAGATTTTGGCTTGACTTGCATCAAGGCCAAACCGTCGAAAAGCAGCTTTTACTAGATAGTTGGAGAATTAGCTATATTTGATGTCTCTTTTCTTTTGTCTTTGGGCCTAGTTGCCTTGTAACTTTTTAAACTCTTGTATCCATTCTTTCATTTAATTAAACAAAAAGAGGTCGGGGCCTCCCCGACCGTTCAGGTCAAAAAAAACTTGTCGCCACGGAAGTTTTGTACATGCAACCAATTTCTTACATTTTATTTAGGAGTGATTTTTGGAAGCTTACTACTACAGATTCGGCTCATCACTACCGCCGGTATCACGCCGAAATTTAGTCCACCGGCGGCGATGAACGGCCGACGGCGGTGATGAACCGTCCAGCGCGGGACAAACCGGAATCTCCACGGACTCGACCAATACCGGCGGTGAAGACTTATATCTCTACCGGTTTGAATCATTCCCGGCAAATGGTTTTGATGGACACAGATCATCTGGCGGGTTTGAATTAGAACCGATAGCGATTCGACGATTGACACAACCGGGTTGATTGCAACCGATAGCGATTTGGGAGGGGAAGCAAAGGAGCAAGAAAACAAAAAACGAAACTAAAGATTAACACGTATCGATTAACAAACGACCGATCCATTAACAAACGACACAAACCAAATTAAACTATCATAGAAACAATCGATACAATAAATTAACATAAAAAGAAAGTGGTTGGCCTAATTAAGCCGCCTTCTTGGCCTTCTTCTTGGCCTTCTTGGCCGCCCCGCCCCGGCCTTCTTCCGGCCTTCTTGGCCGCCATCTCCTCCGGTTTGGCCGCCGGTATCCCTCAACGAGGTTATCGGCCAAGTACTCGACCGAGGGCGATGATGGACTTCTCCTCCAAGTGTTGATTCACCGTTGGCGGGGCCAACTTGGTCGGCCAGGCCGTTGAGCTTGTTTGGTGGCGCCGAGGCGATGCAGATGATCTTCTCGCCCCGGCCGGCTGACCATGTCGATGGACTTGTCCTCCAAGTGGTGATTCACCGTTAGCAGGCCAACTTGGTCACCGGCTGTTGAGCTTGTTGCGGCAGCACCGAGGCGATGCGGGGATGAACTTCTCCGACCGGTCGAAATCCATGTCGTCGTCGTCGGCCGCCACCGAGCCCGGCCATTGTGGAAAACGGGTAGAGAGGGGAGTGTGTTTGGAGAGCGGAGTATTGGAGAGCGGACCGGAGACGAGGGGGTTATGTATATAGGACTCACCGCGGTTTCACGAGGGAACAGTTGAACACAAATGATAGAAAATTAAGATTGACACGCATCATAATAAATAATAAACCGGTTCAAAGGAAACAGTAGAACCCAAATTAACGAAAGATAAAGAGATTGCCATGCAACAGATTAACCAACAACTGAACCATTAGCAAATTAACCACCACGGATCATTGTATCTTACACATCCACCGAATCGGACAACAACAGAAATTAACATAAACAAATAAAAGAAGGGAACCTAGGCCGCCTTCTTGGCCTTCTTGGCCGCGCGCTTGGCCGCGCGGTTGGCCGCCTTCCTTGCCTCGCGCTTGGCCGCCTTCCTGGCCGCCTCCTCCAGTTTGGCCGGTATCCCCTCGGCGAGGGTATCGGCGCGAGACTCGATCCGGAGGGCGTAGAAGTTGGCCCCCCTCCTCGAGGGGAAGGTTCACCTTTGGCGAGGCCAACGTCGTCGGCTAGGCCATTCAGCTTGGTGAGGGCGGCGCGGAGGCACTCCACGGCGAACTTCATCTCCTCCCCGGTGGTGGCCATGTCGACGATCGTGGGCGGCGGCGAAGTCCGGCTGCCTCGTGAGGGGCACGAAAGAGAAGTTAGTGTTGGATAACGGGAGGGGGGCACGGGACGGGGTATAAATGTGGCGTTCCTAAAAGACGGTTCTTGGAAAAACGTAACCGGCCACCGCTGCGGCCAATGGCCGTCTCCTCGGCACTCAACGCCAGTTAATTATTTTCCAAAGGACAAGTTAAGATACAAATCATATTTTAATTTTATTCGCTCTTTGAACTGGAAACGAAATAGATTCAGGGACAGAGGGAGCAACACACAACAATAATATATATAATTTTTATTTTATTAATATATACAAACAAAAAAACAGAACATATAATAAAAATGATAAAAAAAGAAAAAAGAGAAGAGGAAGGCCGTAGGCCTAGTCCTCGTCCCTCCTCCTCCTCCTCCGCTGAGTCGTCCTTCTTGGCCAAGCCCTTGAGGACGATCCCGGCCCACCTGCTCCACCTTGGGGGCGTAGTGGTTCATCTTCTCTTCCGTGGGTGGATCCACCCTTGGGAGAAGACCATGGCCGTCCGCCCGCCTCCTTCAAGATCGAAGCGGGGCGTAGATGATCGAGGGTGAAATCCCTTTCGATCACCTCCGCATGCGGTGGGCGACCGGCAAAGGTCATCGGCCGCTCTAGCCGGGTGGCCGAAGGTCCCATGCGGCGGTCCCGCTTAGGGGGGGACGTAGTCGGAGGCGGAGGCGAGTCGGAGTCGGAGCGGGGGCGTCGGGCCGCCGGCGCCTCCACCCGGTTCCTTGCCCTTGGCCTCCACCGCCTCCATCTCCTCCCCGGTGCGCTTGTTGGATCCTAAGCTCGAGGCAGCCATGGCGCTGAAGAATGCAAAGAGAATGTTGCTGGATGATCGAGAACTGGAATGGATGAACGCCATGATCGGAGGGTGTGCTTAAATAGAGAGTTAGCCGGCTGCTCCACTTCCCCCACGATCGAACGCGGCGTCAAAGCAACCGCTTGGAATTCACACGATCGCCGGTTGGAATTCGCACGATCTCTCGCTGGCGGCGTTTCCCGCGCCGCACGGTTGCGCCGAATTCCCGGGCTACGTTTCCAATGGTGCGCGGACGACGCCAGAAGTCTCCACCTTCATTGATCACCGCCGGGCCCACACACGAACCGGCGGTGATTAACAAATCGGTGAAACAAATAGTTATATCTCGTAAAAATCAATTTATTGAAATCATCAATTTTATCTCGTTAATGCATTGAGATTTCAACTAACCCCGATTCACCGCCATGTACACTCCGTATTATAAATTTTCATTTTAATAGTACGTATATAGGCTGCCGAGTAGGTCATGGCCTGCGGATACGTCACGGGCCGCGACCTTGAGAATCGTGTTACTCTAGTCTTCACTACCGGTTCCGCTTAATTAAACCGGCGGTGTCTCGCTTCCCATGAGAAAAGGCCGAGCACCGCCGCTGCTGGGCGTCGGCGGGTTATATCAATGTCAGTAATAACACCGCCGGTGCACTTTCAGCACCGGCGGTGATCACATATATCTTCGCCGGTGTACCACTACACGACGGTGTTATGGAGTATCACCGCTTAGGGTTAACACTACTCACCGGCAAAGATTTTGCATTGTCAACGGTATCACGCCCGACCGCCCCGACCCCGCACCAATCCGGGGAAGGAGCACTTGTTGTCTCGTTCTCCGTACCACGGCCACGGTGCTTGGTTTATGACGGTGCCAATTATCCGGCAGGTGAACTTCCATATCACCGCCGGGGTGCCAATTTGAAACCGGCAAAGTGATCGGTCATTACCACGACATCCGGCCTATAAAAATGGCTAGTGCGGCCCTTAGGTTTGCAATTCAGATTCTCTTCGTCCTCTTTCTTGATACTCTAGATTCATTTACTTTGTTCTTCTTCCTCGATCTTCTTTGCTACTCTCCACATACATATCTATGGCCTCTCTATGGGAGAAAGCCCTCCACGTCTGAGATATCATTCTTATGCATCTTAGGCCACCAAAATGGTTCACACACAAGAGGTGCTACAAGAGTCTTATGAAGATTGAGCCCGAAGGTTAGAACATTTGTGAGATTCACGGAACCATCCGGTTCTGTGTGCTTGAGAGGTCGGGCAGCCGGATTTACATGTCCATATGAGAGACATGGCATTCTCGGGATAAGATCATATCGATTTATGAAAATGCTGCTTCAATGAAAATCTCCTTTGGTGATCAAAGCAGATTTTCATAAATTAACATGATCTTCTCTTGAGAATGTCTATGCATCTTGTCATTGGATGCAACCACGGCTTGGCCATTACAGATAATTATCTCGTAAGGCATCCTTGCCGTGGATTCAATGTAAATCGAGTTATGCCCTCTTTGAAAGACGCCCACAAGAAACCTCACAAAGACCGATGGGACCTCAACGGCACCGATGGGCTTTCAAAATCCCATCGAATTTCATCGGCAAGAAGAATCACATTACCTTCGGCGTTTTTTATTTTAAATGTGTTTGTACACTTTGATGATAACATTGATCTATTCGTGGAAAGGTCTTTGTTATCATATATGTAATTTTTTTCAAGGTCTTTGTTATCATATATGTAATCGGATATTGTAATCGGTTTGCTCTTTATATATATATATAATCGTGTGTGTTCCTTTCCAATTAATGGATGTTTGCATTTACATATCATAATAATACGGCGCCAGTTCTTATTTTTTCGACGCCCTTCTTATCTTTCATGGACGAACATAAATATATAAATGCTCTATGCACTAACCGAAAAGTTTGTAAACATCATTCAAACGCTCAACTCAGTGAAAAAAGAAAGGTCCAAGTAATCTCACCGGCAGGTGAAAGATAACTGTCGGTTTGAAATATATCAACTGCCGGGTTTTAGAAGATCCCCGGCAATAAAAAGAGACAACACTACTTGATTTGCAAATACGAAACCGATAGTGATCAGCCTTCTATCGCGTTTATCACGTAGGAAAATCTAATAATAAAAATATGGATCAGAAAGACCTAAGATCTTGTGTGGGGGCATAACTTGGGTGTACAAGGTAGTAAAAAATTTCAAGGCATTTCTACATTGTGGGAGTAGACATGCTTCACAAAAGGTAACATGACCCCTTTCATCGGAAGCATGACCGACAACTACATCCATAAGATATGCTAGGTCATCTTCGTTCGGTGTCGTCTCGCCTCAAACTTTTCTTAGGCGTGCACATGCCACGTGTGAAGGAAGCACGATGTTTGAGATTTTTCGGACAAGGTTTGGTATTTTTTCAATTAAATTGAATTTCTACGCGGCGACCCCGAGTAATTACTGAGGTTGAACTGGGGTTACCCACTATGAGCAGTGGTGCCAAAATTTCCCACATGGTCTCATGTGTCCTAGGAGGCAACGGTGTGTTGGTTGGTGCAAAATTCATAAGTTTTCAAGCGTTAATTAACCTCCTTCTATCGCGTTTATCACGTAGAAAAATCTAATAATAAAAATATGGATCGAGAAAGACCTAAGATCTTGTGTGGGGGCATAACTTGGGTGTACAAGGTAGTAAAAAAAAATTTCAAGGTATTTCTACATTGTGGGAGTAGACATGCTTCACAAAGGTAACATGACCCCTTTCATCGGAAGCATGACCGACAACTACATCCATAAGATATGCCGGGTCATCTTCGTTCGGTGTGGTCTCGGCCTCAAACTTTTTCTTAGGCGTGCACATGCCACGTGTGAAGGAAGCACGATGTTTGAGATTTTTCGGACAAGGTTTGGTATTTTTTTCAATTAAATTGAATTTCTACTACGCGGCGACCCCGAGTAATTACAGGTTGAACTGGGGTTACCCACTATGAGCGCAGTGGTGCCAAAATTTTCCACATGGTCTCATGTGTCCTAGGAGGCAATTCCGATTGTGTAGGTTGGTGCAAAATTCATAAGTTTTCAAGCGTTAATTAACCTCCTTCTATCGCGTTTATCACGTATAGGTTCCACTTTATTATAGTATAGCTCCCCTCCATTCTCTTCTTCTCCGGCGTCCCCAGCGTCGCGCCCCCGCGCCCTTCCGCAGTGAGAACTAATTAGCCATTTAGTTCCTCCGCATTTTGCCTATGTGAATGAGATCTAATTCGCCGTTGTTCTCGCCTCGCCTCACCCGCTTCTTCTTCGTCCACGTCCGGGGGACCGCCGCTACACCGCACCGCCGCCGCTGACTTTGCCCCCCCGTCTCACGCCCGACACCGCACCGCCGCGACCCTCGAGCTCGATTCGGTAGGAAGAATGCCCGTCCGCGACCTCTGCTTCCTTCTAGGGCGCTGCGTCTCCCACCCGCCAAGACAAGGCGGAGGGCGCAGACCGCACGGAAGCTTCGGTGAGTGCGTCGATCACGCTTTTGAGTTATTCGTTGAAATGCCCGTGTTGATAAATCCAACACCGCTATTTCCTTTTTGTATTTAGATCTTGCTTTCAAACAGTTCGGGATCCTAATATAGTGCCAAAAGTATTTTAATTGGTCATTTACAAAGAATGATTAAAGACATGGAATTGTGATTGAAATGAGATAGATGTTGAAATTTATGAGTTTCGTGGTGTGTTCAAAATCTTGTTGTACAACATTTCCGAATGACATAGCATTAACATCCTATTTTAGCCGCATGTATAGGCAAACCATGGCGTGGTATGTAGTGCATGTTGGTCAAGTGCGAGATCTATCGAACACGGGAAGATTGCTCGCTCAAGTCTCGGCTACCCCGGTAATTGTTACAAAAATACAAGATGAAGCTAAAGCTTTCGAGGGGCCTACTATGGTGAAAACTTTCACTATCAACCAGCCCCTCGAGATCGATGAGAAGCCTCTCTCCATAGATATGAAGATTAGGAAAATTGCAACTTGGCCTATGAAAGATGTTTTGATTTTCTGTCATGGCTATTGTCATTGTTTTCCTTATTTGGAAGTTGATGTCCTAGGCTCAATTTCGTAGAACATTAGGTGGAATTAGTTGTATGTAACCTTTGAACCATGTAATGTATCTATGATGCTTTTATGGGTTCAAAATAGCTGTTTTTCGAGGGAAAACATTCATAAATTATACAAAATTTAAACAAAAAGCGCCGGGTGGCATGGGCCCGGCGGTGAATGACATACGAACGGTAGTGTAACTACACCAAACACTATCGGTTTGAATTACTAACCGTCATAGGCGCGAAACATCACCGCTGGCTGCATTAACCAACCGATAGTACGCACTCTAATAACTTTGTTGGGTTGAGATCGGTAAAGCGGTGTTCGCGTAAAGTTCAGCGGCGGGTTCAAAGTAAGCCGCCATTGTTAGCTCTTCGATACACTTATCGGCTCGGTCTAACCCGATAGTGTTATCTCCACCGATTCTGGTCGGTTCGTTAAAGCCCGGCGGTGCTCCCAATATCAACTCTGCCGGTGACTTCGAACCTGCATTGCTTGGATCAAAAATGCTGCGGGTCATGGAACACCCGAGCGGTGTTCGGTGATTGTCGCTGCGGTTCGATATCAACGGCAGTCTCTCCTCGCATCACCGCCCGGTGTTTTGACCCGGTAGTGTTTCAAAACCCCACATCACTACGCTATGGTTCGCCAGTTCAGTTTTTCGGCGGTGAAGGGGGTTGGAGCCCGGCAGTGATGGACAATTCTGTAGTAGTGGCTGTTGGAGTAACTTTTATTTAGTACTTACAATATTTTTTGGTGACTTGGTAAATCCAATGGTTTTGGAAACAAATTCCTGGGAACTCTGGGAGATCCTCTAGTGGAAAAAATGTGGCAAAAAAAACTAGAGCTTCTATTAGTCTCTACCCATTTGCAACTTTGATAAATAATGTTTGCAACTTTGGCGGTAAAGACATCCTAATTCCCAAGTTTCCAACGGGCACATCACGCACGTGGCGGCCACTTGTGCCCCTAATCTCCTATCTGTCCTCTAGCTTGGTTCCTCAGTCTACTTTCATCTCTGCATTTTATACTCTCTCTATATAATAATTTGCCACCCTGCCGAGTCTGCTCCAAGTACTGGGTTGCCAGCGTGCCTCCTTCCCTCAAGTCTACCTTGGCCTCCCCCTATCCAACATCAAGTTGAACCTGCAAGCTTTCGCACCGCTAATCGCCACGGTCGACTGCCGGTTGTCTGGCTGGCAATCATCTCTGTTGAACAAGATGGGGCGTGTCACCCTCGTCAACTCGGTCCTTGATGGTTCTTGATGGTTTGGTAACTCACATCATGGCGGCCCTGCCCCTTCCGCCAGGGATCCTTGGTGGCCTCGAAAGCCTGCGCCGCACATTTGTCTGGTCAGGCAAGAACAAGACCAAAGGGGCCAGCTGTTTGGTTGCATGGGAAACTGCTCAAAAGCAAAAATCAGAAGGGGGGCTGGGGATTAAGAACCTTGCAACAGTCAACACTTGCCTCCTGCTGAAGCTCCTACACAGGCTTCACCACCCTGGTGACTCTTCCTGGGCAGCGTGGGCAAGACAGCATGTCGACATTGCAGCTTTGACCGGCTTAGAAGGTACTCATTGGGAAGCACTCAGCTCCATTCTCCCAGCTTATAGATGCATCACCACTGTAATGGTGGGGGACGGAGCCTCCACATCCTTCTGGTCTGATCGATGGCTCTCGGACTGCCCAACAGCTACTCAGTTCCCGGCTCTCTTCACTCATGCTACTGAAAAAGATGTGTCGGTCAGGGATGTGATCAACTATGGACTGCAGCAGTTCCTTGTTCCAAGACTAACCCCTGTGGCAGTCCAGGAACTTGGCGCCTTGCAAACACTCCTGTCGCATATCGTTCTCACCGACACCCCGGATCAGCGCTCGACCCCTTTTGAGAAGCGCAGTGGTTGTCTCAACAGTGGGAAAATTTACAAAGCCTCCACAAGTTCAGGTGTACCTTCGCCGGGTTACCGATTTGTGTGGTGTAGCCGTGCTCCACCCAGGGTGATGATGTTCTTTGGATGGTTGCTCACGTCAAACAAACTGCAATGCCGCGCCAACCTGATCAAGAAACACATTGTGGATGACGACATCTGTCTGATATGTAAACAAGCTGCTGAGGATGAAGATCACCTCTTCCGCAATTGCTCTTTTACTACCTCCTTCTGGCACAGGATTGGGATCGACGCTGCATCGGTCCCGGACACTCGGCGACTCTAGTAGTTCGAACGGCCACCCAACATCCCGAAACCCCTTCTGTCCACCTTCGTTCTGCTATGCTGCTGGCAAATTTGGAAGCACCGCAATGATGTGGTGTTCAATGGGGCAACACCAAGTCTGGAACGGTTGCTAATCGCGTGCAGAGAAGAATGCGTCCTCTGGAGCCATCGCGTCCCTAAGAGGCTTGCTAGGTTCTTAAACTCGTGGGTTTAACTTATTTTCCCTTCGCTAGCTCTCCTGCTTGCTGTTTGTATCTCTCGGCACTGCTACATTAAGCTTCAGAGGGGCGGCTCGTAAGGTACAGAGGGGCGGTTTCGTAACCACCCCTAACTTACCGTTCCTACAGTTGATTTGCGGTAGGGGCGGTCCTACAGCGAACGATCCAGAAATCGCGTTTTGAAAAATCAAAATAAAATCGCAAATTTTTTTTTTTTTTTTCGGGAAGCACCCATCGCTATGCGCCCCCCGTCACGCATTTTTTCGCGTAAAATCGCCAAGGCTACGCGGCCAGCGGGATTCGAACCAGCGACCTCGTGCTTCTGTAGCGACCCCTCCCTACCACTGCGCGCTACACACTCACATGAGTCCATATCCCATTCCGCGTCCCCACATATTATACAAATCCGAGTGTAAATTGACTATTTGAGGCCCTAAATGGATTCAAACTAAAAAGTGGTCAACTACAAAGTTTCAACTTTTCGAGATCTACATTTGATATGTACAAAGTTTTTTTTCATCTCGAGGTCGATTTTACGAAATTTGAATTTCAAATTTGAGACATTTCAACACAACTTTTGAATGCCTAGATGATTTCAAACTAAAAAGTCGTCAACTATAAAATTTCATAACTTTTTCGAGATCTACATTTCATATGTAGGAAGTTTTTTCATCGAGATCGTTCACACAATTTCGAATTTCAAATTTGAGACATTTCAACACAACTTTTGAATGCCTAGATGATTTCAAACTAAAAAGTCGTCAACTACAAAATTTCATAACTTTTCGAGATCTACATTTCATATGTAGAAAGTTTTTCCATCCGAGATCGTTTTACAATTTTTTAATTTTTAGTGTCTCGTTTCAAAATTCGGGATCCCACTATAGGGGGCGCCTCAATATTGAGCCGCCCCTTGCCCGGCGACTACATTAGGGGGTGGGTTTTGGTGATGCAACCGCCCCCTAATAATAGTAGGGGCGACTCGTAACACCAACCGCCCCTAATGTAGTCACTATAGGGGCGGCTCGTTTGACATCTCACTATAGGGGCGGCTCAAAAAATGAACCGCCCCTAATGTAAATGGCTGGCGTTCTCTTAGTAATGTTTTGTAGTAGTGCGGACCAATGGCCTTGGTCCTGTAAAACACTCCGGCGTACTTACGCCGTCTATCACCGGCTTGCCAGAATCAATGGAGAAAAATTCAGGTGGGGTCTCTTGACAACCCCCCGGATTGCCTAAAAAAAATAATAATTTGCCACCCACTAGGCCATTGTGGTTTCTCAGTTCTGATCCAGATTCCGAGCACGGCTGCCACTTGTAACGAAAGAGTTTTTTTTTTTTTTTTACTTCCCCTAGGCTGATTAATTTGAGTAGATCACAGCAACTTGCGAGCAAATGTATACTGCAAATCAACTTGCCAGTTAGCATTTTGACTGATTTGGCTGAACTACTTTGTCAAATCGATGTGCCATGTGCCATACCTCGATGATCTCATATATGCATACAGGCCAGTATACCGTCTCCTTATTATTTACATGTGACGGTGAGCATCACATGCCACTGTCGAGGTATCGAATCTTAGTCAAGATGCAGCAGCTCACTTACCAAAGCTAATTAAGTTTCAGTAGTTCATAATGTTTTGCGGATCTAGAGGACAAAAAAAAAAAACAATTAACCCACTGCTACTCTTCCTTGAGAAACAGGCGTTACCTGCACCCTATACACGATCTGAAATCAGTGCTCATCTCCCACAGCACCACCACCACTAGATGAGCAAAAATGGCTACGGCAGCTCTTGTGGGTGTCACCACGGGGGTGATGAAGCCTCTCCTGTCCAAGCTCACCAAGCTGCTGGAAGAAGAGTACGTCAGGCTCAAGGGCGTGAGGAAGCAGATCAAATTTTTTTAGAGACGAGCTGAGCGTCATGAGTCCCACGCTTGAGATGCTCGCGGATGCAGAGGAGCTCAACCCTCAAATGAAGGCATGGAGGGACAAGCTAAGGGGAGCTGGCATACGACTTGGAAGATTGCATTGATGCCTTCATGGCTCGTGTTGATCACGAGCGTGATGGAGGCTTCATCAAGCGCTTCTTCTTCGACAAGCTGAAGAAATTGAAACCACGCCATGAGATCGCCAATCAGATCCAAGAACTCAAGGCATCTGTTATAGAGGCAAGCGAGAGGCACAAGAGGTACCAGTTAATCGATATCTCTTCCAACTCTAGAAGTGCTTGTTCTGTTGACCCTCGGCTATCCGCACTGTATGTGGAGATACACTAGTACTGAAAACGTTTTCAGTGACGGGCGCCACAGGTTTGACGCGGGCGGGCAGAGGCGCCCGTCACTAAAGCGAGCAGGTCACGGTTAATGAAGAAATTTGGCGTGGCGGCCTCCACCGCCCGTCCACGGCTAAAATCTTTCCCGTGGCGGGCGCATTAGGATGCCCGCGGTGTGGTTCGAAAAAAATAAAAAACTTACAAACCCTAGACAGGCCCGCCAAGCCCATCCATGGGCCCGCCGAGCCCATCTAGGTAGCCAGCCGCTTCGGCCGCCGTTGTCGCTCGGCCACCGTCGTCGCTTCGGCGCGGGATCCGCCGCCGCGCCGCCTTGATTCGTCGCCGTGTAGATCCGCCCGCGCGCGGAAACCGCCTTCCTTCCGCCGGGATCCGCCGCCCGCTCCGCTTGGATCGGCCGGATGTGCCAGCGCGCCGTCGTCGTCCCGCCAGCGGAGATGGCGGATCCGCCCGCGCCGTCGTCGTCCCGGCCGGATCCACAGCGCCCGTCGTCGTCCCCGCCAGCGGAGATGGCGGATCCGCCCGCCCGTCGTCGTCCCGCCCGCGGAGATGGCGGATCCGCCCAGCGCCGTCGTCGTCCCCTGGCGGATCCGCCCAGCGTCGTCGTCGTCCCCGGCGGATCCGCCCAGCGCCGTCGTCGTCCCGGCGGATCCGCCGCGCCCGTCGTCGTCGGGGAGGGAGGGGGGGCAGCGCCCCCTGCCGCCGCCGGGAAGGGAGGGCGGGGAAGGGGCAGCCTCGGGGGGGGGGAGGGGACGCCGTCGGCCGGGGGAGGGAGTTGTGTCAAGAGGGGAACGCGGGGGGAGAGAGGCGTGAGGGAGTTGTGTCGACTGGGGTGGAGTGAGGGAGTGTGCCAAACCCTAACTTCAAGTATATATATGGTCTTTGGATATCCGGGCCATTCCCGGGCTTGTTGGGCCTTGAGGATTCACGTGGCGGGCCTTTTAAGATGCCCGCCGCGGGAATTTTTTGCGTGGCGGGCACCTTAACACGCCCGCCCACGCATAAAAGATTTTTATTTTCGCGTGGCGTCGCGTGTTAAGGTGCCCGCCACGCAAAAATCTTTTCCGTGACGGGCAAAAACACCCGCCACGTAAAAGAAAAAGCTGGGCGTGGCGGGGGTATTTTTCGTGGCCGGGCAAAAGTGCCCCGCCATTTAAAAAGATTTTGCAAGTGCTCGCAAAATCATTTCGTTACTAGTGATAGATAAGCTTGTCGGCATCGATGGTCCTAAGAAGCATGTCATTGAGTGGTTAGACATGGAAAACAACAAGGCTGCTTCTTCGTCATCAGTGCTCAAAGTGCTCTCGATTGTTGGATGTGGAGGTCTTGGTAAGACTACTCTTGCAAACCAAGTCTATCAAGATGTTAAAATCCAGTTCGAGTGTGCAGCTTGTGTCTCGGTCTCCCGAACTCCTGACCTCAAAAAAGATATTAAGAGGTATTGCAAAAGGAGTTGGTGTTACTGATACAACGAATGATGATGAGACGGAACTCATTGATAAACTCAGGGAACATTCAGGATAAAAGGTAAGTTATCTTTGGTAACTTATCCATGTGCTAGTTTTGCCTTATGTGAGCGCAATTAGTTAAGTTCTTTAAAACTATTCCAAAAATATATCTCTTTTACAGTTAGAAATAACTTTATTTTTCCAGAATTCACTCTTGTACAGCATTCATTCATAGATATTTGTTGTTTACACATTCAAACAATTTTTTATCTTGATTTTTAATTGTCATGCTTCGGTCCGTTTAAGGCATTCATTCAAATGTTAGAGTAGTTACTAAAATATTTCTACCTTTTACATGTAGTTCAATAATCAATATATATTAGCAGATGGAACTCAAGCATGGATAGGTGATTATTTATTATTCTTTTTCTCATTCTACCTTCTACATGTAGCCCAAATGTTTAGTTTATAATATGACAAAGTTATTAGGATGTGAATGTGTATTACCTCTGCAAAAGTATTGCTATTCATATCACAATTCACATAATCCTCTATGTAATATTTCCACACTTTAACAAAATATCATTGGCACACACAACATAGCCTTACAGGCTTCAGCACTAACTGTATCATTGTTAAAATTATTTGCAGGTACCTCATTGTAATTGATGATGTATGGGATTCAAAACCTTGGGAGACCATCAAGCTTGCACTAATGAATAAAAACTGTGATAGCAGAGTAATCACTACAACACGTAGCAATGATGTTGCATTAAAATTGTCTTCCCAAGGTGGAAATGTTTACCAAATGAAATCTCTCAGTTTTGAGGACTCGAAGAGGTTGCTTTTGAAAAGAGCATTTGGTTCTGAACACTTATGCTATTCTCATTTGGGTGCAGCACCGGATGAGATATTAAGAAAATGTGATGGTTTACCATTAGCAATCATCTAGCATGTTAGTTGATCAGCACGCAAAAAAGTAAATGGGACAGTGTATTAAATGATATTGGTTCTGCTCTTGCTAAGAATCCTGGTGCTGAGAATATGACGACCATATTATCTATGAGTTACTTTGATATTCCTCACCATCTAAGAACTTGTTTGTTGTACATGAGCATGTTTCCAGAAGATTATGAGATTGAGAAACAACGTTTGATCAATAGGTGGATTGCAGAAGGGTTCATTCATGAGAAAGAAGGTCAAACTAAATATGAAATTGGTGAGAGTTACTTCAATGATCTGATCAACAGAAGCATGATCCAACCTGTTAATGTAAAGTGTGGTCAGGCAAAGGCATGTCGAAAGTGCATGACATCATCCTTGACTACATCAAATGCAAGGCTGCTGAAGAGAATTTTGTAACTTCATTAGATGCTGCAAAGCCTGCATACCCATCAGAATACAAGGTTCATAGGTTTTGTGTCAGCAATCACAATGACAAAAATGTTACTATTTGGGAAGACCGGATCTTGTCTCATGTCCGGTCAGTTACAATATTTGGAAAGCCTATGAAAATCTCTTTGTTGCCTTCCAATGCTCTTTGTGTGTTAGACCTAGGAGATTGCAGAGGCATGGAAGACCATCCACTACACCACAACCTTTAATCAGCAACTTTCAGCCCGTTGCTATATGGGGGGTACAGCAACTTTCAGTCCGTGGCTAAACCTTACAGCAACGGACCACTCAAGGACGCTAATGAAGCCGACGCTAAATATATACAACAACGGACCCTTCTTTAGCCACGGACCATCCAATGATAAAGCTATAGCAACGGACAACCAGTTATAGCGTTTAGCAACGGATGATCCATTGCAATATTGAATTTATAGCAACCGACCGTCCATTGAGCAAACTTTAATAGGTAAAAAAAATAATAAAGATGCATTTAAATATAAACCATATTCACAGGCAATATAATATGATGACATTCACAGGCAATATAATATGATGACATTCACAAATACATATCCAATGAGTTCATACATATATATAAATAATCATGTCACTTGCATAGTAGCTTAAATTTGCTGCCATCAAGCTAACATACAAGATCCATAACAGCTGAATACAAAACTCATCAGGTTGTAGAGCTAGCAAAGTTTTCTTGTTGAGCAAAAGCCATGAGCCAAAAGTGATCCAACATTGATCAAAAGATACCATGCTGTAGTCCAAAAGCATTCACTTAGCATCTAGTTCACTTAACATCTAGTTCACCAATGGCTTCCTATCAACAAGACACTACCAAAACCCATGAGAAGATCCTAAACTAAATTTCACCCCAACACCCTTCCTACCAACAAGGTAGCAGCACCTAGCATCTCCGAGATGATGGAGCAGCACCTTGAGAAGATCTCTGGGAAGAACCAGCAACACCATGAGAAGACCTTGGTTGCTGCTTACATTGCTTCAGCTGTAAGTATCATTAGTTAGTAACTTCAGATACTAACCACATATCAAAAAAAAAGAGAGAATAGATTCAGAACATTACTCGATTAAATGGCCAAGCAATCGGCATCAGTTCAGCATCGCCTATAGTCTTGATTTCAGCATAAGGGCGTGGCACTAACGCACCACGTTTGAGGGGACACTCACAACAACTTCACAAAATTTAGTTCCAAGTTCCTCACCAGCTAGCTTATTGTTTGGATTAACTCGAAACAATCATGTTGCCTTAGCCACTTTTTTTCATCACCGGACATGGCAAACAAGATAACCTCATTTCCAGCCTGAAACAAATAGACTTATAAGAAATGGATAAATGCTAGGATGAGCAGCTAACAGGCACAGGTTTGCATTCAATGGATAGACTAAATAGTGTAGCTAGTTATGTCCAGCTAGTTGTCAACAGCAAGGGTTATTTTTGACATATTGAAACTAAAAATGACTGCCCTCATATAAAACCTACTTTAAAAGTTAAGAATATTACAAGTGCAGCTTTTGAGGAGTGTTGGGCACTTGGTGATGCTATGTTCATGGCAGGTGAGGCTGCAGGGGCTGCAACTTCATGATTGGCCTCATCTTCAAGTTGGTCATCACAATTGTCATCTTCTTCACCTTGCACATGCTGATTGGCCTCACCATGTCCCTCAGATCTTGGGCTCTACATCAAGCATAAGAAGAGATTAATATACAGTGAAAAATTAGATTTCTAAATAGAACTATGATGTGAAAAGGCATTTTGCAGTATTTTACCATTTGGTGTCTTGAGTTAGAACCATGATGTGATATTTCAACATTTGGAGATTCTGCCATCCTTTGCTCCTCCCTTTGTTGCATTTCTAAGATATTTTGCTTTAGCACTACAATTTCACTTTCAGCCATTTGACGTGCCAAAACTTGCATTTGGAGCTTTGTTGAGGTATAAGCCTTAAGTTCAGGGGTACCAATGTCTTGGGGAGTTGGTCCCAAACCCAAACAACGAACTTCGCCCCTTTGGCTCCTTTACTCCACAAACAGTAGCAAAAGCATCACCTTGCTGAATTGTCCTATCCTTCAACTCCGGATAAATTTCAACAATTTCTTTTCAGCTGGTCCTAAGAACAATTGAAACATTAAAAAAAAATAGCACCTGTACTGCTCACTTGCACACAGTAAATACTTGTATAATCATTTGTGATTAGGGGCTGTGGGGTTTGTATTTTGCGCTGCAGCGTAGCAACAAAGTCCAGCAAGTTCAAGTGATGTTCAGTTTTCTAGGTTCTTGAGCTGAGTTGCTGCTAGCCTGCTACTGCTGCTTCCAATCAGATCAAGATGGAAAAGAGGCAGTGGACGGTCCAGGGGCTGCAGCTCTACCCTCCTTAATGCGATCGCCGGTAACAACTAATCTGAAATCTGGCTGTTTATTGCATTCAAAGTTTCAAACTGCCAGTTTTTTCCTGCCCATAATTATTTAGCATATGAATAATTATTTAGCATTCAAAGTCCACTTCTCTTTATCTAGCATTGATGAAAATACATTGTTTCCAGAAAATACAATGAGTTTTCAGCCATTTGACATTGCACTAGGACTCAGCATAGGAAAAGGAAAAGAAGGTCGTGGGTGCTATACATTGACGTGGCAGCTCATATTGAAACTAAAAAGCTAGTTATGTTCAGCTACAAGTGCACTTACTGTTGATAACTAGCTAAACAAATGAGCAGCTACCAGCCACATGTTTGCAGTTTTGACATATTGAAACATACATAGAGCATACCGACCAAGCTGGTAATTGGAGTTAAGAAACTTACAATTATTTGTGCCGATGGCCCTAAAGGCACTCCATTTTTTTTCTTGTATGTGATTCTACATAGACTTCATCTCTTCGAACAGGGCGCCCAAGCTTCTGACCCTACAAGTTTTAAATTTGCATAGGTCAAAATGTCCCAAAAATGAACCATTCAAATTAGAGGACAATGGTAAGTTTGTATACCATTTTATCTCGCAATGAAGCATAGCTCACACCGTCTTTGTATGATGAAACTTCAGCTTTGAACGATTTTCTTTACCTCTTGCCGCCAAAGCCTATCATAACAAAATACTTTGATTAATTACTAAGCTAGACATGAACTAGGGAATAACATGTGTCAAGTTCTTTTCCTACTTACATGTGACCTAAACCACTCATGGAAGGATTCATGCTTTGCATGCGGCTGATATCTCGCTGATTTCGAATTCCAATTGAGGTTAGATGACGAGTATACTTGCTGCAAATGTCAATTTGTAAATTTACTATCCATGGGCTCTATATTAGCATAGTTGAATAGGATAATTGATGTCAAGTGAATTCGGAAACTTACTCCAAGTAAGGCTGTATATTAGGATAGTTGAATAGGACATATCTATGTGCTTGAAACCAAGTCTTGTGGTCTAAAGTCACTGTGCTCTTCCCAGCAAGACCTCTCCCGGTGCTATGAAATATGGTTGTACTTGAATGTTCTGTGTACAGCCCCCTCATTAACTATAACTTGTCGATAAAATTGAGCCGTGCCATGTAAATAGCGAGCACAAAGTGTAAGGGCTCTTTGTAAAACAAAGAGCCCTCCATGATTGATCCCTCGGGATGGCTTTTTGTACGAACACTACCCTTAAGTCGCAGCAAAAACCTAAAAACAATAACAGACTCATCATGTTGTAAAACTAATATGTATTTAGTTTGTTTCCTAAGCTCAGATCTGCTAGAGAAATTACCTCTCAATAGGCCACATGCTACTTAAAATGTAATTGGACCAGCCATTCTTGCTTGGGCAGGAAGATGGACCATCAAATGTACCATCACATCAAAGAAAGATGGAAGGAATATGGCCTCAAGAAGGCTCAAGGTTTCAGCTATATCAGCCTCTAAATTATCCATGTCACTTTTTCGAAAAAAAAAAGGTGCAGAAATCTTCTTAAAAATGACTAACACGAGCAACCGCAGCAAAAGTAACTATCTCCGGCAATATATTTCTTATTGCTAGTGGAAGCAAGTCCTGTAGAACAATGTGGCACTCATGACTCTTTAGCCCAAACACCTTTTTCTCACTAACTTTAACGTTGTGTCGAATATCAGACGCATAACCAGCAGGGAACTTTACCCCTTTTAGTACTTGACAAAATGATTTCTTCTCTTCAGCACTCATTGAATATATGGCTGGTGGTATATAAAATTGATCTTCAATTTCAATAGGGTGAAGGTCACTTCTAATACCAAGAGCTTGGAGGTCCAAGCGAGAATTAAGATTGTCCTTAGATTTCCCCTCAAGTACCCGGGAATGTATTAACAAAGTTCTCATTTACATTTTTCCCTATGTGCATGACATCAAAGTTATGGCGCAACATCAAATCTTTCCAATATGGAAGTCTGAACCAAAGAGATCTCCCCTTGAAAATGACCAACGGCTCCCCTTCCTTGCGTTTCTTGTAGGCTGGTTTCTTTCCAGATGGATCCTTGCCATGAACTGTGACAAGATCTTTAGTACATTCTAAAATTTCCTCTCCAGAAAGTGGAGTTGGTGCCTGCCTAAGCTCGATTGAACCAAATTTTTGCTCATCAAACCTGAATGGGTGCTCTTCATGCAAAAACCTACGATGAGCCATATAGCAATTCTTGCCGCCATTACCAAGTCTAAATGAGCATATATCAGAGTGGCAATAAGGACATGCTGCTTCACCAGATGTAACACAACCAGAAACATATCCTAGACCTGGGAGATCTGTAATAGTCCATAGTACTGCAGCACGCAACTGGAAATGCTCTCCCTTTGAAGGATCATAAGTTCTAATTCCTTCGACAAACATATCTAACATATCATCAATAAATGGTTCAGCATACACATCCATATCATGACCAGGAGCATGCTTCCCAGGAATCAAATAAGAAAGGATGAAGTTCGATTGCTTCATGCACATTGAAGGTGGAAAATTTAATGGTATACAAATACCGGGCCAAATGCTATAACTAACATCCTTGCCCCTATATGGATTAAATCCATCCGTAGCAAATGCCATACGGATATTGCGGCTGTCCTTAGCAAACTCTGGATGTTTATCATCAAAGTCTTTCCAAAGAGGAGAATCTGCAGGATGCCTAAGAAAATCATCTCTTGTCCGCTCCTCGTCATGCCATCTTGTAAGAGCCGCTGTTTTAGATGATAGGAACAATCTTCGGAGACTCTTCTTTATTGGAAAGTAGCGAAAAACCTTCTTAGGAACCCTATAAATATGCTTCCCATCTAGACTGTTCCTAACTGATTTCCACCGTGATACCTTACACTTTGGACATGAATCAAAATCCTTATGGTCCCCTCTATAGAGAATGCAATCGTTTTCACATGCATGGATACTGATGTAGCCTAGACCTATGGATTTAATCAATTTCTTAGATTCATGGAAGTTTTTTGGTAGTGCTGAACCCTCTGGTAATGCATCATTAAAAAGATCTAGTAACAAGTCAAAACTTCTATCAGTCCATCCTCCAAGGAGCTTGAGGTGAAGCAATCTAATTAAGAAACGTAGTTTCTTATATTTCTTGCATGTAGGGTACAGCTCCTGGCTATTGGCTTCTACCAACTTTTGGAGGGCTCGTAGGTCATCACTAGGCTGCACATCAGGACTGTCATCTTCAAAGTCAGCCCCATCATCTAAACCACCAGCCAGGTCCCTAAGTAATTCAGAGATTTCATCTTCTTCAACCTCTTCAATAGAGACATCATCATCACCATTCCCTGGATTCACATCGGATGAACTACCTTCTCCATGGAAATTCCATGTTGTGTACCCCCTTAAAAACCCATCACATATCAAGTGTTCACGTACATCACATGCCTCTCTCCAAAATGAGTTAGCACACTTTCTACAAGGGCATAGTATCTTGTTTCCTATCGCTGAATTCTTAAATGCAAAAGCTATGAAACCATTCACACCTTGTCTATATGTCTTGGTGTGCCTACATGGGATTCATGAAGTTAAATTCCATGTTTACTAGATTAAGTCTAAGCAGTTGACAAATAGTTGTTGTGTGTACCTAGGCTCATTCTCAATCCAAGCCTTATCCATAGATCTTGGTGGGGAGATCAAGATGCTTTCTTTATATATATATTTCCACACTAATACATCACAGAAAAGAATAACCACAAGGCACACAGAAGCTTGTAACAAAGTAATCAGGCATTTATGAACGCAAACCGAATAAATAAATAAATGTTACCTTTCAAAAGTTCCTTCAACCAATAACTTCTTAGTTATGAACAGCGGCTGATCTAATTGTTTTAGATAAACTACAAATGCTTCCAGGCACCTCCTTTATACCCTACAAACAGGTGGATAGTGAAAATGAAACAATTTATACCATGAATCAAAGTGGAGGGCAGAAGTAGATGATCAGCTTGATGCGTACCTCTTGGATGTTTCACTCAATGGCGTTTGCTTGTACAGGATGATTCGAACAAGGTCTGCAAGCTGGTAATCTGCAATAGGATATATTTTTACATGAGATCCACATTTATTTTCCTGCTGTCCATCCTATGCCATTAAAATCATTACATCACAAGCCAAACTTAAACCTCAGCTAACTAAAATCACCTAGCTTGCCTGCGACGCTGTACAAGAACCAAGCACACGAACGTTGGAGTATAATTAAAATTGATGCTGCTGTATCAAGAAGAAAACATTTCACAGAATAAAACATTTTAGGAGCTCTACATGTCAAGTAGGAAACTGCTGCTATAACAATATTTATTTCAGGAGTTCTACATGTCAAATAGGCAACTGCTGCTAGATAAAGCCTACATACACAATAAAATATGGCTGATCCATTTTAGAATGGTGATCATGGGGTACCTGGTTTTGGTACTTGTCTTATGAATTGCTCAGGAATCCACAAATCAAGGATAACATTTTACAGGAACTAGCAAACAATAGTACATGAGGTAGAACTAGCATGCAGTACTCTCAGATGACTTACAGCATCCATCCTACATTCCTACCAATGCTTTGCACTGACACTAATATTTCAGAGTGAATTTTATATATGCTCTTAAATAAAGTGTGGGGCTCTCATAAGCTTGCACTTTTGATTTACACATAAATATTACAGAAAACACATGAGCACATATAGTACCGAAGAAAAGATTCCTTTCTTATTAGAGGACATGAACACATGAGCATCCTTAGCTTTCTAATATCTTGATCTTATAATATGATTTTGACAAGAGACAAACTAATCTAGAACCAGATTCAAACAGCAGTGTCTATACAAAATGAATGTGCCAAGTAAACAAACATGGAACAACCGAATATAACCAGAAATTTCAGGTGACGAGTGACAGAGCATGCCCCTGCACCTGCCGTGATGCTCCTGTACCTTCACCTAGCAGGGGACGGGCACGGGTGGCACCGACGGGTGGAGACTGGACGGGCGGGAATTGAACGGCAGCTCCTGAACGGGCAGGGACTGGACAGCAACTGACGGAGCAGGGATGAGCCTCAGGTCCTCGGCAACCGACGGAAGTCGGTCTTTGGGCGGCCTCGGGTCCTCGGCGGTGGCGACAGGAGTGGGTCTGCCGGGCGGCCTCAGGTCCTCGGCAGATCTCGCGTCGACCGGGGCGGAGGCTAAGCGGCGTCGGGGTTGGAGCAGGAGGCGGCCGGGTGGGCGGGCGCACGGCGTGCAGGCAGCGCTAGCGTGGCGTGGAAGCTGGTGGGCAGCGCGAGGCGGGCGTCGCTTGGCGCGCTGAGCGGAGGCGTCGCGGCGTCTTGGCGTCTTGGGCGGGCTGAGCGGAGGGGAGGGGTGTGTGCGGCTGGGGCCTGGGGGTATGGGACTTAGGGTTTGGAGCCTTTTGGGCCAAAGTTGTAGCGGGAAGAGCCCAAGACACCCCCGCCTTTGTAGCGGGAACAGCCCGAAAACACCGCGCCAACGTGAAACTTGTTCAGCAACGGACCGACAGACTCCATTAAGCATATATAACAACCGACGGTCCAACTCAATAGCAAAATATTTACAGCAACGGACCATCCATCGTCGTACGCGAATTTAGCAACGGACCGTCTGTTAAAAACTTTTAGCAACCCACCATCCAACGCTGATTAAAAGTTTTAGCAACTGTAGTTAGTTGCTGATTAAGTGTTGTGGTATAGTGATCATCTTGCAAGTATCGGAAACCTATTTAATTTAAAGTACTTGTGTCTCCGCTCACGTTCAGTAAGAAAGCTACCAGAGAATGTTGGTGAACTACAACATCTACCGACACTGGATGTGCAAGGCACTAGGAACATAGAGCTACCACAAACTATCATGAAACTTCAACAACTGGCACATTTATATGTTGACAGGGATGCTAGATTTCCAGAAGGAACGATAGGAAAGATGCATAGCTTGGTAGAGCTGAGAGAGTATGGAGTCAAATCCTACGAAGAGGGGAAGTCCATAAAAGAATTCAGCAAACTCACCAAGCTGAGGACACTAAAAATTTGGATGGAATTTGATTTACCAGATGGCTCAGAAGGAAGAAGCCAAGCCAAGGTCATTCATAGTTATGTTGGAAATTTATTGTCTTCATGCAACCTCCATAATCTTATATATACCGAGTTTTTGGAGTTCGTACCACTAGCACGGCATTCATGGCACCCTGCAGCTTCCTGTAGCATCCGCAAGCTCTGTATTAGAGGAGTTCACATCTATAGGGTGCCAAATTGGATGGGCTAACTTGGAAACCTTGGTATGCTAGAACTGAATATGTTCTGTGTGAGACCAGAAGATATTGAGATCCTTGGAGGAATATCCAGTTTGCTTTTTCTCAAACTATGCACTTACGGGGGCACTAGTGGAAGGATCGTCTTCCTAGCAACAGCAGATTCAAAAGTCTGAAATATTTCTCCCTATGTATCTGTCTGTGTGGGACCTCGCTGGAGTTTGAAGCGGGATCAATGTCAAAGCTTGAGCACGTGAAGCTTGAGTTTCGTGCGCATGAGATGGAGTGCCTGAATGGTGCTCCACCTAGTTTGGGCATCCAGCACCTCCCGTCTCTCAGCAAGGTTGAGATCATAATTTTTGGGCGTCCAGCGGAAGATGATCCTGATGACACTGTAGGATGTATTTCAAGAGCCATTAATGCCGTCATCCAGACACTTCCCGACTGTCCCACTGCCACGTTCAAAAGAGAATGTCGTGACATATGCGGACATTTTGAATCTGTAAGTCCCTCACAGATTGATGGTTCCATTAACCTCTCAGTTGCTCCTTTCTTCCATTTTAACAACTAAAGTACTCCTTACTTGGCTGTTCAAGTACTCGTAGGTGACGCATACATACTTATTTCTTCCATTTAGCATATACTTGGCTGTTCAATTAAACACTTTGTCTATTTTCCTCTAGCATTTGAGGTGGTGGAATCAAAAGAGTGAGGGGTTATTGAACAAGTGGCTCAGACTTTGGCATATTAGAGAGGAGCAGGCAAACTAAGCTATTGATGGAGACTGAACTAGAGGTATAAAAGGCCCACTAGGGTAACAGTTAGTTCTACATTCATGTGATGTGACCCTCATTTTCCCCATCAAACTCCTCATCTTGTTTTTTCAAACAGGATGAGACACATGATAAGCAAGAAGAGAAGCAAACTGATAAGAGCAGCAACTAGAATGACGTATCGGTCTGTATGAGGCTGATGGGTTGGCTACTTTGGTCTTGGGCATTTGACTGATAATCATGTCTCATGTGTACCTGGAGGCTGATAAAAAAAGCTGTGCCACTTTATGTTTTCTGCGTTGTGCTGGATTGCAGAATAGCTTTGGTGTGGTTTCTGCTAGTATATTAAGATTCTAATTAGCTTTCAATAAAGCCTTGGCACATTTACATTTGCCTGTACTGGACACACATTAAGCTTTTGCTTGTGTTAGGCACACATTTTTTGTCACTTGAGTTTATCTCATCCAAAACGAAATTTACCATACAATGAACCAGAGTTAGGAGGTTTCAAATCCAAAATTTAGTTTCACATTTTGATTTGCATTGTCGTCAACTCAGAAGGCACTTTTATTCTGCTTTTAAAACGTTTCCTGTCAGAATTAAAGGCATCGAATTATTTTTTTCTTGCAATTAAAGGGTTGACCGTTCAATTACACAGTCTATTTGGTTCTTCTATTATATTATTACTAGTCCATCAACCCGTGCTCCCCGCACGGGTTAGATTCTAAGTTTCAGCAAAAAATTTTATACTTAAGCAGCTGAAAACATTGTTTAATTTTTGTTCATATTAAGATTACGTTATTCATTTTTTTTTTCCTTTGATTCCAAAGTGACACAGGTTTCTTTAATTGGCACTAAATGTCGGAGAGAGTCTGTCTCTTTAGTAATTGAGGCCTGTGTTTAGCAATTTTCAATTTTTTGATACCATCTGTGGATAATTTAGCTTTGCTTTTTTTTATTGTAGTTTGTAATGGTAGAATCATGTTTAACATATATTATACTTTTTGTTGTAAAACATCATTTATTATTATATAGCTATTCTTGCTATTTTTTCAGGTCTTGATTTCCTAGTTAGCCACTAATATTATTTTTAATTTTGAAGTTAAGCATTTAAAAATTTGGTAAAAGATAGTAGGATATGTAATGGGTCCTTTTCGACGTAACTGCATTTATATATGCATAATACCTAGTGCAACCAAAGGTCCTATTGACTGATTGATCATAATAAAAATAATATTCCCTCCGTTCCAAATTATAAGTCGCTCTGACTTATACTATACCTAGATACATAGCAAAATGGATGTACCAAAAAAAAATCAAAGCGGCTTAAAATTTGGAACGGAGGGAGTAGAATGTTGTCTTGGAAAATGATTGCTTATGTTGTTACTCATTATACAATGAACAACGATTTGTTTTTGTATCATTCACATCTCCTTTGTTTTCTTTGTATATCTTATCCTGATATCATTCATATACATTTGAACTTTATGAAAGTAGTGTAAAATAATCAAACATAAGCATACCTAATTTGATCAGTCGTTAAAAATCAAACCTAATTCTTTTAATGTTCTTCTATTGTACTGCATTTCATCGTCCAATGTCCCTTTTAAATGGTCATTAATATGAATCTCTTCGACACTAACACCACTCAAAGATAGGCTTTTTTTTTTCATACAAAGAAATTTAATCATGTTAGAGTGTAAGGTAGAAATATAAAATATAACATTATTCCATTGGTTTTACCTATTAAGTGCATCCATAGCTTTAGGAATTGGTAAATCAACAAAAACTTATGTTGCATTGATTGATGTCAAAGAATATTCTACAAAAAATAATAATTATTTAATTTCATTGGAGGCTTACCCAACAACATAAATATTATTGAATTATTGTTATTAAATGAAGACTTACTGCCAAATTTTCTTATAGTTGTAGATTCTATTACGATGACATGAGATTTCACCTTCCCATCAATATGCTCGACTTTGGTGCCCCTAGAATCGAACCTTAACATCTTGTCCACTGTAAATTTGAAAAATATGTATATATAATTTAAGATGTGTGGGAAGCTTTAAGAAAAAAATCTAATTTAAAGTGTGCAAAGACAGCAGTAGCATGCATATAAATGTGTACAAATTGGTAGTTTTGGATGAAAAATAAATCCTACTTGATCGGTAGCACAATATGTGGTTTTTGTCACTCCAAAGTATGTCCTAGTTTATTCTTTTGGTCTGATGTATGCTGCAGCTCCTGTTATATCCTTGATACATAGATATGAGTACTCATCAAAAAGTGATAAAATGAGAGGAATATCATTTAAAATATAATGTTAGCAGTACCTTACCTAAGACATATGTACATGTCCATATTGACTCTATTAGAAAGTATGTATCTAGTGAAGAACTGAAACTATACTTTGGAATGTCTTCGATCTGTAGTTTTGATCTTTTTTTTTGTATTAGTTGTTGGCAAGAAGTTAGCCACCTTATCATTCTCTAGTGGTCGCTATTTTTTTGTGTAGTTATTTTTGACTCTAACATGTAATGATGTAAACTTCACCGTCTTTGATTAGTGGATTGAATTTTTTCATAGATGCCCTATTGATTACTCCTTGAATTTTAGTACCCTATTTTTTTGTTATCATTAGCATGTAGAGTGGAAGTAATATAAGGCCATAATAAACACAGTGAAAAAGTATTATACTTGATGGTCAATATGGACCATGTCAAGGCTGATTTGTTCACCACTACCGAGCAAGATTGCATCTCATATTCTAGTGACACACGTGCTTTGTTTTTCCACAATTCCTTTCCTCGCCTAATCTCACTTAAAGTTTAGATGACATTACAACTTGTGCACCGAAACAACATAATAAAAATGCCATTAATTTATATTTTTTTTGTATAGATCGTTTGAGAAATATTAGATCGTAATAAATGGGTTCAGGAAGATGGGTATACCTTGGGTTCATAAACGATGAATTTGGTGAGTGATGAAAAACCAAGATGAATAGTGACCATATGGGTTATTGATTGCGTCGTGGTTGACAAATATAGAAAGGGTAAAAAACAAACGGTGAATAGATCATCTAGATGGCTTCCTGATTGCATCGTGGTTGCCAAAAAATATATAAACCAAAGGAAGTCTATCACTGTTTACCTCTATTTATTGGAAGATGAAGAGATGAATGATGAAGAGATGAGCTAGTAGATGGCTTTCTGTTTATACGTGGTTAATGCTATAAATTCTCATGTTAATTAGAAACATCTAGCCATCGAATCAAAATCTATAACCATCTATGACCATTGGATACAATTAGCAATGATGATGCAATTTGTGCTTTTCATCAATATAGAAACGGATAGTGTATTATTAGTAAATGCTAGAGTATGGACATATGCATTTAGAGAGGAGTCGTAACCTGTATGGAGTCATCACAAAACCCAGCGAGCAGATTGACTCACTTCTGTGTCACCTGACTACTTCTAGGACAGGGCAGAGAGCATATTATTGTACGTGCACCTTGGTACTCATCCATGATCCATGCATGTCTCTAGGTGGTACTTTGATAGTTTCCTATGTCCACCGGCAGCTGAGGGAGGACGGTATAGGTTGAACCACTGAATTTGTTTCTGCGTGTCAATGATCTCAGCAGAATATAGAATATCAAACAATAAACAGATTGCAAACTAAACAGGGGATCGAGCAACATACGTTAGATGGACTGCAACTCCTGCATGCATGATTTGACCTCGGTGAGACGGACGCCGTCGCTCGGGCGCCGACGGGGGCCAGGCCAGAGTACCTGTTTTCCTGTTGGGTGGGGAATCTCGGCATCACGCCCACGAGGAGAGGGAGGGGCATGCTGTTGCGGCGGCGGTAGGTGATGAGATAATTTTCCACGGAACAAAATTATATAATAACTAACTCCAAATATTGGAAATATTTTTGGTCGGTGGAAGAATTTTCCGGTCTTTATTTCTCCCTACGTGATTAAAGTTTTTGTTTCTCACAAAATCTTTTTTTTTATTTCGTGATGGCAGAGGTGGGTAATTTTCTAGATAAATTTAATGGTTGTAGATGGCTGCATACTTTTAATTTAATGGCTAGATGTTTCTGATTAACGTGGGAATTTCTAAGATTTATCTTTTTTTCTAGAGCATCTGGAGAGAATTAACGTGGAGACTTCATTGAGCCTACGTGATTAAAGTTTTTGTTTGTCACAAAATCTTTTTTTTTTTATTTCGTGATGGCAGAGGTGGGTAATTTTCTAGATAAATTTAATGGTTGTAGATGGCTGCATACTTTAATTTAATGGCTAGATGTTTCTGATTAACGTGGGAATTTCTAAGATTTATCTTTTTTCTAGTGCATCCGAGAGAATTAACGTGGAGACTTCATTGGAGCCTCCAATTAATAATAGTAAGATAATATTGTGGTGTTTGAAGCTGTACAAGCAGAGCAAGGAGAAAGCACACCGAGGGGCGGACCATACATTTGTGGCCTTGTGGGTGCTGGCAAGTTGTGTCTGCTCTGTGCTGAATAAAGAGAGAAGGATCGATCTGTAATGTTAGTTCATTGAAAGAGAGCAGGCGTTAAGCTACTGCCTTGAAGAGCTGACGGAGCACGGAGTCCAATCCGATAAGTAGTAGGCCTGCTAATGGGTGGATACCCACCCCAAACCCGCCCCAACCCATATTTTAAAAACTCTAACTATCACCGCCCCGCCCCAACCCGTTTGTGTTGTCAACCCAACCCGCCCCAACCCATTTCACGACGGAAGATGATATATGACTTATGCGCCCAATCTATGACCATAGAGCCCCAACCCGTTTCAACCCGTTTATGTCGTCAACCCAACCCGCCCTAACCCGTTTCACAATGTCACCAGTTTCCACCCGCCCCAATAGTACCTGTATTAAAACCCACCCCAAAATACCCGTTCAACCCCGCCCCATTAGCAGGCCTACCGATAACCAAGTGGAGCCTTTTCAAGAAGATTTCAGTAAATTAACCAAGCTGAGGACGCTAGAAATTAGATGGATAGTCAATTTACTCACTCAAAAGGCAGAAGTCGAACCCAAGGCATTTACAGTTACGTGAGAAATTTGTTATCTTCATTCATCATGCGACCTCCGTAATCTATTGCCTGTGTGCATTCGCAGAGGCCGGAAAATTTCCTTTATCAGGAAAAAAAAACTCCGTAATCTATATCTCAAATATACTTCCCTACAATACAACTACAAAATACCCAGCATCGCTAGATTCTTCATGGCAGTGGTAGCAGCAACTAGAATGGCATATCTCAGTCTGCATGAGAGGTTGATGCTGGCTACTTCGATTTTGGCCATTTGGCTGATTGAACGTGTCTCATGTCTACCTTGAGGTTCAAGAAAAAAAAAAGGCTATGACACTTTATGTTTTCTGTGTTGCGCATGCTATATATGTCGTGGTTGCTACTGGTTGTAAGACACATATTTAAGTAAAGACTTATGTCGTTCACCTTATTTGCCTGTACCTGTTGGAGACACATATTTAGTTTTCGTATACGTGTCCGTTTTTGTCACCTGAATTTATCTGATCCAGAACAGAATTTATCAATGAACCTGCAGCAGTGTCCAGAGGTTCCAAATTCAAAATAAGTTTTACATTTTGGTTTGCATTGCAGCTGCAGTCAGCAGGTATTTTGAATCTTTTTTTTAAAAAAAGTTTCCTGTCAGAATTAAATGCGTTGGCTTGTCTTTTTTCCCCCTTGGGCCCTGGCGAATGAAGGCTTAACTCTTGAACCACACAATCCTGTTGGGTTTTTCTTCTTTCCGCACAAGCACAGCAGAGAGAGAGAATGGAGTGGAGGCACAGAGCATGAGGCTTGGAAGGCTCCCCGTCCAAGAGGGCACACCGCGGGCAGTACGTCCAAGAGCACTCTGGTCCGTGTTGCCTTGGAGCAACCATGCACTAAACAAACTTCCAATTGCATCAGATTAAATCAACAGAAAATCACGAACCAAAAAAAAAGTATCATCTTCCAGCAACCCCTGCCGCCAGCTCGGTAGCCAACCTCCACTGCCACCTCCACCGCCACCGCCACCATTGCCGCAGCCGCCATTGATTCTCGCGGGCCATCTTGGGATCGCTGATGCTGAACTGGGGCGCGCGTGGACGGCCTTGGATGAGACCGGGGGCCCCTGCCGACCGTGCACGTCGCTGTTGGTCATCCTGCGAACGGCGACGGTGCAGGCTGCTGAGGAGGCCCTAGACATGGCGCTTCTTGCCATTGTCGGTGGGACTAGGCCGCTGGGTATCCACGGCGATGGTCTACACCTTCCTCTTCGACCGCCTCGCATCACGGCCGAGGAGGTGGATGTCCGCTAAGACACGAGCCGGAGGACTTCGTGGTTCGCTTTCGTCATTGAGCGGATCGTGATCATGTCCTGGGTTCCCGGCGAGGGGGCCACCTCCTCCCCACGCTGCGCTAAAGCCCTTGGCGAAGAACCACGGCAGCTGGCGCGGTTCTTTTCGCCCCGAGTGCTGGTTGGGCCGCGGGCGCGTCTCCCTCTACACACGCGGGACACGGCAACGGCGCAGACCGTCCTGACTCCTCATGCACGAACGTCGAGCTTACTAGGCTGAGGGACGTCGGACGACGATGAATGGGAGCCTTTCGTCATGGCCTGGTGTCAGCGGCCCCATGTTCATTCTCCCGGAGCAGATCATCTTCATCCCCTGAACCTCTCGCCGGAGGTGGACGGTGTTTCAGACAGAGCTTTGTAGGATCGTTGGACGCCTAGAGGGGGGTGGGGGGTGTTGGTGAATAGACCTATTTCAAAAAATCAACTCGAGATATGTCAAGTACCCGAGCGGCACCGGGCCGTGCTTTGCTGCAACCGTCCTACGTAAGAAGAGGTTAGCTCACAATTCAAAATCTGTCCAACATCACCGTTGACCATCACATCTTCTCTACGGTCTATTAGTACTAGCTAAGCCTATATATAGCTACATCAATATACTAAACCTAAACAACTTTTGGTAGTATATCCAAAGAGAAACAAGATCTAGCTACACATTATTAATCTTAAAATATATAATGCGTTCACTTAGTATGTTATAGCTATATAAACTATAAAATTACTTAGCATCTATTGTAGCTAAAAACTATAAAATTTAAATGTGTTCACTTAGTTGTTAGACGCTTAAACTAAAAACTTAAAAATATTTATAATTTAAGTGAACACTGTTATGTTTTATATTTAATGTTTTGTAATGGTAATTTTTGTATTTCAGAACTCTTCTAACCCAACCAACAAACTCAACCTAAGGAGGCAAAGGCTTACAATTTAATCCACATATTTGCTTAGACAACTACAAGAGATGATTTTGAATTAAAAAAACACATTTTTGAAACAATAAATAGAATAATAGTTTGGCAAGGTTTAAATATTTGCTAGCAATTGATTTTTGCAAATAAACTAATTGAGTGGAAATATTCTTAAATTCTACTCCCTCCGTTCCAAAAACATGCAACTATGGATTTCGTGCCCATAAAAGTAGTGTATGTTTGACCAAATTTTACTAAATACTATTCACATTTATGACTTTAAATTAATTTATTAAAAAAATTACATCTCGTAATGAATCTAATGATATTTATTTGATAACATAAATATTGATAGTTTTTATCTATAATTAATCAAACTTGAGATACTAAACCATGACACTTTGCTAGAATTGCATGTTGTTTTGAAATGGAGGGAGTATAATTTTTTTTATTTGGGGAAATATCCCTCTACTATCGTTGGTTTAAATGAAACAATTATACTTTACAACCCTCAGTTTTCCAAGCAATATATATAAGCTCCTTACAAGGATGATCTAAGAATTTATAGAGATTCTATCAGTAAATGGTTCAAATTTGATAGTTACATGAGAAAAGAAGGCTGCTTATGGCATTATTATTTCGGTCTACGAAATCCAATCATCATAACCTCTTAACTTTTTCGTAGTTAGCCACACTTAACAATACAACATTTACATACTGTTAAAAACTATGAAGCTTTCAGCACTAACTTCGTCTTTGTTATAATTTTTGGTAGGTACTTCATTGTAATTCATGACTTATGGGACATAAAAGCATGGGAAAATATCATTCCTGTGTTACTCAATAATAACTACGAGAGCAGAATAATCACAGCAACACGTAGTGTCACTGTCACAGTTGTGTCATGCTGTTCTTGTGAAGGTGGTTATGTTTACCACATGGAGGATCTTGATTCCACAGACTCAAAAAGCTGATTTTCAGAAAACTATTTTGTTTGGAGGGTTCACACTATTCCCATTTGGAATATGGTCCTGATGAGATATTAGGAAAATATGGAGGTCTACCGTTGGCAACCATCATTGTATCTAATGTATTGGTTGATCAACACACAAATGCTGAATGGGAGAGGGTACTACATGCTCTTGGTTCTGGACATCCCATGCAAACTTTCTTGATGCCTTTAGCGACTCTTCATGTGTTGATCCTAGATGCCTGGTACCTGAAAGATCACCACCTTGAAAATGTTGAAAAGTTGATTTACCTTAAGTACTTGCATCTCAGATCATACTCAATAACTAATCTGCCAAGAAAAATTGGAGAGCTACAATACTTAGAAACATTGGACATACGTGGTACTGCTGTTGTAGAATTGCCATCAACTATGGGAAAGCTTCAGAGATTAGCCCATCTATATGTCGATTGGAACATTACATTTCCAGATGGGATGATTGGGAAGATGCATAGCTTAGAAGAGCTAATGACATATGGAGTCAAATCCTGCGAGCAAGTGAAGGCACTGCAAGACTTCAGTAAGCTAACCAAGCTGAGGAGATTAGGAGTTAAATGGAGTTTTGATTGGCCAGATGGCTTAGAAGGAATAAGTCAGGCTGAAAGCTTTTACAATTGTGTGGGAACTTTATTATCTTCAGGCAGCCTTCAGAGTCTGTATATTGTGGATGCCTCTTATGTGCATTACCCAATGCCACTGGACATATGGCGTCCTGCTGCTCCTTGTATCCTCCAAATCCTCCAGCTCAAACAATGCATGGTCTATGCAGTGCCCAATTGGATGGCCTCTCTTGAAAATCTCAGGGTGCTGGAACTGAATACCTTCTTCATGACATCAGAAGATGTTGACATTCTTGGAGCAATACCCAGTTTACAGTTTCTCAAACTGGTCACTATCGGAGGAACCAATGGAAAGATCATTGTCCAGGGAAGCAAAAGATTCAGAAGTCTGAAATTTTTCTCTCTGTCCATTACTGGTGCTTGTGGGACCTCCCTGGAGTTTGAAGAAGGATCAATGCCAAAGCTGGAGCACCTCAAGCTTGAGTTTCCTGCGCATAACCTGACATGCATGAGTACTGCTTTCAATTTGTGTATCCAGCACCTTTCTGCCCTCAGTAAGGTTGAAATCAAAATTGTTGGCAACTGTGACAATGACATTGACTATGTTCCAGTGGAAGATCTGGACCATGGCATCGTCAATTGCATTGCATATGCCATCAAAAATGCTGTGGAGACACTTCCCAAGCACCCTACTATCAGATTTCAAACAGAGTACAATGATGGCTGTGAACATTTCAAATCGGTAAGTACGGTCTTATTGCCAGCATTGATTACTTCAATATAATTCTGTGTCTCTCAGTTATGGCTGCTCCGATCCATAGATCTTTCTTTCAAACTTGGCTCCTGAATTGAATATTTTTCCTTACATGTGACACTGTTTGTTTTTGTTTTGTTTTCACTTCTGTTTCTAGGTTTTGAGGAGGATCAATGAAAAGTATGGGGTACTGACTGAGTGGCTCAAATTTTGGGACATTGAAGCAGAGATGACAGAGCAAGCAAGCAGCTGGAGAGCCTTTATCTTTTGAGGATTAGAAGGACAGGCATTTCAAAAAAGGATTAGAAGGACATAACAAGACGTGCTGGTATGTGATTCATTCTCATCCAAACAATATGCTGCCCTATGTAACTCCAATTTCTCCACCACTCTTGTCCTCATTTTCATTTATTTAGTTGCTGTTGCAAACAGGATGAGAGTAAGTGGAGAATAATGGCAGGAGCAATGTCATATCCCCAAGACAGCAGCAATACAGATCTTGTAGGCTTATTGCTTAGATTATTGTCTCTTTTTTTTTTCTTACATCTTGTGAGCTTATTCTTATAGGCAAGAGACTTGAGTTGTACTCCCTCCGTTCCAAATTATAGTTCACTTTGGCTTTTCTAAATACATTGATTTTGCAATGCACCTAGTTACACACTATGTCTAAATACATAGTAAATCAAATGAATCTAGAAAAGCCAAAGTGAACTACAATTTGGAATGGAGGGAGTACCAAATTTTGATCGAGTGGATAACATATGCAGAGATTGGTATAAAAGTTATCTTTTCTAAAAACGCTACATATGTAATGACTACTGCAGCATGAATCTTGAAGTATCTCTTCCCACTCTGTCCATACGAATCCACTGTCACCGTATAGCCCTCGGCACCAAGGCGCTTGTGTCGCTCTGCCATCCGCCGCCCGATTCGCCCGGCCGGCCTCCGGGCGCCCCTTCTCCGGCAGGCTTAGAGAGGGGTTCGCCAACAAACCGGGCGGTGGGGACGGGAGAGACAGCAGTGAGACAGAAGCGCGGCGGCGCCCCGAACAGGCGGAGGAGGCGGGTTGGCGCTGGGGCGACCATGGCGGTGGCGGGGGCAGGCTTTGCGTCTCCGGCGCTGGCCTCCGTTTTTTTCCGCCGCAGACCTGGCTCCAACGGTCTGTCTTCCGCGCTGCACGTAATCCATTCTCCTCTATCTTGATTGGAGTTCTTAACAGTTTTTGCAGCCCAACTCAGTCCTGGGATAATCCCGATCCATCCTAGTCTAGATGTTTGAGTGGCCACCCATGAATTAATCGATTCAACTTCTACATGACCCAAACGACTACGCTATACAGAAATGACGGTGGGAAATAAGAAAATAAGATAGTTCCTATATTTCAGCTGTCTGAAATTTGACACGATTTCAGACAACAATCTTGTACAATTAAAATGACAACTCCCAAGCGAAAAATTGTATTTTGTTTCCTATAGTCCAGCAATGATAAAGATTTCCTATTGTCTAAACAACTATAAAAAAAATCAAGCACCTGAAGTTAGGAAATAAACATATTGTACTGTACCTTCCGTGCATGCGGTGTTATTTTTTTCATCTGGTTAGTTTTCCCGATGTGGTCTTTGGGTCCAATGAAACAACTGGCAGCTCTGATGAGAAATGATAAAGGATCAATCTAGCTTGAAGATTGATCTGAATTATTAGGACAGCTAACAGCTGTGCAATGCTAGTATCTATACTATAATGTCTCACTTCTTTCTATTTTTAGCACAAGCAACGCCATCCATCGGATTTCATAACTCAGGGCTAGGATGAAAAGTTTGTGCACAGGTCTTACATCTCACCTCCCCCCGCCTCCACATTTTCTCTCGCGACAACAGTTCGAACCACGGCGACCATAGGATACTTCTTTTTCATTTTTTTCCCACTCCAAAATGTGTTTTACACCATAAATGGTTACAGATTATGGAAACCAAATTTTATTATATATAGAAAATTCTTAAGGTTTGATTTCAGATATTTGAGCATTTGATAAATTTGATCCACTAAAATTTTGAATTTCAAATGTTTTAGTGATTTTTTAGTTTTCCGAGCCCTAAATACTTTCAAATTCAAAAAAGTCGTGGAATAACAAATTTGATCAACTCATCAAGATTTACAATGTATATTCAGGACATTATTTCATTTTTTGGTCATTTAGTGTTTTCGTTTGACCAAGTTTGACTTTTCCAATTCAAACTAAAGACGCCTTTTTGGAGCCCTAGATGTTGTCATTTTCAAAAGTCACGAACACCGACTTTTGTGTAGCTCCTCAATATCTACACTTTATATATACAAATTTTTGGATTCAAAAGATCGCTCAAATTTTGAACTTCAAATGTTTTTTTGAGAGTTTTCGGTGTTAGGGCCCTTAATGGTTTAGAATTTAAAAGTCATGAATACCAATTCGACTCACCTCGCCGAGATCAACAATGCATATGTAGGTCATTTTTTTGCGTTCGACAAAGTTTTGATAGACGTTCTTCAGACACTGGACATATCTCTTTTTAGGTTTCATAAACTACAAGTGTGATTCAAGATTTTGTGACTAGTGTTTACTAACACTTTCTCAAAAGCCAAAATGACCCATACAGCTAATGTTGATCTCGATGAACTCTAACACATTTGTATTCAAAGTTTTTCGATTTGAGGTCATTTAGTGCTTCCTTTGAACAAGTTTGACCAAATTTAACTTTTCCAATTCAAACTAAAGGCGCCTTTTGGAGCCCTAGATATCCTCATTTTTTAAAAGTCACTTAACACCGACTTTGTGTAGCTCCTCAATATCTACACTCTATATATACAACTTTTTCGATTCAAAAGATTTTGAACCGCTCAAATTTTGAATTTCAAATGTTTTTTTTTTTTGAGAGTTTTCAGTTTTTGGGCCCTATATGGCTTAGAATTTAAAAGTCATGAATACCAATTCGATTTCAGCTTGTCGAGATTTACAATGCATATGTAGGTCATTTTTTGCGTTCGACAAAGTTTTGATAGACGTTCTTCGGACTGACACATCTCTCTTTAGGTTTCATAAACTACAAGTGTGATTCAAGATTTTGTGACTAGTGTTTACTAACACTTTCTCAAAAGCCAAAATGACCCATACAGCTAATGTTGATCTCGATGAACTCTAACACGTTTGTATTGAAAGTTTTTCGATTTAAAGGTCATTTAGTGCTTCGTTTGACCAAGTTTGACCAAGTTACATTAGGGGTGGCTGTATATATAACCGCCCCGATTTCAAGGTTACATTAGGGTGATATATATAACCGCCCCTAATGTGTCGTTACATTAGGGGGCGGCTTGTAACATGAGCGCCCCTAATGTGTCAACAAGTAGGGGCGGTTTGTCAACAACTATGATTTTCAGATACAAAATGACAGGCGCTCCCTTAGTTGGCTTTTTGTAGTAGTGATATAATCTTTTTCTTTAATAAAGTTGAATGTATAACACAATATATCTTAGTTTTTTAAAAATATTGGTGAGGCATGTATGCATCATTTAGATGTTTGGTAACGGAAGTATTATGGTATGACAAGTATGATATTTGCTCTTGTAGAAAAAGTTTAAATGCAAGTTTATTATTCCGGTTACAATGCGGGCAATCACTTAGTTATAATTAAATTCAGCACAGAGCAGACAGAAGTCGTCAGTTCCCACAAATGTCACATTTTGCTCACTCTTTGCGCTCCTGTTGGACCAGAAGCCTTGCGGTCTGCCCTTCCGTGTGCTTTCTGCTCTGCAGTATAGCTTCAACCACCACAAGAACAGAAGAATCGAACAGGATGGTGTAATTAAAATTAAATTGAAGAATTGACCAGACACAACTTGCCAGTACCAACAAATGACAAGGACTAGAATCCTTGTGGTCTGCCCTTCCAAGTGTTTTCTACTCTGCTTGTATTGCAGCTTTAAACACCACAAAAAAATAGAAGAACCGGTCAAGGGGCTCACGGGCAATGACAAAGGCTATTGGTTGGGGCTCCCACTTAGGGTTCAAATCTTGATTGCGACACATTATCCTGTATTTGTTCCAGGATTTTTCGGCACTATGCATTAAGTGGTAGACGACGCCCCCGTCGATAGCGAGGCATCTGAACAGTCAAGCCTGTTAATGCTGGAAAAAAAGAAAACGACAAGTCAATGCCTTCCATTAATTTATATGGATTTAAAACCTCGGGAATATGGTTCATTCATAAATTTTGTTTCGTTGAGGGACCCTTGTTCTACGTCGGCGACTTCTCAGAGCATGCATGGCGGACTTGGACCCGCCTCTCCATTATCGCCTATGCAGGGCTCACCTCCACATGTGGCGGGCGCTGTGGCTCAAGGGGAGGATGGTGTGAGGAGCTGAGCAGCGAGGACTCGCCATCCTCGAGGGTGGCCGCAAGGCGGTTGGCCAGGTTCATGGAGGAGGTCGTGATAAAGAGGCCTCTAGCCCCTTAGGAGCAGGCGGATTGCTGCCTAAACGATGGATCGACCACATCCTGGCGTTCAAATACGGCTCAGACGGGTTTGCTCATGAGGAAGATTCATCTATACTATAATGTCTCACTTCTTTCTATTTTTAGCACAAGCAACGCCATCCATCGGATTTCATAACTCAGGGCTAGGATGAAAAGTTTGTGCACAGGTCTTACATCTCACCTCCCCGCCGCCTCCACATTTTCTCTCGCGACCACAGTTCGAACCACGGCGACCATAGGATACTTCTTTTTCATTTTTCCCACTCCAAAATTATCGGTCCGCGACGACCGCGCATCTCTGGTAGGGTTTGCCGTGGGCGGCGGCAGGCGAGCAGCAGCGGTTCCTCTCCTTCGTCAGGGTCTGCGTCGGCCACGCGTCGTTGCGGTGAAGACGAGGTCAGCTCTCCTCTCTTGTCCTCCCTCTCCTCTCCAATCCCTACGACGCCGCCGGCACCGATGCCGAGGGTCGCGACTCCGACCTCGCCGGCCTCGCGTGCGCGTGCGTGCCTACCATGGCCTTCATGAACCTCTTCACCTTGGGCCTCGCCTCGTCGCCGAAGTGGTGGAACAGCGTCGTGCGGATGGAGCCCACGCCGATGTCGTGCCTCCCGATCTTGTCCTTGAGCATCTGGATGAACGTCGACAGCGGCCGGTTGCTGATGCTGCGGCCCTTCGCCGCCTTCGTGTCGTCCTCCCGGTCTTGTCCTTGAGCATCTGGATGAACGTCGACAGCGGCAGCGACCGGTTGCTGATGCTGCGGCCCTTCCTGTCGTCCTCCGCCGGCGCCGGCTCCGGCTCCTGGACGCTGCTGTCGCTGCCATGCTTCTGGCCACGGCGATTGCAGTGGATGCCGGCCCCTAGCGACTCGAGCACGCCACGGACGATTCGCGCGAGGGAGGCGCAGAGTCCGTCTGGGACCTTGGCCACGAGCTCCGTTAAATCTTGGTCTGCAGTGCAGGGTGTATGCATGGAGATCAGGACGACGACCATGACAAGCGAGCTCAATTATTAGAACAGGTGCATATGGCCCAATCGGGTGGTCAATGCACTCCATCGCTTATAGAATGATGATTCAGTACTAATTAGAGCTGCTCTTTCAGAAAAGAAAATAAGGTTCATGGTTTCATGTTTTTTCGGTTTTTCTGTTTCTAGCAACTGAACTGATCCCTCATCAGCTACATGCCTCCATGTGGACCTGTCAGTCTTAGAACCCAACAAATTGTTTCATATAATAAAAATTGTTTCTATTATCCCTTTGCACTGGAACCTGCTCAGCTACTATATTTTGGGTCTGATCGTGTTTCTATTGCATGACATTTTCTTAACTTTTTTCAGCCTTTCAGTATACGTATATATCAAAAAAAAAAAAAAATAACACGATCAAAGTCCAGGAAATCTAATGACAGTTTCTTTTTTCTGTGTTGCTTGATCAGAAGCAGAAGACGAAGCTGGCGAAGCAGCTCAACCTGAAGCCACGTCAGGTCGATGTCTGAAGAAGACGCTATGTTTGTCCGTGCAAAGAAACTCACATGAATTTCAGTCCACCTGTTAATCAACATTTGGTTTTCTGATACACAATGTCTACGTCCAGAGATAGACACGGAGCCCAAGGTGATATCACCAACATCGCAGGTATGTTTTCCATATATATGTGTATATATGTGTATATATATGCCACTTTTATTGTGTCTTATTCATTCCTGAAATGTACAGATGAGGCTCGGCATTCACGAAATCGCCGAGATGATTCAGGAGTGTGGCAGTGCTCGATATTTCTATTGTTTTGACATGTATTAGCTTGCTGTTAAGTGATCCAAACCCTGATGATGGGTTGGTGGCTGAAATAGTATGAAATTTTGAGTAGCAGTTGCAGTATGATAGTGGTATACTGATACATAATGCACTTCAGCTCGTCATCCAACTATGTTTCTTGCTACAGAAAATGTTACCTGGGTGTTTTTTTCGAGCTCCGAAAGTGGCACAATCTCAAATGTCTTTTTTTTTCCAATTTTTTTTTCACTACCTACCATTTGTTGCTTGTTTGATTTGCATTGATAGATTATGCCGTAGCGTTAGCACGGGCACTATACTAGTCATTCTCTAATTACGGAGTTTGTCAGACTGCTAGACTGACACGCTATGTGCCATTACTTGGACAGCGAGGCTGATCTTCAATATTGATGCAAAGGATCAGGAACTGATCCTGGGTACCTTATCTTTAATGTGAAAATATTACTGACTCTTCGGTCGACTAGTGTGACAGGCTTTTAAAAACGTTTCTGAGTCACATTAGATGGAAAAGGATTCCATGCTGCAGGTAGCCAGCGTTTTAAAAACTAGCATTTGTCAACTCTTATGCGTGGATCACAAGGGCACAAAATGATTAGCCCACTGGCCACTGATGACAGAAAGGTTTCTCTTCATTGAATACTAGTAACAAAGCCATGATAGTACCATATACATGAACTGCAATCAACCTCGTCTTCCCACAAAACTCTCATTCTACAGAGCTCACAGATGAGCGAAAATGGCTACAGCAGCTCTCGTGGGTGTTACCACGGGGGTGATGAAGCCTATCCTGTCCAAGCTCACCAAGCTGCTGGAAGAAGAGTATGTCAAGCTCAAAGGTGTGCGGAAGCAGATCAAATTTTTGAGAGATGAGCTGAGCGCCATGAGTCCCACACTTGAGATGCTGGCAGATGCAGAGGAGCTGAACCCTCAAATGAAGGCATGGAGGGACAAGCTAAGGGAGCTGTCATATGAGTTGGAAGATTGCATTGATGCCTTCATGGCTCGTGTTGACCACGAGCGTGATGGAGGCTTCATCAAGAGATTCTTCCGCAAGCTGAAGAAACTGAAACCACGCCATGAGATCGCCAATCAGATCCAAGAACTCAAGGCATCTGTTGTAGAGGCAAGCGAGAGGCACAAGAGGTACCAGTTAATGGATATCTCTTCCATCTCTAGAAGTACTTGTTCTGTTGACCCTCGGCTATCCACGTTGTATGTGGAGATAGATAAGCTTGTCGGCATCGATAGTCCTATGAAGCATGTCATTGAGTGGTTAGCCATGGAAACCAACAAGGCTTCTACTTCATCATCAGAGCTCAGAGTGCTCTCAATTGTTGGATGTGGAGGTCTTGGTAAGACTACTCTTGCAAACAAAGTCTATCAAGATGTTAAAAGCCAGTTTGAGTGTGCAGCTTTTGTCTCGGTCTCCCGAACTCCTGACATCAAAAAAAGATATTAAGAGGCATTGCAAAAGGAGTTGGTATTACCGATAATACAGAGGATGATGATGAGAAGGAACTCATTGATAAACTCAGGGGACACCTTCAAGATAAAAGGTAAGCCAGTTATCTATGATAATGTATGCATGCTAGTTTTGCATTATGTTAGCGCAATTAATGAAGTTTCTTTAAAACTATTCCCAAAAATATATTTCTTTTACAGTTAGAAATAACTTTTATTTTTCCAGAATTCACTCTTATACAACATTCATTCATAGATATTTCTTGTTTAGACATTGACATAAATTTTCATCTCCATTTTTAATTTCCATGCTTCCAGTCCGTTTCAGAAGGGCTTGATTTTTTTGTTTGCATGTCCATTAAGGCCTTCATTAAAATGCTACTAAAATTTGCCTACCTTCTACTTGTAGTTCAATAATCAATATATATTAGCAGATGGAGCTCAAGCATGGATGGGTGATTATTTATTATTCTTTTTCTCGTTCTTATAACTCCTTTGTCTATGCATACACCCAAATGTAGCTGTTATCTTAGTGTTATGATATGACAAAGTTCAAAAAAAAAAGTTCAATGCTGTACAGGGCTACACGCCTTAGAGAGCTGTTCATTTTCTGTAGGAGTAATATTTACTGCTAGGATCTAACGCCTAATTACTGGGAAGAGTATATAAGAAAAGTTACATCTACTTCTCCGTCAGATTCTTTTTTAGTGCACATAATATGATACTAAAAGGTAATTCATAAAATTTGACCAATAATGTCTAATATTTAGCATCGCATTTATTTTGTAGTAATAATGATGATATAATAAAATATATATATTGGACCCAATCCAAGAAATGTTGTAAGAGAAATTTTTGTCTATGAAGTATATACGTTTAAAGACAATTTGAAATCCTAATACACCTAATGATTGAAATTATTGAGATGTAAATCTTTATTACCTCTGCAAAAGTACTGATATTCATATCACCATTCACTAATCCTCTATGTAATTTTTCCACACTTTCACAAAATATCATTGGACACACAATATAGCCTTACAGGCTTCAGCATTAACTGTATCGTTGTTAAAATTATTTGTAGGTACCTCATTGTAATTGATGATGTATGGGATGCAAAACCATGGGAGACTATCAAGCTTGCATTAATGAATAAAAACTGTGATGGAAGAGTAATCACTACAACACGTAGCAATGATGTTGCATCATACTTGTCTTCCCAAGGAGGTAATGTTTACCAAATGAAATCTCTCAGTTTGAAGGACTCCGAGAGGTTGCTTTTTAGAACAGCATTTGGTTCTGAAAACTTATGCTATACTCATTTGGGTAGTGCTCGGATGAGATATTAAGAAAATGTGATGGTTTACCATTAGCAATCATCACTATATCTAGCATGTTAGCTGATCAGCATGCAAAAAGTAAATGGGACAATGTACTACATGATATTGGTTCTGCTCTTGCTAAGAATCCTCGTGCTGAGAATATGACAACCATATTATCAATGAGTTACTTCGATATTCCTCACCATCTAAGAAGTTGTTTGTTGTACTTGAGTATGTACCCAGAAGATTACATGATTGAGAAACAATGTTTGATCAACAAGTGGATTGCAGAAGGGTTCATTCATCATGAGGAAGGTCAAACTAAATATGAAACTGGTGAGGGTTACTTCAATGATCTGATCAATAGAAGCATGATCCAACCTGTTCAAGTAAAAGTATTGTCAGGCAAAGGCATGTCGAGTGCATGACATCATCCTTGACTTCATCAAATTCAAGGCTGCTGAAGAGAATTTCGTAACTTCATTAGATGTTGCAGAGCCTGTTTGTACTTCAGAACACAAGGTTCGTAGGCTTTGTGTCAGCAACCACCATGAAGAAAATCCTACTCTATGGGCAAATCACATATTGCCTCAGGTTCGGGTCAATTACTATATTTGGACAGCCTGTGAAAATCTCTTTGTTGCCTTCCGTTGCTCTTCGGGTGTTGGACCTAGGAGATTGCAGAAGCATGAAAGACCATCATCTTGCAAGTATTGAAAAGTTGATTCTTTTGAAGTACTTGTGTCTCCGCTCATATTCAATAAGAAAGCTACCAGAGAATGTTGGTGAACTACAACATTTACAGACACTGGATGTGCGACACACTGGTATTGAAGAACTACCTCGAACTATCATGAAACTTCAACAATTGTCGCATTTATATGTTGACACAGATGCTAGATTTCCGGAAGGAACGATAGGAGAGATGCACAACTTGGAAGAACTGGCAGTGTATGGAGTTGTATCCTTGGAACAAGAGAAGTCCCTGCAAGAATTCAACAACCTCACCAAGATGAGGACACTAAAAATTTGGCTGGATTTTAAGTTACTAGATGGCTTTGAAGGAACAAGCCAAGCTGAGATAATTCATAGTCGCATTGGAAATTTATTGTCTTCATGCAACCTCCATAATCTTATCATATATACCAACCATTTGGTCCGTTTGGTCTCTAAATACCCACTGGCTCTACATTCATGGCACCCTGCAGCCTCCTGTAGCATCCGCAAGCTATGCATTCGAAAACTTGCTATCTATAGGGTACCAAATTGGATGGGCTCACTTGGAAACCTTGGTGTGCTAGAACTGGCGATCATCTGTGTGAGACCAGAAGATGTTCAGATCCTTGGAGAAATACCCAGTTTGCTTTTTCTCACAATAGGCACTTTTGGGGGCACTAGTGGAAGGATTGTCTTCCCTGGCAACATAGGATTCAGAAGTCTGAAATACTTCCACCTACGTATCCATTCTTGTGGGACCTCACTGAAGTTTGAAGCAGAATCAATGCCAAAGCTTGAGTACGTGAGGCTTGAGTTTCGTGCGCATTGGATGGAGTGCTTGAATGGTGCTTCTAGTTTGGGCATCCAGCACCTCTCGTCTCTCAGCAAGGTTAAGATCAAAATTTATAGCAGCAGGCCTGGGTATAAATCAAATTACAATCCAGCGAAAGATCATCATTGTTATGACAATGCAGTCATATTTATTACAAGAGCCATTAAAGCCGCCATCAAGACACTTCCCAACCGTCCCACTGCCACGTTTATAAGAACATGTGACGGATGCAAACATTTCGAATCTGTAAGTTCCCTGACAGAACAGTTGGCATTGATGGTTCCATCCACATATTTGTTGCTGCTACCACATACTCCTGTCTTCCATTGAGCAACTAAAGTATTCGTAGTTGGCTGTTCAATTAAATTGTTCATTTTGACTCTGTTATTTATATTTCGCTTCCACTTCTCGTCTAGCTGCGGCATACTTATTTTTTCACTTCCACTTCTGTCTAGCTTGTGGCATACTTATTTCTTCCATTTCAAATATACTCGATCGTTCAATTAAACAGTTTGTCTCTTCTCTTCTAGTATTTGAGGAAGTTGAATCAAGAGAATGAGGGGTTATTCGATGAGTGGCTCAAACTTTGGGAAATTAGGGAGGAGCAGACACAAGAAGCTAGTGATTCAGAGACTCAACAAGAGGTAACAAAGGCCAAACCAGTCGGTTATGTGCTTCCTTTTACGCTATTTTCTCCACCAAACTCGTTGTCTTCGTTTTCCCAACAGGATGATTCATATGAAGATGAAGAAGAGGAGTGGACTGACGAGGACGAAGAGACCAGTGAAAAAAGAAGTGGCACAGCAAGATGACGGACTTTGGCAAATTATAGAGGAGCGGGAAGCCACTGATTCAGTGACTGAACATGAGGTACCAAGGCCAAAACATGCCCCGGTCTGTTTTGTGTTTCCTGTTACGCCATTTTCTCCATCAAACTCATCGTCTTCGTTTTCCAAACAGGATGATTCATTTGAAAATGAAGAAGAGGAGTGGACTGACGAGGAAGAAGAGACCAGGAAGCAAGAAGTGTGGCACTGCAAGAGTGGACTGACGAGGACGAAGAGGAGTGGACTGACGAGGACGAAGAGACCATGAAACGAGAAGTGTGGCACTGCATGGTGAGGGACTTTGGCAAATTAAAGTGGAGAGGGGAAGCTACCGATTCAGTGACTGAACAAGAGGTAGCAAGGCCAAAACATGCATGCCCCCAGTCACTTTTGTGTTTCCTGTTACGCCATTTTCCCCATCAAAACTCATCGTCTTCGTTTTCCAAACAGGATGATTCATATGAAGGTGAAGAAGAGGAGTGCACCTTTGAGGCGAAGAGACCAGTGAAGAAGTGGCACAGCAAGATGACAGTGGTGGCCGCTTGGATCAATCTGCAAGAGATTGATGGCATAGGCTACTTGGATCTTGGAAATTCAGCTGTTGAAGGTGTTTACTTTCTAGTGTCTACCTCGATGTTCAACGAAAAAGAGCTTTGGTACTTCACGTTTTATGTATTGTGCTGGATCGCAGATTAGCTTTTAGTGTGTTGCTAATTCACATTTGCTTTCAATAAAAGCTTGACACATTCACATCTGCTTGTAGGATACAAATAAGCTTTTGTCTGTGCCAGGAATACATTTTTTGTCACTTGAATTTATCTCATCCGAAATAAGTTTTTTTTTCGTTAATACACAAGAGCATTGTGTATCTTTGTATTAAGAAGAAAGAAGTTTTTTAATTGCCGTTCCATGGCCCGACCAGCACCTTGAACTATATTTTAGGCATAACAACTCTGGGATCCACTAGGATTCCAGATGTCGATGGGTACCCGAAACCCGATGGGTTTTTACTTTATTAGGGTAAAGGTATGTGTCAATCTCTCTACCCGTGGGTTTGTTAATGGGCAAAAAACAAACCCGCATGGGTTTGGGGATGTATTACCCAAACCCGTAAACCCATGGGTTTTTACAAACCCGATTGATGTATACTATTGATGTACTTATAATGTTTGACTTCACATAAATTAGCATAAATAATAATAGATATGTGCATACACCGTATATGGGCAACTAGCAACTACTACAAACTCACATATAGTCACACAGTAATAGGAGTAATAAAAAAATGAAGAATGAATAAGTTGAATCCTACAGCATCATAGAAGAGCACAGTTTCCTATCAGCATGCATGGGCGCAGTATGCTTTCGACCTGCAGCCAGCGGCTCACTGCGGCCCATACTGATACTGATGAGCATAGTAGCCCACGTGGTCAAAGCAGGACAACAGCAAGTTGTGATGAAAATAGCACCACCTCGGTAAACAAGCGAGCAATAGAAGAAGTTGCGTCTATAAAGTAGCGAAGGGGGTGGCTGTTGTAGCTGGACGAAGCATGCAAATTGTCGGGCACTTGTAACCCGTGGATTCCATGTACATAGGTGTATTTTTGTACCCGTTTGTGGCTATGGTTTTTTAAGGGTTTTTTATCCAAACCATCGGAATTTTCACTACAATTTCGATGCTCGCCGGTTCCAGGCTATACACATTTTGTATGGACAACAATGCCCCTCAGCCTGCATTAGAAGGCAGCGGGGCCGTCTACATCCGTTCTCCGTCATTATCGCGCACGGACGCCGTGCCTCTCCGCCTCCGCATGGCGCCGTAGCCCGCCCCGAAGCCGCGACTCCGCATGCACACCGCGACTCCGCCACGCCCGTCCGATCCCGAGATGCTTGATTGGCGACTAATGCCGCCGCCGGTCAGTGAACAAGCTTGACGCTGGCGGCCAGCGCCCCACGTCGGGCGCCGACGGGCTTTTGAGCGCTGCCTGCTGCACTCTGGACGCCGCCCAACCCGGTGGCACGTGGTTGTTCCGACGGCGCGGCCGGGGTGCTGGCGGCGCCGTGGACACATACGTCGCTGGCGGAGCCTCAAGATGGCGACTTTGTCGCCGGGCGCGCGCATCGGGAGGGATCGCCGGGGTGGTGTACGCCGGCGCCGTGGTGCCAAGAACGGCGCCGTCGTGGGCGGCGGTTGTCCTTGGCGGCCCGGAGAAGAAAGGGATTACGCCGTGGCTTCCTTCTATACGGACGGGAGGGGCATGGAGGTCCATACGAGTTCCTCGTGACGTGGCTGTTGACTGACGGTGGGCCCAGGAACAAGTCATACGTATAAAATGGCTGGAACGGCAAGCATCGAAATTGTAATGGCATATCTCAGATTACACTAATTGTAATGGCTGAACTCCAAAGTAGCAAAATTCTGATGGCTTGGATCCAAAAACCCTTTTTTTAATGAGCAAGAATTTTTCTAGTGGACATTGGTATGGGCTACCCAGCGGGTACGTGCCCGTTGCCCGACCGCTCGGCCGCAAAGGACGACGGTGCGGTTGGTTCTAGGAAACCCATCTTCCTCATGAATCTGTTCTAGGAAACTCTTCCTCACTAGTATAGTGCCCGTGCTAACGCTACGGCATAATCTATCAATGCAAATCAAACAAGCAACAAATGGTAGGTAGTGAAAAAAATTGGAAAAAAGACATTTGAGATTGTGCCACTTTCGGAGCTCGAAAAAACACCCAGGTAACATTTTCTGTAGCAAGAAACATAGTTGGATGACGAGCTGAAGTGCATTATGTATCAGTATACCACTATCATACTGCAACTGCTACTCAAAATTTCATACTATTTCAGCCATCAACCCATCATCAGGGTTTGGATCACTTAACAGCAAGCTAATACATGTCAAAACAATAGAAATATCGAGCACTGCCACACTCCTGAATCATCTCGGCGATTTCGTGAATGCCGAGCCTCATCTGTACATTTCAGGAATGAATAAGACACAATAAAAGTGGCATATATATACACATATATACACATATATATGGAAAACATACCTGCGATGTTGGTGATATCACCTTGGGCTCCGTGTCTATCTCTGGACGTAGACATTGTGTATCAGAAAACCAAATGTTGATTAACAGGTGGACTGAAATTCATGTGAGTTTCTTTGCACGGACAAACATAGCGTCTTCTTCAGACATCGACCTGACGTGGCTTCAGGTTGAGCTGCTTCGCCAGCTTCGTCTTCTGCTTCTGATCAAGCAACACAGAAAAAGAAACTGTCATTAGATTTCCTGGACTTTGATCGTGTTATTTTTTTTTTTTTTTTTTGATATATACGTATACTGAAAGGCTGAAAAAGTTAAGAAAATGTCATGCAATAGAAACACGATCAGACCCAAAATATAGTAGCTGAGCAGGTTCCAGTGCAAAGGGATAATAGAAACAATTTTTATTATATGAAACAATTTGTTGGGTTCTAAGACTGACAGGTCCACATGGAGGCATGTAGCTGATGAGGGATCAGTTCAGTTGCTAGAAACAGAAAAAACCGAAAAAACATGAAACCATGAACCTTATTTTCTTTTCTGAAAGAGCAGCTCTAATTAGTACTGAATCATCATTCTATAAGCGATGGAGTGCATTGACCACCCGATTGGGCCATATGCACCTGTTCTAATAATTGAGCTCGCTTGTCATGGTCGTCGTCCTGATCTCCATGCATACACCCTGCACTGCAGACCAAGATTTAACGGAGCTCGTGGCCAAGGTCCCAGACGGACTCTGCGCCTCCCTCGCGCGAATCGTCCGTGGCGTGCTCGAGTCGCTAGGGGCGGGCATCCACTGCAATCGCCGTGGCCAGAAGCATGGCAGCGACAGCAGCGTCCAGGAGCCGGAGCCGGCGCCGGCGGAGGACGACAGGAAGGGCCGCAGCATCAGCAACCGGTCGCTGCCGCTGTCGACGTTCATCCAGATGCTCAAGGACAAGACCGGGAGGACGACACGAAGGCGGCGAAGGGCCGCAGCATCAGCAACCGGCCGCTGTCGAAGTTCATCCAGATGCTCAAGGACAAGATCGGGAGGCACGACATCGGCGTGGGCTCCATCCGCACGACGCTGTTCCACCACTTCGGCGACGAGGCGAGGCCCAAGGTGAAGAGGTTCATGAAGGCCATGGTAGGCACGCACGCGCACGCGAGGCCGGCGAGGTCGGAGTCGCGACCCTCGGCATCGGTGCCGGCGGCGTCGTAGGGATTGAGAGGAGAGGGAGGACAAGAGAGGAGAGCTGACCTCGTCTTCGCCGCAACGACGCGTGGCCGACGCAGACCCTGACGAAGGAGAGGAACCGCTGCTGCTCGCCTGCCGCCGCCCACGGCAAACCCTACCAGAGATGCGCGGTCGTCGCGGACCGATAATTTTGGAGTGGGAAAAAATGAAAAAGAAGTATCCTATGGTCGCCGTGGTTCGAACTGTGGTCGCGAGAGAAAATGTGGAGGCGGCGGGGGAGGTGAGATGTAAGACCTGTGCACAAACTTTTCATCCTAGCCCTGAGTTATGAAATCCGATGGATGGCGTTGCTTTGTGCTAAAAATAGAAAGAAGTGAGACATTATAGTATAGATGAATCTTCCTCATGAGCAAACCCGTCTGAGCCGTATTTGAACGCCAGGATGTGGTCGATCCATCGTTTAGGCAGCAATCCGCCTGCTCCTAAGGGGCTAGAGGCCTCTTTATCACGACCTCCTCCATGAACCTGGCCAACCGCCTTGCGGCCACCCTCGAGGATGGCGAGTCCCGCTGCTCAGCTCCTCACACCATCCTCCCCTTGAGCCACAGCGCCCGCCACATGTGGAGGTGAGCCCTGCATAGGCGATAATGGAGGCGGGTCCAAGTCCGCCATGCATGCTCGAGAAGTCGCCGACGTAGAACAAGGGTCCCTCAACGAAACAAAATTTATGAATGAACCATATTCCCGAGGTTTTAAATCCATATAAATTAATGGAAGGCATTGACTTGTCGTTTTTTTTTTTCCAGCATTAACAGGTTTGACTGTTCAGATGCCCTCGCTATCGCGGGGCGTCGTCTACCACTTAATGCATAGTGCCGAAAAATCCTGGAACAAATACAGGATAATGTGTCGCAATCAAGATTTGAACCCTAAGTGGGAGCCCCAACCAATAGCCTTTGTCATTGCCCCGTGAGCCCCTTGACCGGTTCTTCTATTTTTTGTGGTGTTTAAAGCTGCAATACAAGCAGAGTAGAAAACACTTGGAAGGGCAGACCACAAGGATTCTAGTCCTTGTCATTTGTTGGTACTGGCAAGTTGTGTCTGGTCAATTCTTCAATTTAATTTTAATTACACCATCCTGTTCGATTCTTCTGTTCTTGTGGTGGTTGAAGCTATACTGCAGAGCAGAAAGCACACGGAAGGGCAGACCGCAAGGCTTCTGGTCCAACAGGAGCGCAAAGAGTGAGCAAAATGTGACATTTGTGGGAACTGACGACTTCTGTCTGCTCTGTGCTGAATTTAATTATAACTAAGTGATTGCCCGTGCATTGTAACCGGAATAATAAACTTGCATTTAAACTTTTTCTACAAGAGCAAATATCATACTTGTCATACCATAATACTTCCGTTACCAAACATCTAAATGATGCATACATGCCTCACCAATATTTTTTAAAAAACTAAGATATATTGTGTTATACATTCAACTTTATTAAAGAAAAAGATTATATCACTACTACAAAAGCCAACTAAGGGAGCGCGCCTGTCATTTTTATTAGGGGCGGCTCATACTTTGAGCCGCCCCTAATGTATGAAAAAATCATAGCTGTTGACAAACCGCCCTACTTGTTGTTGACACATTAGGGGCGGCTCATGTTACAAGCCGCCCCTAATGTAACGACACATTAGGGGCGGTTATATATATCACCCCTAATGTAACCTGAAATCAGGGCGGTTATATATACTGACCACCCCTAATGTAACTTGGTCAAACTTGGTCAAACGAAGCACTAAATGACCTTAAATCGAAAAACTTTCAATACAAACGTGTTAGAGTTCATCGAGATCAACATTAGCTGTATGGGTCATTTTGGCTTTTGAGAAAGTGTTAGTAAACACTAGTCACAAAATCTTGAATCACACTTGTAGTTTATGAAACCTAAAAGAGATGTGTCAGTGTCGAAGAACGTCTATCAAAACTTTGTCGAACGCAAAAAATGACCTACATATGCATTGTAAATCTCGACAAAAGCTGAGTCGAATTGGTATTCATGACTTTTAAATTCTAAGCCATATAGGGCCCAGAAAACTGAAAACTCTCAAAAAAACATTTGAAATTCAAAATTTGAGCGGTTCAAAATCTTTTGAATCCGAAAAAGTTGTATATATAGAGTGTAGATATTGAGGAGCTACACAAAGTCGGTGTTCGTGACTTTTAAAAATGAGGATATCTAGGGCTCCAAAAAAAGGCGCCTTTAGTTTGAATTGGAAAAGTTAAATTTGGTCAAACTTGTTCAAAGGAAGCACTAAATGACCTCAAATCGAAAAACTTTGAATACAAATGTGTTAGAGTTCATCGAGATCAACATTAGTTTGTATGGGTCATTTTGGCTTTTGAGAAAGTGTTAGTAAACACTAGTCACAAAATCTTGAATCACACTTGTAGTTTATGAAACCTAAAGAGAGATGTGTCAGTGCGAAGAACGTCTATCAAAACTTTGTCGAACGCAAAAATGACCTACATATGCATTGTTGATCTCGACGAGGTGAGTCGAATTGGTATTCATGACTTTTTAAATTCTAAACCATTAAGGGCCCGGAACACTGAAAACTCTCAAAAAAACATTTGAAGTTCAAAATTTGAGCGATCTTTTGAATCGAAAAAATTTGTATATATAAAAGTGTAGATATTGAGGAGCTACACAAAGTCGGTGTTCGTGACTTTTGAAAATGACAACATCTAGGGCTCCAAAAAGGCGTCTTTTAGTTTGAATTGGAAAAGTCAAACTTGGTCAAAAAGAAACACTAAATGACCAAAAATGAAATAATGTCCTGAATATACATTGTAAATCTTGATGAGTTGATCAAATTTGTTATTCACGACTTTTGAATTTGAAAGTATTTAGGGCTCGGAAAACTAAAAAAATCACTAAAACATTTGAAATTCAAAATTTTAGTGGATCAAATTTATCAAATGCTCAAATATCTGAAATCAAACCTTAAGAATTTTCTATATATAATAAAATTTGGTTTCCATAATCTGTAACCATTTATGGTGTAAAACACATTTTTTTAAATTGGTTTAGATTTAATTTTTTGATTTTTTTTATAGTCAATATTAGGGGCTTTGAGTCAAGAACCGCCCCTAGTGTTGCCATTCGTCCAGTATATATATACGAGGTGGGAAATTGGCTAAGTCAAGTGGGCGTTTTTCTTCTCACGGGACGCCGGCAGTCGCCGAATTTTTCCACCGACGCCATTTTCGCCACCGGACGCTCCCCCGACTCCCCTCTCCTCTTGGCCGCTGACCTGTCCTCCCGCCGTTCCCCCGACTCCCCTCTCCCATTGGCCGCCGGGCCGCTGGCTCGAAACCCTAGGGGCCGCCACGCCGCCGCTCATCCTCGAAACCCCTACTTGGCGCCGCGCTCTGCTGCCGCCGTCCGGACAAAGTGCCAAGCGCCCGGCCGGCCGTTGGTGCCCATGCACCCCGTCTCCGACCTGTCCTACTCCTCCGCCCGCTTGAAAGGTTCTAATGGCTAGAGGGGGGTTGAATAGCTTTGTTAAAAATTCTTGCAACAACCACTATGTAAAAAAAGGTACATAATCGCCAGTGCGCCCAGAGACGTCGCTTATAACGTGCGTCTGTGTTGTGATACTACTGACGCGTGGCCTGGGCGAGCGTCAGTAATAGGTGGCGGACGGTCCCACACGGACAAAACACATCTGAAATATGGGGTAATTACAGACGCGTATTTGACCGACGTGTCTGCGTTTTCCGTTCAGACGCATTTTCGTTCTCCGGATATAGACGCGGCCGTAATGCACGCCTTTTTCGAACCAATATACTAGTGCTAGGAGCGCGCGCTTGCACGCCTATGAAAACGATGGACTGATAGGTGTGTAATGGCACCGAGAGTCCGAGGCAGTCATAGTTCTTGTTCTTGCATAACATGACCTACTTGGTTTTGTGATAGAGCTGGGTGTCACCAAGCATTGGTATTATGCATACATAAAAAAATACAAACCGTGATCGCTAAGGTCCCGAAACGCTAGAGCGCAACTATCATACAAAAGGTCTAAGTCAGGTTTCACCTCAACACATCAGTGTTTTGGGCACACCCTGTGCGCATGATGATACATTATTTTGTTCTTGCATAACTTAAATCTAGCGAACCACAACAGTGATAAAGTCATGCGGGCATGAAATCATCGCAACTCCATTTGGTAATGCTGGGATGGATATGACCAACTTGATACAAAATATAATACATTACAGGATACATTGATCTCAGTAAGCAAACAATATACCATTGTTCATATTCATGGGGCATCCCTCACACATGACAACTCGATGCAAAAACAGAATCTTCAGTTTAGGGAGCGTGTTAGGTAGTAGTCGTGAAGATGAAGCAAGTGTCGCTAGGCAGGCACAGAATCAAGTCCTTGAAAAACAAATCTAGGGCCCAATTTTCTTCTGTGCATACAAAAAAGTAGACCATGAAGCATCCCACACCCACATAACCTGACTGCGCAAGTTCACAAATGGAGACGAAACACTTCCAGGGATTTTTTAGCTATCTCTTTACCATACTGCATTGCACCAGAGCCATTTTTCTCAGTACCAAGCAACGGATCTACCTACATAGAACCAAATTAAAAGTATGTTATAAATGGTAGAGAATGTAGACTGTCATAGCACATTACAATTCTCGAATTAGTATGTAAATAATTTTTATCTTAACATGCATGATGCATCACTGGCTGATGTAAAATAGTAAAGACATGTATGCAACAATAGAATTAAATATAGCTATTTGTGTCCTGGTGTGCCGTGAAACACAAGATTCTATTTTTGCGAGACAACACAAACACAAGCAACAAGGATCGGCTCACCAAAATTACCGATTCAGTTGGAAATAAATGGGATAAAAATGGTTTGACTACCTCTAGAGAAGACATGTAACTAACACATGGATACGATATATATGTGAAAAGCTAATTCTGCAAATATACGCTGGGCAACAGAGGTTCAACCATATGGCTTTTGCTTGTTGCTGTGAATCTAATGCGCACAAATTGCTGTAAAGGAAAACCACACGAGTAAAACAGATGTCTTAAAATTGAGGACCTAGTGTCTGCAATACCAGCACATAGTTTTCTATGCAACACTAAATATTGTCAGTTCTGACAAATTTCCATGTATGTAAATCATTATTATGTATGAAGTATAGCAAAATAAACTTATAATAGTCATTGTGCTATTAAACCCACTTCTTGCTGCTATAGTTAACCTACCTTGCTACTATTCCATCTCAATAAACAATGCAGATGAAGAGTTGCTTTGCTAGACTATCCAAACACCTCCTTGCTGCTATTGCTAACCTACCTTGCTAATACTTACCGTCCAACAAAAAAATCAGTAAGCAAAAGCCAAAACCGTCCAAGAAAAAATAGGACATGGAAGCCCATAGGCATTCACCTTATTTGCATACTCGTGCTTTCCTGGCTTGCACCCATGTGAAAGGACTATAATTTTGTCACCGTTTGTAACTCTGAAATTAAGCCATTGTCATAAGCTTAGTGGTAAATTTACCAAGAGGTCAGAAATAAAACTGATTTGCATAAACATAACCAAATCCATCCAATGTAACTATTCCCCTTTGCAACAAACAAAAACTAACTTGAACCTAATTTACAATACCTAACCAGCAGAAGCAAGCGAAAAATAACTCAACTAAACCAGGAAATGCGCATAACAAGAAATGCAATCTAATAACTAAAAGCTTCAGTTATATGTAAAACTGCCCTTTGTAGAGGAACCATATCGGCACAATGCGCAGACAACGGGGGCGTCAAAGTACGATTGCAGGGCCTAGCAGAGCTGCACCCAATTTTGTTTACATCTCTATACCCTTAATGGACTTTTGGAATTTTGTTTACATCTCTATACCCTTAAATTGTTTCCTGTATTTTTTTATCGTTCTTGAAAAAAGAAATTATGTAACCATACTTACTCGGTTAGAAGGTCATCTTGTGTCTTGGCTGCTGGTTACAGGGGCCGACCGCGGAGACAAAACAAAAGACATTGGACATGAGAAGAATTTTTGCTACGTGTGTAAATTGAGGGTAGTCCTTTAATTGAATGGACTTTTTTTTTGTCCCGATTACCTATAGGTCACTATAGGCCAGCTATAGGTGAGTCCTTATTTGAGTGGATCTCCATTGGACAAAGGTACCGACATTGTAGAGGTAGAGCATGCATAGATGTCTACAATCTATGGTGCAAACATATTGGAACACACAGAAGGGGCGTAAGCAAGCATGGTACTATTTTATATACAACTGGATAACATATGATAAGAACTGAAAGCAGTATTACAAATTCAGGATGGATGCAAACAGGCAGTAATCGGACAAATTTCAGATCAGTACATAGTTGTTTACATGCATGAAGAAGTGCACCATTGGGTAGATATTAACGTTTTGCATACCTTCAATATCTGTACAACATTCATATATTGCTTTGTTTCACATCATATTGCTTTGTTTCACATCTGCACCTGAGAAAGGCAAGCCCGAGGGGGTGGATTCACTTCAAGCCCGTCTCGATACGCTCGCCGGATTCGGGCAGCAGTGGCCGTCACACGCCTCTTCACCAGCAAGATGCCACGTACGATGTGGAAACACAAATTCTTCTTCATCCGATCCGTTTTTGTCTACAGTTTTTGTCTTGGCTCATATCAATTGTTTAGTTGTTTAAAAAAATTAAGATAACTCATCCCGTCGCACTGGATAAAGAAGGCCAACGTAGAGGTGGAGAATGAGCTCCAAGCAAGAGAACTACTACGCCAACCAGGAGCGCACACCGCTGTGGTTACAAAGCGCATGAATGAACACGCCACAGTGGTTGCCAAGCTCAACCAGGATGAGCCGATGAGGCGTTTACCAAAGAAGATGTGGACATTTTCTTCGGCCTCCTCCCCATCTTTTTAATTACAATCTCCCGCGTAGGTCTTTGTGTTTGTACCTAGGTCTCCTAGGATGAATTGGGAGAAGGTATAAGACAACAAAATTATTGAGCAATGTTGTACAAGCTTATAGATAGCACGAGTCACACAGATATGCAGGACAAAACAAAATCTTTTTAGAGCCATTCAAAAAACCTTCAAAAAAAGGAAGGATAATGCACTTTATAATCTAGATTTCGGTGCTTACCCAAGAAGATGTGCTTCTCTTGCAACATCTTTTTCGCCCCAGCGCCAGAACACCCAGAGATCCGGCGGTCGAACGCAGCGATAAACACCTCGTTCACCGCCGCGCCCCACGCCCGGTCGGTCAAGACGATAGCGCGACTTCGCCGTAGCCGCCACTATCAGATTTGAAACAGAGTACATGATGGCTGTGAACATTTCAAATCGGTAAGTACTGTCTCATTGCCAGCATTGATAATATAATTCTCTGTCTCTCTCAGTTATGGCTGCTCCGATCCATAGATCTTTCTTTCAAACTTGGCTCCTGAATTGAATATTTTTCCTTACATGTGACACTCTCTTTGTTTTTGTTTTGTTTTCACTTTGGTTTCTAGGTTTTGAGGAGGATCAATCAAAAGTATGGGGTACTGACTGAGTGGCTCAAATTTTGGGAAATTGAAGCAGAGATGACAGAGCAAGCAAGCAGCTAGAGAGCTTTTATCTTTTGAGGATTAGAAGGACATGCATTTCAAAAAAGGATTAGAAAGGACATAACAAGACGTGCTGGTATGTGATTCATTCTCATCCAAACAATATGCTGCCCTATGTAACTCCAATTTCTCCACCACTCTTGTCCCATTTTCATTTATTTAGTTGCTGTTGCAAACAGGATGAGAGTAAGTGGAGAATAATGGCAGGAGCAATGTCATATCCCCAACACAGCAGCAATAGAGATCTTGGAGGCTTATTGCTTAGATTATTCTCTCTTTTTTTTTTCTTACATCTTGTGAGCTTATTCTTATAAGCAAGAGACTTGAGTTGTACCAAATTTTGATTGAGTGGATAACTTATGCAGAGATTGATATAAAAATGAGTAAAGTCTATTTTTGGTCATCGAACTTTTGGTGAAGTCCAAGAATGACCATCAAACTCCAAAACCGGGTATCTTTGACCATCCAACTCTTAAAACCGTTCACAATTGGCCATCGGGCGGTTTTGATGGGGTGGTTTTAATGTTTTATTTACAATTTAGTCCTTAGATCAATGGTTATATGTATTCAGTTGATTATGGTATGCCCCTGCAAAATGAATCAAGAACCTATGTTGGTGGATGCAATCGGTTGGTTGCTTTTCGTCGACGGACGTCGAATGAAAAATTTGTTTGCCACGTATCCTCTGTTATCCCACTGCCTCCTCCCCCCAAGCACACCCTCTCGGCCTCCCTCTCGGCGTGCGGCTGCCTGCCCTGGTCGGCCGCGGCGCTGCACGGGTACGCTGTGAAGCTGGCGCTCCCCGACGAACCCGTGCGTGGCCATCGCGCTGTTGGGCGGTACGCTGCTGGCGGGGACACCGTGGCGGCGCCAGCGCTGTTCGACGGGATGCTGCCGGACCTGTGCGCTGTTCTAAGAACTAAACTGTAAATAAAAACATTAAAACCACCCATCGAAACCGCCCAATGGCCAATTGTGAACGGTTTTAAGAGTTGGATGGTCAAAGATATCCGGTTTTAAAGTTCGATGATCATTCTTGAACTTCGCCAAAGGTTGGATGGTCAAAAATGGACTTTACTCTATAAAAATTATCTTTTGTAAAAACCCTACATAATGCAATGACTACTGGAGGGGCAAACAACCCCCTGTCTTGAAGTATCTCTTCTCACTCCTCTGTTCATACGAATCCACTGCCGCCGTGATAGCACCCTCGGCACCGCGCTCAGGTCGCCGGCACCCGCCGCCCCGGTTGCCGGGCGGGCCTCTGGCGCCCCTTCTCCGGCATGCTTAGAGAGGGGTTCGCCAAAGAAACCCGGAGGTGGGGGACGGGAGCGACAGCGGGCGAGACGAAGCGGCGGCGGCGCCTCCCGAACAGGCGGAGGAGGAGGCGGCCGAGCGTGGTTGGCGCGGAGGCAACATGGCGGTGGCAGGGGGCGGGGTTTGCGTCTCCGGCACCGCCTCCGCAACCGTTTTCCGCCGCAGACCTGGCTCCAACGGTCTGTCTTCCGCGCTGCTTGAAATCTATTCTCCTCTATCTTGATTGGTTTCTTAACAATTTTTGCAGCCCAACTCTCAGTCCTGGGATAGTCCCGATCCATCCTAGTCTAGATGTTTGCGAGTGGCCACCCGTGAATTAATGGGTTCATTCAACTTCTTCATGACCCAAACGACTACACTATACATAAACGACGGTGGTAATAAATAACAAAATAATAAGAGAGTTCCTATTTTCAGCTGTCTGAAGTTGGAGACGATTTCAGACTACAATCTTGTACAACCAACTAATAATACAATTAAAATGACAACTCACAAGCGACAAATTTGCAAATCCTTTTTTTTTGTATAGTCCAACAATGATAAAGATTTCCTATTGTCTAAAAACAACAACAAAAAAAAAATCAAGCACCTGAAGTTAGAAATAAACATAGTGTACGCATACATTGTTATTTTTTCATCTTCTTGTTAGTTTTCCCGATGTGGTCTTTGGGTTCAGTGAAACAAAACAACTGGCAGCTCTGATGAGAAATGATAGAAGTTCAATCTTGATGGTTGATCTGAATTATTAGTACAGCTAACAGCTGTGCAATGCTAATATCATTCACTAATTCAACGGAGTTTGTCAGACTGCCAGGCTGACACGCTATATGCGATTACTTAGCGAGGCTGATCTTCAATATTGATGCAAAGGATCAGGAATTGATCCTGGGTACCTTATCTTTTTATGAAAATATTACTTTATAATTTGCACATCACATGCATCTTCTCGCTCGGGACCCATCCACCCACTTGGGCCTCCTTTATTTAGTAAACTAGATGAACTCTCGCTAGCGTTGCTGCGGGGATGCAAAAAGTAATTTCAATCAATCATGTTAAAAAGAATGAAAAACAATTTCAATAATAAACTACAGAAAAGGCATCATGCTAATTTTAGATTTCCCCGGTATACAGTTGAATTTTATTTAATTGCTTAGAGAAATCAAATATAGGCTCTAGCAAGCAAAAGTAAATATTACATACAATTAAAAGTTTGAAACTATGACTGTTGAAATTATTTACATCATGCAAAGCCAGCTTGTGTTTTTACATCCAAGAGCTTATGTTTTTAACGGATATTAACATCCAAGTAAAAAAGTAAAGTACTTTTTTTAATCCATGGGACATAGAAAATAAATAAAATCCTTCTAGGAGAGTGAGGAACATGTACTTCCTTATTAGGCTTGGCAACAAATTTTAGTGACTCCTCTAACAGCTGAAATGAGACCCGGACCATCGTAGTCACCATTGATATTAAGACTAACGAAGAACATCCTGGCATAACAATTCATGGAGGATAACAAAGTAGTAGATAGATAAAGGGAGGCCTTTGGGAATCCTTCGTATGCCCACACAACAACGGAGGATGAAACAAATAGTACAGATCGTGTGATGTAAATTAAAGACTTAAGCAATAACAAATGAAAAGAACTAACAAACAATTGAGCGACCCGTCACTTATCTGATCTTGCTCGGTGCTTAGCTGCAGGCTAATGATGGTGTGCTCCATCAATTGCTCTCTGCGATGTAGTGATGTGCACGGCGGGAGGCTGCATGGATCACACGCCACCATGATTCCATGTCTCCAGGCTAGCCGAGCTTTCCAGTGTGGAGTACCTTTCCAGAATTCGTATGGAAGAGAAACAAACCCGTTTACTACCTCACTTGCCTGACCCAAACAGAGCCGGTGGATGAGCGTTCAATTCAGGCGTTGGCGATCTACGCGGCAAGGACGGATCAGGAGGACAACGCAGAGGCGGTGGTGCGGGCGCTCAGTGCGGTGGACGACAGCGCACGTGCGGCAAGAACGGGTGGTTCGGCGGCGACGGCGTCGGCTTGGTGGACTCGGCGGGTTCGTGCCGGCGATACAGGCATGGGAGCCCACGACCGGGCTCAGGATCGTGGACCCAGCCAGGGCGCCATGGCTGGCTGCGTGGGTGGACCGGTTCTGCGAGCTTGACACGGCGAAGGCGGCCATGTTGCCGATCGAACGGCTGGTCGAGATGGGCAGGAAGAGGATCGCTGAGCCAGACACATTGACGGCGGCTGCAGATGCAAGCAAATAAATTAATATTACGCCACTCATCACAATTCGCAAAGGAAGCGCCGCTCACCGCAGCCATGGCACGCCGCCGCCGTGGCCTCTCCTCGCGACCTCCTACCTCTCCCTCCTCGACGTCCTACTGCACCATTCACCGCACGCGGCAGCAGCGGTTTCGCCGTCATCTCTTGGTGAGGACCTCCTGGGCGTGGCCCGGCATAGTTGCGGCGTCGGTCATCAATATATATGGATCATGGATGGCGGGGTAGCGATGTCGTAGAGCAGCACGATGACCCTTCGTATGTACTCAGGCACACATGGAATTGAATGCCTGCTTTGTGGATATGAATTCATTAGCGCCCATGCAGAATCCGAGCAGACCAATCACCAAACCGACATAAATATGACTCGTCAATTCGTATACTGATGGGAAAACTGATGGGAAGGGAGGGGTTGCCTATGTGGCATGCCTGCATGCTCAGAGAACTCCTCTAGTGGGGGTTTCCCATATAGAAGGTTTAGATATAGTAAATCGTTTCCATGTCTTTATGAAGTGTATGCGCGGTAGCACTTTTAGCAAAGCTAAGCTTGGTTACAACAGCTTTAGCATCTGTCCTATGCTCTGGACCCATGATCGCGTCTCAATAATTCGTCTATCGGGACCCATCCACCCACTCGGTGGTCTTTTGCTCTCATCCACGCCACACCTCCCATCACCATCACAATCGATATGCTCTTCCAAAGACATCAGATTCTTCAGTGCTCTTTCCGTAGAAAATGCCCAAACTCCCTCAGCACTGAGCGCTCCACTCCAGCCTGATGAGCTTCGCGTAGACATACAGGGAGCCTGACAGCCTTCCTCTATGGCTCCGATATGATGCTCATCGCGCCCGTTGCCGCCGCCCCCCACACACATCTCAGGCGCGTCGTAGCTGCAAGCGAGATCGAGCTTGTCGGCAGCAGAGCAATGGAGGCTGCTCTAGTTACTGTCTCCACAGGGGTGATGAAACCGCTCCTATCCAAGCTCACCAAGCTCCTGGGAGAAGAGTATGTGAAGCTGAAAGGTGTGCGCAAGCAGATAGAGTTTTTGAGAGACGAGTTGAGCGCCATGAGTCCCACGCTTGAGATGCTTGCCGATGCAGAGCAGCTCGACCCTCAAATGAAGGCATGGAGGGACAAGTTACGTGAGCTGTCATATGACTTGGAAGATTGCATTGATGCCTTCATGGCTCGTGTTGACCACAAGCGTGATGGAGGCTTCATCAAGAGGTTCTTCCACAAGCTGAGGACACTGAAACCATGCCATGAGATTGCCAATCAGATCCAAGAACTCAAGGCATCTGTAATAGAAGCCAGTGAGAGGCACAAGAGGTATGATCTGTCCCAACTTAAAAACAAATCTAGCAGTTCCTCTGTTGATCCTAGGCTGCAGGCGCTTTATGAGGATGTTGATAAACTTGTGGGCATCCATGAGCGTAAGAAGAAAATCATTGAGTTGTTGAACATGGAGGCGAATGGTTCATCAGCAAAACCTAAAGTACTCTCAATTGCTGGTTGTGGAGATCTTGGCAAGACTACTCTTGCAAAGCAAGTCTATGACACTATTATAGGCCGGTTCGAATGTGCAGCTTTTCGTTTGGTTTCTCGAACTCCGATGTCGTAAAAGATTCTAATACACATTGCCGATGGAGTCGAAAGTGCACTGGTATTAACACACAGGATGATGGTGAGCAACAGCTCATTGATAAACTCAGGAAACACCTCCAAGATAAAAGGTAAGCCCGATTGTCTATGATAATAATAGAAGTACATATTGGAATTCATATAGATATTGTTTGGAAAATTTTGAAATATTTTATTGCACGTACTAAAATGTCACTTCTTATGACGTGCAAGAGACTACCATCTCTAACTAGGTTCCTATCATCATCAACCTATCAGCCATAGTTGATGCTACTGGTGCATACAAAAATTTTAACATGTAGTCTTTGATCACTGATTGCATCTTTGTTAAAATATTGTGCGCCAGGTACATTGTCGTGATTGATGATGTATGGAAAGAAGAAGATTGGGGATTTATCAAACTTGCTTTGCCGGATAATGATCTTGTTGGGAGCAGAATAATCACGGCGACACGTAGTGTTACTGATTTGCAAAATGTTGTTCCTCTCAAGTTTATGAAATGGAGGCTCTAAGTTTTGATGACTCCAAAAGGTTGTTCTTCAGAAGAGCATTTGATTGTGAGAATAATTCATGTTATCCCCACTTGGAAGATGTTCCAGAAAAAATATTAAGAAAATGTGATGGCCTACCATTGGCAATTGTTACTCTATCCGGCATATTAGCCAATCAGTTTTCAAAAGCAGAATGGGAAAGGGTACTAAATGGTATTGGTTCTGCTCTTGCTAAGAATCGCGGTGCTGAGAAGATGACGGCCATATTATCTATGAGTTACTTTGATATTCCTCACCATCTAAGAACTTGTTTGTTGTACTTGAGCATGTTTCCAGAAGATTACATAATTGAGAAACAATGTTTGATCAATAGGTGGATTGCAGAAGGGTTCATTCATGAGAAAGAAGGTCAAACTAAATATGAAACTGGTGAAGGTTACTTGAATGATCTGATCAACAGAAGCATGATCCAACCTGTTAACTTAGAGTATGGTCAGGCAAAGGCATGTCGAGTGCATGACATCATCCTTGACTACATCAAATGCAAGGCTACTGAAGAGAATTTTGTAACTTCAGTAGATGCTGCAGAGCCTTCATACACATCAAAATACAAGGTTCATAGGCTTTGTGTCAGCAACCATAATGATGAAAATGTAATTATGTGGGAAGACCAGATCTTATCTCATGTCCGGTCAGTTACAATATTTGGGAAGTCTGTGAAAATCTCTTTGTTACTTTCCGGCACTATTCGTGTGTTGGACCTAAAAGATTGCAAAGGCATGGAAGACCATCATCTTGAAAGTATCGGAAACATGTTTAATCTGAAGTACTTGTGTCTCCCTCCACGTTCAATAAGCAAGCTACCAGAGAATGTTGGTCAACTACAACATCTACAGACACTGGATGTGCGAGGCACGGGTATTAAAGAACTACCACAAACTATCATGAAACTTCAACAACTGTCACATTTATATGTTGACTCATATGCTAGATTTCCGGAAGGAATAGGAAAGATGCACGACTTGGAAGAACTGACACATTATGGAGTCCAATCCTACGAACAAGGGAAGTCCCTGCAAGAATTCGACAAACTCACCAAGCTAAGGTCACTAACAGTTAAACTGGTTTTTGAGTTACCAGAGGGCTCAGAAGGAAGAAGCCAAGCCGAGGTCATTCATAGTTATGTTGGAAATTTATTGTCTTCATGCAACCTCCACAATCTTATATATACCAACAAATCGCCCTCCGCATTACCACTGGCACTACATTCATGGCACCCTGCAGCTTCCTGTAGCATCCGCAAGCTCTGCTTTAAAGAATTTGGCATCTACAGGGTGCCAAGTTGGATGGGCTCACTTGAAAACCTTGGTGTGCTAGAGCTGGAGATGTTCTGTGTGAGACCAGAAGATGTTGAGATCCTTGGAGAAATACCCAGTTTACTTTTTCTCAACCTAGTCACTGCTGGGGGCACTAGCCGAAGGATCGTCTTCCCTGGCAACAACGGATTCAGAAGTCTGAAATATTTCTCCCTGTGTATCTCTTATTCTTATTGTGGGACCACGCTGGAGTTTGAAGCAGGATCAATGTCAAAGCTTGAGCACGTGAAGCTTGTGTTTTGTGTGCATGAGATGGAGAAAGTGAGGAATAGATGTCAGTTTTGAAATAGATGTTAAGGACTGCTGCAGTCATTTCGAATCCGTAAGTCCCCTCCATCGACCTTAGTTTCTGCAACCACACACTCCTTTTCCATTTAGCAACTACTCCTACTTGGATGTTCAATTATAGTTCGTTTAGACTTTCTTGTTTATACTGTATTTCGTTACCACTTCTCTTCTAGCTGCAGCCAATGCATCCTTCTTTCTTCCATTTAGCATTTACTGATATACTGGCATTCATTTGAGCAGTTTGTTTTATTCTCTTGTAGTATTTGAGGGAGTGGAATGAAGATAATGACGGGTTACTGAACGAGTGGCTCAAACTTTGGCAAATTAGAGAGGAGGAAGATACTGATTCAGAGCCTGAACAAGAGGTACCAAAGCCGAAACATGGCCCCAGTTAGTTTCGTGTTCCCTGTTAGGCTATTTTTGCATACTTCTTTCTTGCATCTAGCATATATATACTTGGCCGCTAAACAAGTAACACAAGGGCTTTGCTGCAGTATAACCAAATGACTATGATCCATTCATTTATTTTGATTGGATGTGGTCATGATTAACAATTACCTCCTAGCTAGGAGGTAATACATGAAATGTATATTTATTTATTAACTTTGGAAAGTAAATGATAAATTAAGAAAAGTTTTAGATATAAAGATCTTTTTAGATCTAATTGATGCATATGTGATCCACTGGATGTGGTATATCTTTTTATTTTTTGCAACTTTAGATATAGCATAATTTAATTAACATAAACTACCTATATTGTATTCAGGTAACTCGTAACACACGCGTGTGCTCAAACAAACGTGAAACTGATGTGTGTATGTGCCCAGCGTGCACAAAAAATTTACGTGCATACATGATATACATGGCCATTTTTGCATGCTCAATATACGTGACAGCTAAGGTCCTCTGAACTATGAAATATATATAGTTTATTTGGGTTAGTATGATATACACACTCAATTTATAACGTGTCTGTAGAAAATTTTTTTACGAGCATATGAAACTTTTACATAATCACTTTACGTGTTCATTATATTTATATAGTATATTAGAAAGCTACTCGACTATGTAATATAGTATTTATTGAGTTAGTATTTTGTAACATATTTTTGGATCGCTAAAGTACACGGATCAAGTAATATATATGTTGGTTATTGATTTGTTTCATGCATATATATATTTGACTATGTAGTGTATTTTTCTGTAAATGGCCAAAGGGAACGACGCCCTGTAGAAAAGGAAGGGACCGTGTGCCCGTGCTTGTCTCCCGTATAAGTTGGTTTAACAGTGTTTTCTTTTTTCTTTTCTTAGATTATTTTATTTATGAATTTAAAAATCTACAACATCAATGGATAAGATTCTTTTGAAATTTTACCTCCTGCGAAGTAAAATTTGTACCATAGCATTGCCTATTGAACGGTTGTTTCTTCTCTTCTAGGATTTGAGGCCGTGGAATCAAGAAAGTGAGGGGTTACTCAATGAGGGGTCCAGACTTTGGCAAATTAGAGAGGAGCAGACAAACCCTGTTGATGGAGTTATTGAACTAGAGGTATCAGATGGTTCTATGCGGCCATGGCGATGGGCTAGTGAGATTTAGTTTTCCAACGATATCTATCCGGATGTCGGTTGGATTTGTGTTCTCTCATGACGAATCTGGTGAAGGCAACGACAATGAGTTCGACGACGAATCGGCGGTGCCAATTTCATTATGTTCGCATGTGGAGTTTTAGCAGTTTACTTCTCTTTTACAAAAGTGATGAGTATGAGGATGTTGGCGGTGGATGGTGAGATGGCCCTATTCGTTCAGATCGGAGCTTGCGTCCGTGGCATATCCGTTTGGGATGATGATCCTAGATGGTGGAATTTATGGCTTTTTCAAGGTTTCTTGTCTCCCATCAATGGAGGTCTAGTAGTGTGGTTTACTTTTTTGTAATGAGAAGATGTAAATTGCTTTAGTATCAATGAAATTTTTCCTTATCGCAAAAAAAAAAAAAAGGTCCATTAGGGCACCAGTCAGTTCTACATTCATGTGGCCCCATTTTCCTTATCAAACTCTTCATCTTCTTTTTCCAAACAGGATGAGACACATGACAAGGAAGAAGAGTAGCAGAAAAATGAGGAACAGACCAATGAAAAGGAAGTGGCGCATCTAGAGAACAATGGTGCTAGTAGCAGCAATTAGAATGACATATTATTAGTCTGCATGAGGCTGATGGGTTAAAAATAGCTATGGCATTTGGCTACTTCATTCGATCTTGGGCATTTGGCTGATGAACGTGCCTCGTATCTACCTCGAAGTTCAATAAAAAAATAGCTATGGAATTTGATGGTTTGTGCTTTGGCGTGGTTGCGACTGCTTGTAAGATTCTAATTAGTTTCCAATAAAGGCTTGGCACATTTGCATTTGCCAGGATGGGACACATAGTATGCTTTGTTTGTATCAGGCACACATTTTTGAGTCACTTGAATTTATCTCATCCAAAACGAGATTTATCAATAAACCAGAGTCTCAACATCGATATGGCTTTGTTTGTATCAATTCAACATGGCTTTGCTGTTGTCAGCTAACAACGATAATTATGTGAAGATTAGAGCGTCTCAACATCGATATGGCTTTGTTGTTGACAGCTAACAACGATAAGCTGTCTGTCATGTTACTTGATTAAGAGAGAGAGAGAGAGAGAGAGAGGAGGTGTCAGCGCGTATACATGATCAACGTGATGATGAATGTATACATGATGAATGTATCTCCATCCATTCACGTTCACGTAGGACAATTCCATCCTCTGCCCCACACGCAAAACCTGCCCTGTTTCCACCTCCCTATCGTCTCGTGGCGTTGCTCTCTGTCTCTGCATCACCTGCTTGCTCTCACAAATCACAACACGGAGCATCCCGGCGGCAGAAAAAATGGAGGCTGCTTTTCGTGGGGCGTGTTAGATGCCGCCGGTCGGTGCGCCGACCGGGCGGGCCCGGGCCAGGGCGCCCGCCTAGTGGCCCGCCCTAAGAGATGGTCGTCGTCAACCTCCATCCCGTGCCCCCCCCCGCCGCTCCGCCCCCCCTCGCGAGAGCCCTACGGCGCCGGCGGCAATCCCTTCCTCCCCTCCCTTCCTTCTTCTTCTTCTCCTCCCCCTCGAGCTCGAATCCCGCTGCCGCCATGGACTACCTTGGCTCCCTCGCCGCCGAGCTCACCGCCCGGCCGAGCCGCCTGCCGCTGCCGTGTCGGCGGCCGCGGCCCGGCGGCCGGGCGCTTTATACCCGGGCGGCGCAGGAAGGAGGCAATGGAAACCTCGCCGGAACCCTAACCCCACGGCGGCCTTCGTCGGCAACCCTAAGCGGGCGGCCTTCGCCGGAACCCTAAAGAGACACCTCCGCCTCGCGTCGGTCACCGCCCTCCGCCTCCGGCGTCTTGGCGCTGCCGCCAAGCGGGCGGTCGGGCCGCGGGCCGGCCCGCCCAGGGTGGTCGGCGGCCGGCGGCCTAATATTGCCGGCCGTGAGCGTCTCGGGGGCGTCAAGGCTTGAAGCTGCTCCTGTCCAAGCTCACCAAGCTGCTTAGAGCAACTCCAGTGACACCCTTAAATTGAGCCCTTAATTTTTTTATGCCAGGATGAAAAATATAGAGGCTCAAATTAAGTCTGGACTCCAGTGGTACAATCAGGGCAAGACCCTATCTCTGGTCGCCCCCACCTGTCAGCCAGAAGAACCCCAGTGCGTCCTTTCCCCGTGTGCCGCTCCTGCTCCGTCGCCGGCCGAGCCGCCGCGCCTGTTCCAGCGCCCCGCCCGCGCCGCTGCGCCAGCTCCGGTGCCCCTCCTGCCACGGCCGCACCCTGCCTTGCTCGCCGCGACCGCTGCCGGGTGCTCCACCGGTGCTCTGTAGTCAGCCGTTGCTACCGGGAAGACGAGGCCGCGCGAAGGCAGGGTGGAGCCGTAGCGCGAGGCCGCTCAGTGCTTCCCGTGGTCGCGAGGGCCCGGCCACAGCGTGCCGCGCGGGACAGCCGAAGGCCGCCGAGGCGCAGCCGGTTGAGTTCTTGTCCCCTCCTGCTCTCGATCCCATCTCCAATCCCTTCTCCCTCGATTTAGAATCTGGCATAGACCAATTTTTGTTCTGAATGTTCAGAAGTGCCAATGTCATGGTTCTGCAATTATTATTCAACTTGTCGTAGACCAAACATCAATATGCAGCGAAAAACATTTCTTGGCTGGCATTTGTGGCGTATCAAGATTTTGGTTCTCTGTTAATCCAATTTTTTGTTGTGCACAAAGTTTCTGAATGTGGTTCAGACATTCAGAATGTGGCCTTTGCAGTTTCTGAATGCGTACAGTACACAAGCTTCTAAATGTGTAAATGAGTTGTTAATATATGCTAGTGAAACTCAGAATGTGGCCTTTGTTCAGAAGCAGCACAACTGAATTCCATGTTTCATTCACAGACCACTAGCTAATCATTCAGTTACAGTATATTCAAGTGAACCTGGAGCAGGTTCCAAGTGAACCTGAACACTTCAGTTACAATAATTCAGATTTCTCATTCTAGCCATATATGAAAAAAAAATAGATTTCTCATTCCAGCCACAAAAGAAAGGGAATTCAGTTATCTATCATGTATACAATATTCGGTTATGTATCATGTATGCAAACAAAATCATAAACTGCAGTCTGCATTCAAATTCAAATAGTGCCTCTGTTCACATCACATTCACACATAGGATGCTGCGTTCAGGTTCAAATAAAAATAGCAATGCACATAAACTTCAGTTTGCATTGGTGTCGGCAGCGTCGCGCCACCCATGGAGCTGAACCTGATCCACGAGAACTTCTCCAGCTTCACCCGTGAGCTCGGCGTCTTCCTCCAGTTAGCGATGCTCAACATCGGGAGATGGGAGACCAGCGGTGCCCAAGAAAGCTTGGCGGAGACAGCGGCCACCAAGCCATGGTTGTTGCCATGTCCGAAGGTGGTCTTGTGCATCCTCAGCTCCCGTACCGATCGCTCGGTCACCGCCCGCGGGCTGCAGCGCCGTCAGCTTCTTTGGTCGCGACGGCCGTCCACCGCACCCCGCGCTTCCCTCGAGCACATTCTCATGCCACAAGGACTGGCGGTGGGAAGGCCGATAGATGGAGACGGCGGCGGCTGCCGCGATGTCGAGGACCATGGCTGCCATCACGGGGGAGAGGGACGATCCGGACGAACGTGGGCAGGCGATGGAGATGCGGGGAGGCGGCAGCGGCGTCGACCACGATTTCGTCGTGGCGCACAAGCAGCAGCACATCGCCGGCGGGCGGCAGCGGCGCCCGGCGCCCGTGGCAACACCGGATCATCAACAGCAGCATCGAGGGAGACCATGGAGGCGCGCCCGGTGAGGTGGAGAAGATGTCGGCGGCGGCGGCGGGCAGCGCTTGCGAGAGGGAGATGAATCCCCGCGGCGGGTGACAAAAGAAGCAATGGGACCCATGGGAATAGGGGTTTCTAGGTCTAGGGAGTTGAAGCTAAAATTTGGGGTTTTATAAAATTCAAGGTCCCACTAAGGGGTTCCATTGGAGTTGATTTTTTTCTCAAACCCCCTAAAATTTAGGGTAGGGGCTTAAATAAGGGGTGGGCTGGAGTTGCTCTTAGCGACGAGTACGTCAAGCTTTATCCTGAGGAGTTTGCCTAGGGCCTAGGGGTCGCCAGGACGCGTAGGGAGATGTTGCTAATGTTTGCAGCTTTGGTGGTCAAGGCATCCCAACTCCCAAGTTGCCAGCTCCCGTGGCGCACCACACCTCCCCTGTCCTCTATGTTGGCTTCTCTATCAGCTCTCATCTCTATTTTTATATACTCAACAGACTAATTTGCCGCCCACTAGGCCAGTATGGTTTCTCAACCAGACAGCCAGAAACTGCCACCGTTTCCTTATTAAATTGAGCTGCAAGTTTGCATCTCTGACCGATTCGCTAGGCCGCAGAACTACTTCGCCAAAACGATGCGCCTTGTGCCATAAACCTCGATGATCTCATATATATGGCTGCCACCATCTCCTTATTATTTGCATGGAAAGCTTAGCTTGTATCGTTCTTCGAGAAAGAAATATTAACCCAGACAGTGCGCATCACATGCTTCTCTCTTCCCGTGGTAAAGCCTGCTGGCAAAGCATGATAGAATTTTAATCAAGATGCTGATCAGAGTCACATTAGTGGGTCACGGGTCTCATTTCACAGTACGTTTTCATGGCTATATATGTATGCAGTAGCTCTTTTCCCAAAGCTAAGCTTAATAGTTCATAATTCATCGCGGATCTAGAGGACAAAATAATAATTCACCCACTGTGCTACTCTTCCTTGAGAATACACGATCTGAAATCAGTCCTCATCTCCCACAGCACTACAGCCACATCCCAGCGAGCTCACCAGATGAGCAAAAATGGCTACAGCAGCTCTTGTGGGTGTCACCACGGGGGTGATGAAGCCTCTCCTGTCCAAGCTCACCAAGCTGTTGGAAGAAGAGTACGTCAAGCTCAAAGGCGTGCGGAAGCAGATCAAGTTTTTTTGAGAGATGAGCTGAGCGCCATGAGTGCCACGCTCCAGATGCTTGCCGATGCAGAGCAGCTCGACCCTGAAACCAGGGAATGGAGGGACAAGCTAAGGGAGCTGGCCTATGACTTGGAAGACTGCGTTGATGCCTTCATGATCCGTGTTGACCACCAGCCAGATGGGAGTTCAGGCTTCAAGCGCTTCTTCCGCAAGCTGAAGAAACTGAAACCACACCGTGAGATCGCCAGTCAGATTGAAGAACTCAAGGCATCTGTAATAGAGGCAAGTGAGAGGCACAAGAGGTATGATTTGGCCCAACTAAAAAGCAAATCTAGTAGTTCTTGTGTTGATCCCAGGCTGCAGGCGCTCTATGAGGATATTGATAAACTTGTCGGCATTGATGCCCCTAAGAAGCGTATCATTGAGTTGTTACACATGGATGTGGATGGGTCATCGGCAGAGCTTAAAGTGGTCTCAATTGCTGGTTGTGGAGGTCTTGGCAAGACTACTCTTGCAAAGCAAGTCTTTGACACCATTAAAGGCCAGTTCAAATGTGAATCATTTGTGTCGGTTTCTCGTACTCGGATGTCAAAAAGGTTCTAATGCAAATTGCCGATGGAGTCAAGTGCACTGGTATTAACACACATGTTGATGGTGAGCAACAGGTCATTGATAAACTCAGGAAACACCTCCAAGATAAAAGGTAAGCCTGATTTTCTATGATAATAGAAGTATATATTGGAATTTATATAGATATTCTTTGGAAACTTTTGAAATATCTTATTGCACGCACTAAAATGTCACTTCTTATGACGTGCAAGAGTACCATCTCTATCTAGGATCCTATCATCATCAACCTATCAGCCATGGTTGATGCTGCTGATGCATACACAATTTTTAACATTGTAGTCTTTGATCACTGATTGCATCTTTGTTAAAATAATACATTGCAGGTACATTATCGTGATTGATGATGTATGGAATGAAGAACATTGGGGATTTATCAAACTTGCATTACCGGATAATGATCTTGGGAGCAGAATAATCATGACGACACGTAGTGTTACAGATTGCAAAATTTTGTTCTTCTCAAGTTTATGAAATGGAGGCTCTAAGTTTTGATGACTCGAAAAGGTTGTTCTTCAGAAGAGTGTTTGGCTCACGAGATCTCATGTTATCCTCACTTGAAAGATGTTCCTTAAAAAAAAATATTGAGAAAATGTGGTGGTCTACCATTGGCAATTGTTACTGTATCCGGCATATTGACCAATGTGTTTGCAAAAGCAGAATGGGACATGATACTTAATGCTATTGGTTCCGCTCTTGCTAAGAATCTGGTGCTGAGAATATGACGGCCATATTATCTATGAGTTACCTTGATATTCCTCACCATCTAAGAACTTGTTTGTTGTACACGAGCATATTTCCGTAAGATTACGTGATTGAGAAACAATGTTTGATCAATAGGTGGATTGCGAAGGGTTCATTCATGATGAAGGTCAAAGTAAATATGAAACTGGTGAGGGTTACTTCAATGATCCGATCAATAGAAGCATGATCCAACCTGTTAATGTAAAATTTGGTCAGGCAAAGGCATGTCGAGTGCATGACATCATCCTTGACTACATCAAATGCAAGGCTGCTGAAGAGAATTTTCTAACTTCATTAGATGCTGCAGAGCCAGTATGTACTTTAGAATACAAGGTTCGTAGGCTTTGTGTCAACAACCACAACGGAGAACATACTAATTTATGGGTAGGCCAGTTATTGTCTCAGGTTAGGTCAATTACTATATTTGGAGATCAAGTGAATATCTCTTGTTTGCCTTCCACTGCTCTTCTTGTGTTGGATCTAGGAGAATGTAGACAGATGGAAGACCATCATCTTGCAAGTATTGGAAAGTTGTTGAATCTTAGGTACTTGCGTCTCCGCTCATATTCAATAACTTGTCTCCCAGAGAATGTCGGTGAACTACAAAATCTACATATGTTGGATGTGCGACGCACTAACATTGAAGAACTACCACGAACTATCAACAAACTACAACAACTGGCACACTTATATGTGGATCCAGATGTTAGATTTCCGGATGGAATTATTGGGCAGATGCTTAGCTTGGTAGAGCTGAGGCGGTATGGAGTTCAATCCTATGAGCAATGGCAGTCCCTACATGAATTCAGTAAACTAACCAAACTGAGAACATTGAAAATAACATTGAATTTTGATTTTTTACCAGATAGCTCAGAACCAAGAAGCCAGGCCGAGGGAGCCGAGGGCATTTACAACTGTGTGGGAAATTTGTTATCTTCATGCAACCTACATAATCTATATATCTCGTACAAGTCTAAAATGGGGTACCCCCTGTCACTAGATTCTTGGTACCCTGCTGCCTCCAGTACCCTCCTTAAGCTGTGCATAGTATATTTCATTTATAAGGTACCAAATTGGATGGGCTCACTTAGTAATCTCAGTATGCTGGTACTATGCATAATCTGTTTGAGACCAGAAGATGTTGAGATCCTTGGAGAAATACCCAGTTTGCAATTTCTAAACCTGTACACTTTTGGGGCCACCAATGGAAGGATCGTAGTGCAAGGCAACAACAGATTCAGAAATCTGAAATATTTCTTCCTGGATATCAGTTTTTGTGGGATCTCGCTGGAGTTTGAAGCGGGATCAATGCCAAAGCTTGAGCACGTGAAGATTAAACTCCCTGTGCATGAAATGGAATGCATGAACGGTGCTCCATCTAGTTTGGGCATCGAACACCTCTCTGCTCTCAGCAAGGTAGAGATCACATTTCGTGGCTGGTGGGATCACACGGAAGACAATGAGGATAATGCCGTTATTAGCTGTGTTTCAGGAGCCATTAATGCTGCCATAAAGACACTTCCCAACCATCCCACGTTCCATACAGAATCTATTGTTTATTGTGTCTGCCAACATTTTGAATGGGTATGTTTTCTCATTATAACAGTAGACATTGATGGTTTCCACCAACCTTTCTGCTGCTGCTACCACGTCCTACTTTCTTCCATAGCAAGTAGCCTAGTAGTACTTAGTCGACACTTATGTTTATGTTTTGCTTACATTTCTCTTCTAGCTGCGGCAAATGCATATTTGTTTCTTCCATTTAGCATCGTCCAGTTGAACAATTCTTTTTACACTTTTTTTTTATAGAGACTGTGGGAGTTGAATGAAGATTACTTTGGTGGAGCAATATCCGAGTGGCTCGAATTTCTGCAAATCAGAAAGGAGGCCAACCTACATTTAGGTGATGAAAGAAGTGAAGCTACTTATGGAGAGGTCGAACTAGAGGTGCCAAAGGCCCCACAAGGGTCCCAGTCAGCTCTGTGTTTCCTTGTCAACCGTCCATTTTCACCACTAACCTCCTCATGTTTGTTTTCCAATCAGAGTACGCACGAGAAGAAAGAAGAGGGGAAGGGGGCTGGTGAGAAGACTGGTGAGGAGGAAGAAGAGGAGAAGATTGATGAGGATGAAGAGACCGATGAAAAATAAGTGGGCAGCAGGAGGATGGTAGCACTGCAGCAGCAATTAGAATGTGTTATGAGTATGTCGCCTGTTCTAGTTGATGAAGGTGTCTGCCTCAGGTTCAGCGAAAATAGAGTTTGCCGTTTTGTGTTTCAACGTTTTGCTGGAGTATTTGGGATTTGTTTTGGTGAGGTTTGTGCTGGTTGCAGATTCGAGTTAGCTTTTGAATAAAGCCTTGGCACATAATCAATGCTTGTTCACCTTTGTTTGTAAGAGCCTTCAACTTTTGTAAGTGTTGTACATTTGATTTGCTTTCCAATCTAAACTCGTGTGATTATAGTGGGCAAGGGTTGTCACGAACACCATCATGGTTTTCAATGTATATATGGTTTGTAAAATCCTAATTAGTTTCCAATAAAGGCTTGTAACCTTCACATTTGCCTGGTACGGTGGGGACAGATATTACACTTTTGTTTGTATCAGACACACATTTTTAGTTGTCACTTGAACTTACCTCATCCAGAAACGAGATTTACCAATGAACCAGGGTCCGGAGGTTTTAAGCACAAAAAGTAATTTTACATTTTGATTTGTAATACAGCAGGAAGCCATTTTTTATCTTGCTTTGAAAAGTTTCATGTCAATTGAGCCGTCGACTTGTCTTTTTCTTTTCTTCTTGCAACTAAAGGCTTGGCTATTCAATTTCACAATCCTGTTGGGTTCTTGTGCTTTGTAATGTTTGAAGCACACCTGACCCCACTGGCCTTTGTGTGTGACATTGGTGGGTGCTGGCAAGTTGTGTGTCCACTCCATGCTGAATTTAATTAATTACAATTTTAACTTGAAATCCCTTGTCACTGCCGGTGGCAGAGTCTGTCATGTTACTTGATTAACAGAGAGAGCAGGTGCGAGCGCGTGTACATGATCAATGTATGTATCTCCATCATGATTCCACGCTGCCTATGAAAAGCGTGTATACATGATCAATGTATGTCCATGCATTCACGTTCACGTAGGACAATTCCGTCCTCTGCGCCAAACCTGCGTATCGTCTGGTGCCTTGCTCTCTGTCTCTGCTTGCGCTCACAAATCACAACACAGGGCATCCGGCAGCAGAGCAATTGAGGCTGTGGGCTCTGGTCAGCGTCTGCACGGTGGTGTAGAAGCTCGCCAAACTGCTGAACGACGAGTACGTCAAGCACATAAAAGTGGGTGCGAAGGCAGATCGGCTTCTTGCGAGACGAGCCGAGTAAGACGATGAGCGCCATACCATACTCCAGATGCTTGCAGATGCAGAGGAGCTCAACCCTATACATGTCCAACGGGCTGTCCCGGTGCCGCCCCGTGTCGATCCAGCTGCCGGCCACGCCGGGGCCACGGGCCAGCCGCGGCCGTCGCCACCAGGCTCGGGCCACGCCCTCGGCTCATGGCCCGTGGGCCATTTTACAGGGCCACGGGCCGCGCCGGGCCACGTGCATCGGGCCGGCCCACAACCCGCTGGTCGCAGCCGCCTCCACGCTGGCGCACTACCTCCGGCGCTTACCGCCTTGCGCTGGTCAGACCGCCTTGGGCTGCCAAGGCTGGCCGGGATCTCACGGCGTAACTGGCGAGGAGAAAGGAAGCGCCGTCTCCCGGGCAGAGCTCGGGGTCACCGGCGTCGGCGTGGGGACGGGGCGTGGAGCGAGAGGTTGCTTGCGAGGGGCGTCGGCGTGGGGAGCTCGCGAAGGAGCGGGCGCGTCGGGCCGAGAGGAATGCGGCACGTCGTGTGGGGGCGAGGCCTGGACGGGAGGATAGGGTTGGGATTTTGGGATGGTGTTAGGGTGATGTTTTGTTGGGCTGCTATTTTGTTGTGGGCTGATGTTTTGTTGGGCTGTTGCTATCTATGTCATCACCGGGCCGCCACCGGGCCGTGCCCGGCACCGTGCCACGGACCGAGGGTCCGACGATCGGGACGTGCCGCCCGTGCCCTCTCACCGGGCCATGCCCCGGCACCGGGCCAAAAGGCCGGCCTCGACCGGGCCAAAAGGCCGGGCTCGGACCGGGCCACCGTGCCGCAGGCCATCTGGACATCTATACTCAAACCCCCAGAGAGGACTGCATGTCTGCATCACTCATTCATGGCCTTAGCATGTTTCTGGGCTGACCGCTACCCAACGTTCGCGGCGCTTTGTTTCTCGCAGGATCGGTCCGGGCATGGCTGGGCGTCGTGTTAGCAAGCCGGCGCGCCCGGGGCTTCAATGATTCGACGTCGGGTAGGCTGGCCTACGCCGCGACGCTTACAAGCCGCCGCCCGGCGTCCTCGCCGCCGCTGCTGCGCAAGGCGCCTAACGCTGCCGTAGCCATCGCGAGAGTGTCGTGGCCGCTTCCCCCAACATCCGAGCTCGCCCATGGATGCTCCTCGACGCCGTCGTTGTGCCATGGCTGCTCCCCAGCGCCCATCATCACGGCGTCGCCACCCCCGACATGTCGCCGCCTGCGATCTGCACCGGCACTACTCCATCGCCGTCTTTCTCACCACGCACGAAGTTCCACGCTGACCCTGCATACATCCTCTCCATGCCCACTTGCCACTTCTGACCATTTGGGGAAATTTTGTTCACATTTGATCAAATTTCATTCAAATTTTGCGTGGGAACCGGTCTGAATTTTCGAATTTCGTCCAATTCCATGGGCTCGAGATTTTTTCAAAAATGGATCCGAAAACCTTGGCCGAGTAAAGCCCACCCTGTAAATGTCTTGACGCCTTTTGCTCCTCCGAGGCCCAATTTGGCCCAGCAGGCCACCACTATGCGCTGTCCCTCCGTACTCGCTTCGCCCGGCTCGCCGCTCTGTCCTCACCTCGCCGTCGCCGCAGCGTGCTTCGCCGACCTAGAGCAGCGCAGCGACGCCAGCCATCTGTATCTCTCGGCAGTGGAGGTAGCGTGACCCTCCGCCCTAAGTCACCACCACCAGCTTCGGAGCGCCACCCCTCCTCGGCCCGTGCCGGCACTCCTCTACCTCTTCTGGTGGATTGACTGAACGGAGCGGAGTTCTGCTATATGTGAGAAGAAACCCGTCTCTCCTGCTCCAGTTCGGCGGTGGATTTGATTAGTAAGTGTTAGTTTCTCGCTCTCATTCAATACCCAAATCTCTCTCGCCGCCTCAGATTACTGTTGGGTTTGTCCCGGGCCCATGTTGAAACAATTGAATGTGTTAGCCTTCTATGCCTATCAACCAGTTAAATGGAGTATATCCTTACTATCTGTAATATTGTTTCCTTAAGATAAATTATTTACACATTCGCCTCATTATAATTCATACTAATAACTGTCATTCAAGTACTGTATCCTGACATGTTCTTGTTTAACATATTCAAACATTCTATTCTATGCCTCTTTTATCATTCAGGTGTAGTCTTTCGTCCAACATATTCTGTATCTTGGCTACATTACATAGTCCTTGACTGAAGTAGAAATCAGTGCAGGAAGACAACTGGTTATATTTAACAATGTTGTGATTACGATAGGAATGTGTCTTAATGTCATATGGCTCTTCATTTTTTTTTTCTTACTGCGAGTGGTGTCAAATTATTGTTCTAGCTTCTGAGTTAAAGAAATGTAAATATTACTCTACTTTGGTGAATTTTAATATGTGCCTTTTTATGGACATGTCCACATTTCTATTTCCCTTAATTCTATTAAGATGTATATTGCACTAAGAGACACATTGAAGCTTTAAGATTATGTCATTTTCTGTTATTGTAGGCCTTCTCCTGGTTCATCAGTATGTGTGACAGAGACTGCCACTGTGGGTAAGCTTTCTCCACCTTGCTCTGTGGCAAAATATTTACTGGCTTTATACAACCCTAAAATCTATTTTTTTTTATGAACTCCATGCTTGTATCTCTAATAAAAGGGTATTATGTTGGAATGTTTCTATTTCAGATCTCTTGCTATCTATTTTAATTTGTCCCCAACCCCTTTCCCTTTTTCTTTTGTAATGAATCCACTTTGTTCATGAATTCAATTGGATATTTCGTTGTGGACATGCATACACAAACTTGTAACACACACTAGGGCATTGATAGCGGTTAATTCTGTAATCAATCTTCTTTTTCTAAATGCATATCTTTTTTATTACTGATATCGTGGAGCACACACAATTGGATACAAAAAATATATATAGCTATTAGCTGTTGGATTATCGCACCTCTGAATTTTATCATTACATTGAGATACTCTTACATGCTGAAACTTTGCTGATGCAGCATGCTCTTCTCTTGCTGTTCATCACAATGTGAATGGATAACATGTGCGCCAATAAATCATTCCAGCCCAGACCTCTTAAGAAAACCAAATTGATTAAGGTAAGATCGTTGCTGTGATATTGATTCAAGTCTTCATAATTATATGACATTCAGGGGAAAAATGATGTGAGCAGTCTTCATTTGCTGGTGGTATAATGCAATGAATGTTATATTTGAGATCTTTTTTTACCTTGTTGGGCCTTCTATAGAAAATCTCTATTTTCTATGTTATGTGGGGTGCTATATGTGCTAAAAGCCTAAAAGGGGATTGTTGATTACCCTATCTGTTAAAGGAACAGCACAGTAGAACAAGATTAGAAAATATTGCTACTCCAAAGGAAAAAATGCTCTGTAATATAATATGTCAGAATAATACGGTGGATCTTAACCGTATTCTACTACTCGACAAAGCTTACCTGTCAATATGCATCATACATTTTCCAGAAAAATTTCTTCAAGCTGGTTTTTGGTTGACACTATTGAGTTGCATACAGAAACAACTTAAGCATCAATAGAGTGGCCAGTCCTAAATGTTGTAAAGAACATAAATATCCTAATTAGTTGCACATACACCTGGTAGTGGATTGAAATCCAAATCCTACTAAAGGAATCCAAGGAAAATCGAAATGCGAAGAATCCACGTCCAGTTTAAAGCATATGAAATCCAATGCAATCGAATATCTTGACATCCATGGTCCATCCATAATCTGAACTGTAAATTAAACGTCTTCTACCTCTAGACAGGGTGAGGCTAGCTGTACTCATAGGTCCCTTCGCCCAGCTCATGAGATGGAGTTGGAGATGAGAGCCTTGGTGATGTTGACATACACATGCGCAGCAGCGTGCGGTGCGCTTGAGGAACCGGGGGTGCGGTGGCGGCCTCCTGCTCTTGGACATGGCAGTGCTGGTAGAACTCGCCGGGCAAAGGGCAGGCCATATAGACGAGCTAGGCGCTTGGCCATGAACGACTGGAGCGAAGGCCACGTGGTGGCCTTGAGTTCTTCTCCCGAAGAAAGGTCGAGACGCACCGAAGATGACGGTTGGCTGTGCGACGCAACCAAGAATCGGAGTAATTGGCCTAGCCGGTGGCGTGGAGGTGCATGGCCGAGGAGCGACCGAGTGACACGCTTCCGCAGAGACGGGCGGATGAAGGGGAGTGGTGATGAGGAGGCGGATGGAGCATACAGATATCGATCCCGGTGGATGTTTGGAGTTTGCATGTGCTGTATCCACCATCCAAAATCTTGTATGGATTTTAGGTCGGGGTATTATCCAAGTCCAAAGAAATCCAATGCAATCCATGAAGAAAAAGTCCAATTGAACTTTGGACAATCCAAATCCAGCTCCATCTCTAGTTGCACCTAAAGCTTAAGCTAACGAGGGTGTACAATTCACGTACTCCCTCCGTATTGGTAAAGGAAGTCCTTTTGGACAAGGTTTGGGTCAAACATTGGGAATGTAAATCATCAATAACTTTTAAGTTGTTGAGTTTGTAAATGTCAAACTTATATGAATAGATTTGTCTAAAAAAATACATTTATAAAAGTATACATATATCAAATTTTCATAAATATTTTTAGAATAACAAAAGGTCAAAGTTGTGTTTTGGAGACGTGGTCATTTGTCCTAAAGGACTTCTTTTACCAATACGGGAGGGAGTATATTTGAACACTTCCCTCGCATGACATATCTGGTGCATTCTAATAGTTCGATCATTTTCCTTCCATACCGGTTAGTTAGGGCAAACAAACCAATCACACCCATGACTTGTTGCGTTTTCTTGGATATTTGTTGGAACCGGAATTGTACTGTAGTAATATCTGTTTTAATAATTTGATTAATGATTACAATAGCTTTTACCATTTGTTATATATCATTCAGCAATAACGTTTTTCCTTATGATGTTGTTTTTTAAATGACGATGCTTTTTTTTGTTGTCTTCTTAATAGGACTAGTTGTTAAATGAAGGATTTCATATATTGTTAGTTCCCGAAAAGACTGTTATTTTATTCCGGATCGAGAAATGTGGTCATTGATTGGTTGCCGATGATGAAATAAAGAAAGGAGAATTTGTTTTTGAGTATGCAGCGAGAAGGTTTGGTTTTGTTTAAATGTATTGTGAGCAAGTAAATAAATTTCCCTGGAGGCATATTTCCATTGGACGCTAAACAATGAAACCGACATTCACATATTGTGCAAATTCTTTTAGTTATTGATGATAGAACATGTGAGGAAACACAATGGAAAATGAAAAGATTGCATGACACTGACTCCTTCAACCTTTGTGAGGTCAGTAGTAATATGGTCATTGATGCAACAAACAAGGGAAATCTGTCCCGATTTATAAACCATAGTTGTGAATCAAACACAAAAGAAATGGTTAGTTATACCCTATATATATGCTCTATTTTTGTGATCTCCATTGATGAACATAATACTTGATACATGAAACTAGCATCATGCTTTTTCGGGACTGTTGATGGAGAGACGGGGGTTGGAATTTTTGCACTCCGTAACATAAATATAGGGGAGGAGCTGACCTGTGACTATATAAGCGTGTCCATCTCGGTCCCAAAGTGATCATATCTTTGCAATCCTTTTACATTTTGACAAAGTTATTTCACCCATTTAGATCTTTAATTTGGTGTTTTTATAACTGTTTGCTTTCTTTGATGTCTTAGTATAGATTTTTCCAGTTTGGAGCAGCTGAAGATTGTAATTGCGGATCTTTGAACTGCAGAGAAAAGTGCTAGGCATGACGGCATATTCAGGAAGTTCACAGTAATCATCATGCCAAGGAGAAAAAGAGGAAAACAAATTGTGAGAATTGCATACATCAGTTTCTTTCTTTGTGGCATCCACAGCAAAAAAATATAGGCTTCAATCACAATCTTTTTCACCCTGTTAGCTATATAAGCTTTGTAAGATAATTTGCTGCCCCCTTTTGATTGTTTGCTGCAGAATAGTAGTGGCTGGTCAGCTTTCGCTGTCCATTGATGCTGCTGTAGCAGGATGCCAATAGACCATGTAGTGTAGTGGTTCTGTGATCTATGATCAGTTTGCAACCCGGTGCAACTCACGGGCACATATCAGTACAACATTAGAACTAGTACATTGTTTGAGGGAGAAGAAGTCTCTCTAGAGATATACTATACCAATACTATACTCTAATATATTATTAAGCCTTTGTAATGCTTAAATACGACCTGCTTTTCAAAAGGACCTGGATAATGACGAGTTTACGACTCCTGTCCCGCTCCTCTTGTTTAATATTACGAGCAAAGAGCCTGTCTTGTCCTGTCATGTCCAACCTAAGAAATATCTCCAGCATGTGCGAGTGCAACGATAAGTGGACTCGGAATCGGACACAGCTCGTCTAGTCGCCTCAATAATTCATCTTTCGGGACCCATCCAATAGTCGCTGTTTCTTTCGCTGGCATCCACGCCACGCCTCCCATCGCCATCAGATTCGATGCTCATCCACAGACATCAGATTCAATGCTCTTCCTGTAGAAAATGCCCAAACTCGCTCAGCACTGAGCACTCTACTCTAGACTGATGCTCACCGCGCCGTCGCCGCTCGCCCACAAGTGCGTCGTAGCTGGGAGCGAGATCGAGCTTGTTGGCGGCGAGCGATGGAGGCTGCTCTAGTTACTGTCTCCACTTGTGTGTAACACCCCTCCCTGTCCTATAGCTTGGTTCCTCTGTCTACTTTCATCTCTGCTTTTTATACTCTGTATATAATGATTCGCCACCCAATAGCCCACTGTGGTTTCTGAGTTCTGACCTAGATTCAGAGCACAGCGGCTGCCAGTTGTAACGAAAGAGATTTTTTTTTTTTTTACTTCCCCTAGACTGATTAATTGAGTAGATGACACCGTCTCCTCATTATTTGCATGGAAACCTTAGCTTATATTGTTCTTGGAGAAAGAAAGATTAATAAAACCCAGACAGTGCGCATCACATGCTTCTTTCTTCCCGTCCCGAGGTATCGAATTTTAATCAAGATGCTTCTCTGAGTCACATTAGTGGGTCACGGGTCTCATTTCATAGTAAGTTTTCATGTCTGTGTGCACCAGATCTTTTACCAAAGCTAGTTCATAATTTTTCGCGGATCTAGAGGACAAAAAAACAATTAACCCACTGCTACTCTTCCTTGAGAAACAGGCGTTACCTGCACCCAATACAAGATCTGAAATCAGTGCTCTCCCACAGCACAGCACCACCACCACATCCCAGCGAGCTCACTAGATGAGCAAAATGGCGGCTACGGCAGCTCTTGTGGGTGTCACCACGGGGGGGTGATGAAGCCTCTCCTGTCCAAGCTCACCAAGCTGCTGCAAGAAGAGTACGTCAAGCTCAAGGGCGTGCGGAAGCAGATCAAATTTTTGAGAGATGAGCTAAGCGCCATGAGTCCCACGCTTGAGATGCTGGCGGATGCAGAGGAGCTCAACCCTCAAATGAAGGCATGGAGGGACAAGCTAAGGGAGCTGGCATATGACTTGGAAGATTGCATTGATGCCTTCATGGCTCGTGTTGACCATGAACGTGATGGACATTCGGGCTTCATCAAGGAGTTCTTCCGCAAGCTGAAGAAACTGAAACCGCGCCATGAGATCGCCAATCAGATCCAAGAACTCAAGGCATCTGTTGTAGAGGCAAGCGAGAGGCACAAGAGGTATGATCTGGCCCATCTAAAAACCAAATCTGGCACTTCTTTCGTTGATCCCAGGCTGCAGGCGCTCTATGAGGATATTGATAAACTTGTGGGCATAGATGGCCCCAAGAAGCATATCATTGAGTTGTTAAACATGGAGATGGATGGGTCATCCACAAAACTTAAAGTGGTCTCAATTTCTGGTTGTGGAGGTCTTGGTAAGACTACTCTTGCAAAGCAAGTCTATGACACCATTAAAGGCCAGTTCGAATGTGCAGCTTTTCGTGTCGATTTCTCGAACTCCTGATGTCAGAAAGATTCTAATACACATTGCCGATGGAGTCAAGTGCACCGTATTAACACACAGGATGATGGTGTTCAACAGCTCATTGATAAACTCAGGAAACACCTCCAAGATAAAAGGTAAGCCTGATTGTCTATGATAATAGAAGTACATATTGGAATTCATATATATATTGTTTGGCCAATTTTTTTGAAATATTTTATTGCACGCACTAAAATGACACTTCTTATGACGTGCAAGAGTACCATCTCTATCTAGGTTCCTATCATCATCAACCTATCAGCCATAGTTGATGCTACTGATACATACACAATTTTAACGTTGTAGTCTCTGATCACTGATTGCATCTTTGTTAAAATAATGTGTGGCAGGTACATTGTCGTGATTGATGATGTATGGAACGAAAAAGATTGGGGATCTATCAAACTTGCATTCCCGGATAATGATCTTGGGAGCAGAATAATGACGACGACACGTAGTGTTACAGTTGCAAAATGTTGTTCTTCTCAAGTTTATGAAATGGAGGCTCTAAGTTTTGATGACTCCAAAAGGTTGTTCTTCAGAAGAGCATTTGGTTCTGAGAATAATTCATGTTATCCCCACTTGGAAGATGTTCCAAAAAAAATATTAAGAAAATGTGATGGCCTACCATTGGCAATTGTTACTCTATCTGGCATATTAACCAATCAGTTTTCAAAAGCAGAATGGGATAGGGTACTAAATGGTATTGGTTCTACACTTGCTAAGAATCCTGGTGCTGAGAATATGACGGCCATATTATCTATGAGTTACTTTGATATTCCTCGCCATCTAAGAACTTGTTTGTTGTACATGAGCATGTTTCCAGAAGATTACGAGATTGAGAAACAATGTTTGATCAATATGTGGATTGCAGAAGGGTTCATTTATGAGAAAGAAGGTCAAACTAAATATGAAACTGGCGAGGGTTGCTTCAATGATCTGATCAATAGAAGCATGATCCAACCTGTTAAAGTAAAGGATGGCCAGGCGAAGGCATGTCGAGTGCATGACATCATCCTTGACTACATCAAATGCAAGGCTGCTGAAGAGAATTTTGTAACTTCATTAGATGTTGTACAGCCTGTATGTACTTCAGAAAATGAGTATACCAGAAGGGTTCGTAGGCTTTGTGTCAGCAACCACAACGAAGAAAATGTTACTTTATGGGAAGACCAGTTATTGTCTCACATCCAGTCAGTTACAGTATTTGGACAGCCTGTGAAAATATCTCCTTCCACTGCTCTTCGTGTGTTGGACCTAGGAGATTGTAGAGGCATGGAAGACCATCATCTTGCAAGTATTGGAAACTTATTTAATCTAAAGTACTTGCGTCTGTGCTCACGTTTAATAAGAAAGCTACCAGAGAATGTTGGTGAACTACAGCATCTACAGACACTGGATGTGCGAGGCACCGGGAGCATAGAACTACCACAAACTATCATGAAACTTCAACAACTGGCACATTTATATGTTGACTGGGATGCTAGATTTCCAGAAGGAACCATAGGAAAGATGCATAGCTTGAAGTGCTGAGAGAGTATGGAGTCCAATCTTACGAAGAAGGGAAGTCCATAAAAGAATTAAGCAAACTCACCAAGCTGAGGACACTAAAAATTATGCACAATTTTAAGTTACCAGATGGCTCGGAAGGAAGATGCCAAGCCGAGGTCATTCATAGTTATGTTGGAAATTTATTGTCTTTATGCAACCTCCTTAATCTTACATATGCCAACGATTCGCTCCCCACATACCCACTGGCGCTACATTCATGGCACCCTATAGCTTCCTGTAGCATCCGCAAGCTTTGCATTAAAGGACTTTCCATCATCTATAGGGTGCCAAATTGGATGGGCTCACTTGGAAACCTTGGTGTGCTAGAACTGACGATCTATTGTGTGAGACCAGAAGATGTTGAGATCCTTGGAGAAATACCCAGTTTGCTTTTTTCTCAACCTAGTCACTATCGGGGGCACTAGCGGAAAGATCGTCTTCCTGGCAACAGCGGATTTAGAAGTCTGAAATACTTCTCCCTACATATCGTTTATTGTGGGACCTCGCTGGAGTTTGAAGCGGGATCAATGTCAAAGCTTGAGCAGGTGAAGCTTGAGTTTCGTGCGCATGAGATGGAATGCTTGAATGGTCCTTTTAGTTTGGGCATCCAGCACCTCTCGTCTCTCAACAAGGTTGACATCATAATTTTTGGCAACAGGGGTAGGTATGACAGAAACTACAATCCATTGGAAGATGATCATGATGACACTATACGATGTATTTCAAGAGCCATTAATGCCGCCATCGAGACACTTCCCAACCGCCCCACTGCCACGTTCGAAAGAGCACGTGACACATGCAGACATTTTGAATCTGTAAGTCCCCTCACAGAACAGCAGGCATTGATGGTTCCATTAACCTCTCAGTTGCTACAACCACATACTCCTTTCTTCCATTTTGGCTGTTCAAGTACTCGTACTAGGCACATACATATTTCTTCCATTTAGCATATACTTGGCCGTTCAATTAAACAGTTTGTCTCTTCTCTTCTAGTATTTGAGGGAGCGGAATCAAATTTTGGAGGGGTTATTGGACGAGTGGCTCAAACTTTGGCAAATTAGAGAGGTATCAATGGAGAGACTGAACTAGAGGTATGAAAGGCCCACTAAGGCACCAGTTAGTTCTACATTCATGTGATGTGACCTCCATTTTCCCCATCAAACTCCTCATCTTGTTTTTCCAAACAGGATGAGACACATGATAAGAAGAGGAGCAAACTGATAAGGAGGAAGAAGAAAGCAGGGAAAAAGAAGTGGCGCATCAAGATGACAGTGGTAGCAGCAACTAGAATGATGTATAAGTCAGCATGAGATCGATGGGTTGGCTGCTTCGATCATGGGCATTTGGCCGATGAACGTGTCTCATGTCTACCTCAGTTTGGCGTACCTGTATTCGGTCTTGTATTTGTACTTTCCTTAAATCAGTAATACAGGTATGTTGGATCAAAAAAAAAAAAAAAAAAAGTTGTGCCACTTTATGTTTCTTGTGTTGCGCTGGATTGCAGATGAGCTAGTAGCTTTGGTGTGGTTTGTATACTAGTTATAAGATTCTAATTAGCTTACAATAAAGGCACATTTACATTTGCCTGTACTGGATACATATTAAGCTTTTTGTTTGTATTAGGCACATTTTTTTTTTTTTTTGTTTACGCGACCGTGCCATTAGGCACCCATCATGCAACCTCCATAACCTATGCCTCAGGGACTTCCCTACAAACACCCTGCTGCCTCATGTGGCCTCCGTAAGCTCCGCATCAAAGATGATGTTCCAAGCTACGAGGCGCCAAATTGGAACAAGGAAATCAACTCATTGCGTCAGTAAAGCCAGCCTAGAAATAAAGGTCCACCTACATGCTCTGGGTAAGGGCCTGTTTTCCATGAAGCAGCTTCACACAAGTCCACAAAAATTTTAAGTTTCTGAAGCACCTTTTAGATGCTCTCACAACCATTTTTTTTTTTTTTTTCCTAGAAGAGTTCATAGAGCTGCACATGTTTTGCTGAAAAACATGGAGCTGAGCTAAAAATAGACCATGGAGGGAAACAGTCCCAAACGTGCCCTAAACTGGCGAACCTTTCATCACTCAACTGAAACGCTACCTTATTACTAGTCCATGGAGTTATTGAACTATATTGGGTCAGTGGATATCCATTAATTGCTCCATGCTCATCCTAACCCAGAACGGGATTTATATGTGAACTTACAACTCCATTAGTATCGATTTATAAGAACAAAAATTTACATCACAACTCTTTGGTACATTGATTTTACCGCCAAAATAGGATGATCACAGAATCTCCTCAGACAATCTATTTGGAAGACACCACAAACAGGTACTACAGCATGTTAAGACTACCAACATAAACCTTATAATTGTCTCCTACAAGTAAGCTGAAATTTACAATCTAACAGACTTCCAAGACAGGAGGGGGCATAACAAAACTGGTGAATGACATCAGCCATGTACATCTTCAGCAATGTAATCACTTCCTGCCTGTCGTAAGGCGTGGCTTTCCTTTGACCTCGGTTTCCTATTAAGAGGAGGCTCAGTGGCAGAAATAATACAATAAAGATTGCAGGATGAATCTCACAATATAATGAATGCAGCAAACAGAACTCACCTGTGGACTGTGGAGATAGATGGATGTCTTTGCAGCTGCAGGGTTGTGATTTTCAGCGCCACGGCTCCAGTCATAGCAGACCTATTTTCCAGTAGTGATGGTTAAACGTGGATAAAAGGATTCGTAAAAGCTAGGGTGGGCAGTCATCAAAATTCAAAAAACTAGTTACAGCACTAATAACAAATAAAGATTAGCACATTTTTGCTAATATCCTAGTTTGTGTGGCCAAAATTTATCTAAATTTCTAAAATATGCTAACAGCACTTCGCTCCATGGAAAGAAGTAGAATAACACGATAAAATTGTTCAAACATAACAAGGGCCCAAACTAGTAATGTCAAATTTCAAAAGAGTAAAAAAGATTACAACTTGCACGCAATACAGCATAATTTTTCTAACAAAATGCAAAGTTAGCAACATTCACACATTTATGGGTCCAATGTAAAATGTAGTTTTGTAGAAGGGGAAAACTCACTCCAAAACTAAAGATATGATACAAGACTCCCTCCACTCCAAATTATAAGACATTTTGGCTTTCCTACATACATTGCTTTTACTATAGATCTAGTGGAGTGATCTAAGGGTTGGCTCTGCTCCTTGATTCTCTAGTGGAATGATCTACTTGATCATGGTAGGGGGAGCAGGTGAGAATTGATTCTAGAGTGATTCTTGTGGGTTTCGAACAGGGAGCAGAATTAATTCTAGAGTGATATTGTGGGTTCTGAATGGGGAGCAGTGGGGAGCATTTTTTTTTAGCACCCGCCTCCCAGTGTAAAAGGAGAGGTGATTCTTGCCTGCTCGACACCTGAATCTATGTGAGATTTAGCTGTTTGGCTAAGTGCATAACAAAAACTATGAATCTAGACTAGAAAAGCCAAAAACATCTTATAATTTGGAATGGAGGGTTGTACAAGACAACAAACATATCCATTTAATGCTCTAGTATCTTCTGGAACATAGTAGTTCTCCACTCCTGCAATAAGGGCCACTTGTCGAATCAATTGCCACATGATCTGTACCTTTGACACAAATTTTGTGTAATATTCGCTCCATACCAAATTGTAAGTTGTTCTGGTTTTTCTAGGTACATAGCTTTTCTATGCATCTAGATATACGCTATGCCTAATACACCGTACAAGCTATGTATCTAGAAAACCAGAATGACAATCAATTTAGAATGGAGGGAGTAATACTTACTCATTTTCTGTATTGACCATGATACACTACTTGGAATACAACTTGCCAATATTAACTGTTACATGATCTGTACTTTGATACAAATTTTTTTTAAAATTTTTCCTAGTTCCCTATTTAGTATTTTGACCATGCTACAAGCTACTTGGAACTGCTACACGCTACTTGGAATAGAACTTGTCAGATCAATTGCTACATGATTTGACACAAATTTGTGTAACTTTTAGTGCTTCCTCATTTTCTTTTTTGACCATGCTACTCTACTTGGAAAGCAAATTGAAACTATGACCAGAGACAGAATCTTAAGCAATTAAACTAGAGCACTTGTTCCATTAGCATTGAAACGGGATGAATTGATTTGTGCATATTTTGTGTGTCAAGTTGTCTCAATCAAAGGTAGGTATTTTTAAAAGCTCAACTGATCCCAAAAAAAAATGATGTTGGATATGGGAATAATTGTTCGTACAGATACAAGGGCATTTAGCCATCAAGTTGCCAGTAGACTTACCGCATAAGCAAATATGGAACCATCACTGTTGAAGGTACTGCAAGGAATGGGAAGGGGGCATCTACTAAAAGCCTGTACAGAAATAGTATGAAAATGAAATGGAATGAATCATGCCTCTACAAAAATAATGGAAGGTAATGTATAAGAAATTCAGAATAATAACAAGCAGTTATAGTTCACCCAGCAAAACAGGCAGACCAGTCATCAAAGGATTCAGACAATTAAATGAGAATGCAACATGCTTTTACCAAGATAAAGAAAACCTACTTAAAAAACAGCCTGTCAAAACAAGCTCAGACAAATGGGTAGTGGGGACCCCACCGTGCTGCCAAAATATTTTCTTGCTCAAGATTGCAACATTATGCTCACAAGTTGACCATGTGTTTCAATTTTCCACTGTGCAAACAGAAAATATGGTAGGACAGTAAAAGGTACTACCCAAAGTCACCAGGAAATCAAAAAGTGAGTCAACAAACGAGGTCCTGGGATTGAGGTTGCGGGTGGCTTAAAACACAAAGAAGGAACATTGGATGACTGAAGAATCAGGGTTGAGCAATCCAGGTCCATGGATCAACTACAAATATTTATTCTTAAAAGTTCACTAAAGATGTTCGTGATAGTATATATTGGAAGAAATGAGAGAGAGAAAGAAGAGAAGGGGAAAGACAAATTCCAATTTTCCACCTCCCTCCTCTCCCAATCCCTTGACAACTCATTTAAGATTCATGACCATGATAATAGCCCTACCTCAAACTTAGCCCTTTCATTATCCCCCTCTCTCCATCCCATTTATCTCGCTCACTCACCCCCACCCCCATCCCATTTATCTCCCTCACCCCCCTACACACACACACAAACAAAAGGCCATAACCATGGTGGATTACTCAAGCAAGACAGCAGCATCGATGGACATAATGAAGAAGTTAGTTGAAGATAGTTTCCATTCCCCATGTTTCCCCTTGCCATTACCCCGTCTCTTTTCTGTCAACCCTTAGCCCACTGATTCATAAGCCATCCGGGGTGGCATCCCAGCTGCGAACTAATATCATATAACCTTGCAAAGATGTGGATCTGAGGTTGATCACAGGATCAACCAACAAATACACCACAAAAACAAGCAGTAAACCATCATGAAATCAAGAACAATTAATTCAACAGAAACCAACACAAGTAAGCCTTTAAACACAAGTGAAAATCAACAGAAAAAGCCATGGAAATTGATCTACCTTTTAGCCTCTGTTTGCTGTCCTTATCCCAGAAGTTGAAAGCACCATCAGATCCAGCAGTTGCAAATGTGTGATGGACCTGCAGCAAGTTATGGAACATAAAAATGAAATTCCTAATTTCAATATCAACTAGGATCCCAAGCTTAGAACCAACTGCTATTCACAAACATGGAAATTCTCATATGTGAGCACTGCTTGTTTCAATGAAACACAGCCTACAAGCACAACCAACTCAAACAGGTATACAGCGTCATTAACCAGCCATACAAATCCAATGAACTTTGTAAAAAGAGCATCACCAAATAATCAACACTATTCTTATAGCTAGATGCAACTGATATGATATAAGAAAAATTGCTCAATTAAACTGATAATCTGTTGAAATTGTTTTGGTAGTCTGTTAATCTGTACGGACAATAATGAGTACTTTTGTGTCAATCGTATGCCTATGATTGCAAATCTGCAGTATAACATTCATTTTTAGTTTACGATATTTTGTTGACTTCAAGAACTTGTGCTTACTGTATTCAACAAATTAATTGGGAATGAAGACAAGGTACTAAAAACCCCACAAGTCTCTACTGCATCAGTATGCTTCATAGCAACATGTGCTAAGTTATATAAAAAAAAAAGTAAGCTCCACATTATTAATAATGAGTGTGGACTGAAGAGGGAAATCTTACAGGGTGGAAGTTGAGTGAATTGACAGAGAATATATCATTTCCTTCCCTGTGACATTTGAATGTGAAGTTTTTGCTTTGCTGTGCATCATCGATATGATGAACACCAACTCTTCCTTCTATTGAACCCACCTTTAAATGAGAACAGTGGGTCAGTCACATGGAAATCAAATTTACTCTAGAAGTCATATGGAATGTATTTAAAGAAAAACAAAATATACTGTCAGGTACCAAACATTTAATCCAAGACACTAACACACAATAAAGGAAATACATCAGCAAAACAAATTAACCACTAATAATTAGGAGTCATACAGCCACCAAAAGAATTTTGAAGCCCAAGAGAACTTTACTCTTTGCCTGCAGCATGATTTCATATCTAGATTGGTTCTAACAACCTAAGATGCCTTCTAGTTGTCATACTGCACACAAGGTAAGCAATATGCACTTTCATACAAAGGTTGTAAAGGTGCTAGGCACTAGGCCACTGCCTAGAGCGCACATTAAATGCGATTAACGTTTATGTTTTCTTTTTTTTTTTCTGCTAGGATATGACTGATTGCATCGCTACAGCAACCGGACCTTGATGCAACAATAGGCCCAGCAGTACTATATCCGCCGGCCTAGAAAACAGTAAGTGGCCCAAAACCCATTAAAACCCACAACCCACCTTATCCACTAGGCCACTTCTATCCAGCCATCTACACCCATCTCCTCGCAGGCCAAGACACCCAAACCTCTTTCCTCTTCCCAGTTCCCAGCGCCACACTTCATTGGCTGTAACACAAGTTTGCACATGCTCCTGCCGATTGCCCACGCTTGTGTAGTTGTGTGTGCCTGCCCCACTCCCGATTTTCCTCACTTCCGTGCCACTTAACCACTGGCTCGTGTTTAATTGAACAACTATGGCATATGCAATATGGCAGGGCTCCGTCTCACGCTTTTAATTGTTTTTTTCAAATTCTGCTTTCATGCAACTATCTCATCTCATTAGAGAAAAAACATATCTGACATGTAATGTGTGCAGAATGACCACCTACATATAGATGTGCCTTTAGATCTGTTCATGTTCTAGAAATTAGAAAAAAAAAATGGTGTTTTCAGAAGTACAGTTCATCCTGAATCCCCTGATTTCTGGTCGTCCGATTAATCGCGATTAGTCGTCCTGGTCGGTCACAAGGGGTCGATTAGGTGGTCCGACCCGACCAGCTCGACTTCGACCGTAAAACCCGGGTCGTCCGATTAGTCGTCGACTAGTCGCGATTAATTGTCCCGACCAGGCAATTTGGACGACCAGAAATCGGCTTGGGCCACAAGTAAGTCAGCAGCTAAACACTAATGCAGTCTTGATGCTTCCTTTATTGTGCACAATATAGTATATATTAAGAGAAGAAAACAACTCCCACAACTAAGTCAGCAGCTAAACACTAATGCAGTCTTGATGCTTCCTTTATTGTGCACAATATAGTATATATTAAGAGCTATATATATAGTATATTTAGAGTATATACCCTAAAACACCCTGGACGACCAGATGGACGACCAGCTCGACCAGGACCGATTAATCTTCCTGGTCGACGATTAATCACGATTAATCGCTTGGTCGGTCCCTGGTCGACCAGGTTCGACCAGTCGACCAGAAATCATGGGTCCTGATCTGATTCTATGGACATGTAAATCTACAAACAATAGGCAAGAGTGGACAGTAGATCAGCTTAGGTATAGTTTAATGGCCGAGACAGGCTACAAAATTGAATCCATATCCATATACCGGTGGTTCACTTTCCCCTTCAGAGAGTCATCCCAGCAACTCAAAATACCACGGCATCAGTAATATTTATACTTGATTTAGCGGTTGGAATTTTTGCATGCATAGAAACACCGCACTCATTAGACCATAACAGTGAAATTAATATTGGGTGAAAAATCCCAACCCACCCATAACAAGCCCCTGACTTGAGTAAAGAATGTTGTGTAGAAAAAGTCGGGAGTGAAGAAATCAAGAACTTGCTGAAGACAGATCAAATGAGTTCATTCATATCTGTATTTGGTAAATACAAAATGGTATGCCACAAAATAGAAATAAATATTTTTTTTTTGATAAGCACACTAAAAATAGGCTTATACAGAAGAAGCTAGATTTAATGAATGCGGGAGTAAAGGACATTCCAATAATAAAGCATTACCAGAAACCCTTGTTGATCAGGGAATGCAGCAAGGCACCGTGTCTGGTATTTTAGTGGTGATTGGATTCGCTTGAACTCCGTCCTAATAATCCAAACAGAAGCCATGAAATAAGCCATTTGAATAACAGAAGTCATCAATGCCCAACTCAGAATGAATCAACACATGCAAAGCCCAGTTTAACAACACAATCACCTGAGGATTCTGCAAATTGAAGACAACAAGATGACGATCAGCAGTCCCCACAATCATAAGGGGATAATTCACAGTAAGAGCATAGCACCGCTCAGGAAGTTGCTGGATATGCACAGGATTTGCTTGCCTTGTATCCCAATACCTATAAAGAGCATAGCGATTAGCATTAAAGGTATATGAGAATTAATGAGATGTACAAAAGCATAGCAGAAATATACCAGGTCCAAAAGGGCACAGGCACAGATAAAGTAAAATTAACACACAGTCAGAGAGCATAAATGCACAATGTATGCATGTTAATTAAATATACATTTAGAAATGCAATACGGCATAGTGTTCCCTAAATCAATCTGAAGCGCATAACGACAAGAGTATCTACTAAGTAATCAAACTATGTAGACTTTGTATTAAAACTAACTACTGAATTAATAATCTACCACACCTATAAGAACAAACCCCACTAAGCTATTTCTCTGACTTCTCCTTGCGCCACATCATCAAAAACTGCTGCCGTACCCACACCGCCCTCTGCTCTGCAGGCCACAACTCACTAACCTGCATGGCAGCCAAAGCGTCTCGCATTCATGGCCAACTATTGGTTTTCCTAATAACTGATACGTAATGAATCGTTGTTTTGACTGTCCGCATCCTATTTGTCTATTCGTCCATCCCTCCCGTCTCTCCAGTTCTTGGCACCAGACAGTCACGTATTAGAGGGACAGGGACTTCAAATCCACCGATTAGGTCACTTCGCCTACAAAACCAACGCCTCCATCCAGAACCTACAGGCTGCAGCCTCCCGCTCTTTGTTGCTGTTGTTAATCCAATTCCATAGCTAGTCATCCTTGCTTCCATATGGCTTAAGACGAGACATGCCTGTCCATAGCCACGGCACTGGTGGCGGCCGCAGGCAGGATCGACTCCATGGCCATCGCCGGCGATGGCAAAAACCGGATCGTCAACGCCGGCAAGTGCATCGACTCCATCATGCCGGACCCGTCACCGATGTAATCGGTGTCGCAGTACTACTACCCTACCATTCGCCGCCACACTATCGGTGTCGTGTACGACCACTCGACCAGTACTCTCCGTCAAGCACCTGCTTCGTAATGTAAATAGGTTACATCTTCACCCGTGCCTGTATACTGTGTGCAAGTGTAATTTGTGTACGGAATCCTTCCTCTTTTTTGAGAGAGGTATGGTATATCCGTATACTATATATATAGTTATTATATAACCAGTATATTATATGTCTATAGGCGAGTATCATTCTCTTCAATTTATTATTAGCCATGATGGATGAGAGAATTACATAGTAGTATATTTAATTAGATTTGTCTGAATATCTTTGTTACACAACTGCTTTATAAAAGCAATGTTTCCTCGGTCACAAAAATATCTTAAAATCTATTTTCTCACGCATTGGAAAGTGACACTACAACAAGTTGAGTGATTAACATCCTAACACATTTTTTTTCTTCATTCCCGCGGCAACGCGCGGGCAATCCTTCTAGTTACTTTTAAATATAGCAACGCTTAACATGGAGCATAATCCATTTCTTCTCAAATGTGCAAGGAGCATAATCCATTGCAGCTGTAACAGAAATGTAAGAACATGTGATAGGGTCATAGGAAAATCTGGAGGTTTATAGCGCAAAAAGACTAGAATGGAAAGAAAAACAGGACAGGGTGAACGGATCTTTAGCGGTAGTCAACTTAGGCAATATTAATAGTATCATCTCAACTTTCCAAGATGCTCACAAACTTAGGGAATATACTATGTCTTTTAGATAACATGTACAGTAATAACCAGCCATTGGTATGAGAGATATGTATTCAACTTCCAAGTAAAGAAGATCAAGTTAGAGAGCAGCAGGCTGGACTTGCACACCTTAAAGTCTTGTCCCAGCTTCCAGAGACAAGAAGATTCATCTGAGGAATCCAGGCAACCTCCTTGACAGGTGCATCATGCATCGCTACCGTCTGAGGCTGCCCACCTGACAGCAGAGGCCACATTTTGACCTGCTTGTCACAGCCTCCAGAGAAGACAGTAGTTCCATCATCCTTCCAAGCCGAGCAGAGGACCTAAAAGAGGAAACAAATCAATCAGGACACCAGATACTTGCAACATGGCAATCAATCTACCATCCAATCAAATATATTAACAGATCCAAGAAAACACTTGAGATCATACCGGCTGATCATGTGATATGGATGCCTTTGGCTGACTGTTGCCACCAACAATCTCCCAACACCTCACCTGAACAAAACACAAAACCAAACCCAAGTTCCATACATTCATACATCACAGTAACAAATGCTAACTGCAAATTACACAGCATAAGGGAAGCTACCTGGTAATCCCAGGAGGTTGCCACAAGCAGATTACTCTTGGGACTAAAGCTGAGGCTGGACACGGAGTCACCTGGGTTTGGCAGTATCTGCATTTTTTCAAGAAAAAAAGATGATTCGAGATGCTACTTTAGGCATCCTCTTCACAATACTGCATCAAATTCACACAGCGGAGCACCTCGAATGACTTGTTCGGATTTGCGTTCGCCGTGAGGCCGGTTAGACTCGCCATCTCTCTCTACTACGCCTGGAGCAGATCCTGGTGGGTGCTCAGCCTGTCAAATAGCTAATAGCTTTAGGTTAGGGTTTCGGTGCTCAGCTGGAAGAGAAGGAAGGGAAGAGAAGGGGTCGAAGTACCTGGTGGGTGTTCGTCGCCGGCGAATGAACCAACTAAAGCCTCAGCACCTCGCTTAGGGCGGCGGCGTCGGCGGCGTAGCAGCCGTCGGAAAGCGAGAGGGGCGAGAACGCACGAGTCAGCGGACGACGGAAGGGGAAGGCAATGAATGCAAGCGGCGTACCCGTTAGTGGCTTGATGCGAATAAGCCTGGATAGATATGGAGGCAGCTCGGCTCGTTTAGCGAGCTCGAGCTAGACTCACGAGCCAAAGTAAAAACATATATATAAAGATTATAACCACAAATTAATGAGGATCACATCATACGCATATATAAAATGAAATAAATAAATTCTCAAAAAAAAAGAAATTTAAAAAAAATATATATGAATTTTAGATGGAAAATATAAGCATGCTATCATAGGGCAGTCCCGAAAAAATTGGAGGCCCAATACGAAACAAAAAAATGAGGCGTCTTAGCTTAAGAAAAATAGGACAAGATGTATAAACATGATGTAGCATGTAGTATATTTTTGTTGAGATTGGATCAATTCCTCTATTCTTTGTTTTTTTTTTTTTTTTTACGCTTTTAATAACCCAATTCAAATTTTCTTGAATGATTTGCGTAAGACATGGCTAGATGGAAAGATCAAAAGAACAAAATTTAGAGATCGACCGTTGTTATGTGTGTGACTTGAAAACAAATGAAAGATAAATATTACCTTCAGGTCCTCAGCGCATCGCTCGCTGTTATCGTCTGTTCGTACTTCGTCATGCTCGTGATACGTGGCCGGCGGCCAATCATGGCGTGGCGTCGAGTGCTGAACTGTTGGCGGCGGTAGCGTGAGGGCCAGGAGACGGGAGACCTAAGTCGTAACTGCTGCTAGGGAATTGGGTCTGGGATCGGCACATGCACTGATCGACAATTGAATTGAGTTGAGATCGAACCAACGGCCGATAACAAATAATTAAATAATTTTCTATTGGGCTTTGTACATTGGCTGCTGTAATTAGCTTGCTAATGGGCCAAAGCTGCTGCATTAGTGTTGTACTAATGTGTCTATTATGTATAGATTTGAGGCCCTGTGCGGTCGCTCCTCTTGCACATGGCTAGGGACGACCTCGCTATCATTTATGACCATAACCTATCCTCCTCCGTTGATCGATTCCATTTGATCGATATGGTATTTGTTATTTATCTTGGCACCAGTTATGGCTCGCGGCGGCCACTCGCTACTCAATACAAAACAAGTTTGGCCATTATAAAACGAGCCGAGCTTGAGGCGATCCATTAACGAGCGAGCTAGGCGCAGTTACGAAGTTTTTCGTCCAACCTTACATGCGAACGAAGTAGGAGGGCCTAGGGCCCGAGTGGGTGTCGCCTCGTGACTCCCAGCTAGCAGAGAATGAAAGGAAACAAGAAAAAAGAAGAGATAAAAGAAAGGGTATTATGGATATTGTACATTGTTTACCTATTGTAAGGAGTTGTTTTGCCAAAACAGCTTCCATCTCCATCACTGGAGCTGCTTGTAGATTTGAAGTAGAAAAGGTGATGCTTTATTGGTGATATTAGTACGCAGTATCCTTAATTGCATTTGTCGATTCTTTGATATTGTTGGTCAAAAAAAAAAAAGATTCTTTGATATTATAATTAGGAGTGGAGTGAAAACATGTGCCCCTGACCCTTGGTGTTTGTAAGAGTCCCTGCGGTATGTCATAACAATTGATTACTCGACTAAAGAATATATTGACTCAAAATTATTACCTACGTTTTTTTTTTTTTTTGCATAATGTCAAGTGCAAAAAAAAATACAATGATGTAAATATGAAAACATAGCTTTCAAGGCAAAACAACACATAGATGTCAAGCCTTTAGGCGACGTTGATCTTTTTTTTCTCCCGTGCAACGGACATTTTTGCTAGTTAACATAAAACAGGACAAAACGATGACTATCCAGACATTGGTTTTGATAGTCAAAACCTGTAAAAAGACATGATTTGAGAATGCTCAAGTATAAACGGTCTTAACTAGCTGACATAGTCCACAGAGTTGACAAAGCTACGGTAATAGGTACGTCAAAAAATTGTTTCCGGAAAGAGTTGTATACAAAAGATCTAGCCATGTACATGAACATATCTCACAATTTCAACAATAGTTCGACCATCTTCTGCGCGGCAGAATTCTCTGCGTCTTTCACTCTTGACATAGGATCACCCATGGTTACAAAAGGGCCAGTTTTGGTATCTACCTGAACAGAACATACAAAGTTCCTTTGATGTACAGGGCCACTTTCTTTTTCTAACCTGAAAAGAATTATGATAATTACAAGCTCACTAACATGTAGATGATAATCACATAAAATAATATATGAAAGCAGGAAGGATTGGGAATCCAGACTATGTAGATGATAACCATATACAAAAAATAATATATGAAGGCAGGAAGGATTGTCTATAATAATAAATACATGGATGCCTCACATTGAACTCTTGGACAGTATAAATTCAATATTACAATATCCCTAACTACCAAATATACTCTAGCATCCCCTACAGTTGTAGAGGGAGCATGGACAATGGTTCAGCACATGGATGCACATAGAAACATCATGCAGAAAATGGGGAGAGTAATGTCATGGGTTGATTCATGGCCAAAGGACGAGGGCCCAGCAAGGCCCAGGGCTAGCTGCACCATGGCACCGTGCCTGGAAGGGGCGGTAGCTATCCCTTTAGCCGACCGACTCCCTCCCTTATAGAGGAGTCGAGATCCAACAAGGATTAGGAAAAGGAACAGGATTAAAAATAAAATCAGTTTAGGAAAATTGAGTTTGTTTAGGAGGGGGGATTCCAAATCTACAAGGACTCAGCTATAGATTTCTTGGGAGAATACAGAGGTCATGTACTGGCCAGATTCAACAATAAAATAGACGAATTATCCTCCTATTCTCTCTGCCTCCCAGCCCCTGTGCCTCCCTTTCTCCCCTGCCACAAGCCCCTGCGCCCCTGCTGTCGCCGCTGCCCTGCAGATGGCCTCCCTAGCAGCGGCAACCACGGGCCGCCATCAATCTCCCATTCCTCGCCCTCCTACCTCCTTCCCATACAACCTATGCTTCCCACCACCAACAATCTAATACGACGTTGTCGCGACCCCGACACCCGTGATCCATAGCACACATCGTCACCTAGGTGACACCTCATAAAACCATGACTCATAGTGATTTGTCACTCAAATCCACGAGGCATTTGCATAATCCCATCAAAATGATGGTTTGCTCAACATGGTTGTATTGTAAAGTAAATACCACAAACATTAAATTTTGCAAGCTCATCAAAAACCATAGCTTTCGCCCGGGGGAATAGGCATAGCTCTAGAAGATTTAATGATACCATTAACATTAAATTTTAAGTTCAAATTCAATCCCATTCCATACAAAAATGAAACACTTCAGAGTGTGTACGCAATCCTTCGGTGCATAGCACATGAAATTTGTCATTTTTCATCTATTTAACTAGATCAACTTTGAAATTTAAATTCTGCATAGATTTATAACATAGTCTCACCTATAGGTGTGCTAAATTTCAAACCAATTCAAAGCATCTAGGTACTAATTTTTAAATTAGTACCTAGATTTCCACTGGGGTGTGCATTGCATGATATGACAATGTTTGTTTTAGAAAGGTACTATGGCAAAATTTGAAGACAAGGTTTAGAATAAAATGATCAAATTATTGACAAGGTTGATAAGACTAGAATCTTTATAATCTGCTATAATATTTAATCTGCAATCTAATATCATTTGAGTTTGGAAAATGCACATGCATATCATGCACTTGCCAAACATAATAAACTTATGAAGCTAGTAACGAGGGTCAAAAAGTCAAAAAACAGTGCACTACTGATTCATACCAGAAAATTGACATGAGTTAAGAACCTTACTTAAAGATAGGTTTTGGCCAATGCTTTCCGATGCACTGCTCAGTAAGTTTCTGTTTACAATCCCTGAGCTCTCCAATCTCATCATCAACCAATCCATTGGCAACACCATTGATCAACACTTGCTGCTTTGCACCACCGATAAGCTTGCCCAATGCATCTCGTGCAGCATTGAGCTTAGCAATTACCTTCTGTTCAAGAGCCATGTCCAACCATCTCCCCACCAACAACTACATTTACTGAGGTCATCCCACCCTTCTGCCATGTCTTGAACTGTGCAACTTTGCCATGTTTTTGGCATAACTTATGCAATGTAGTCACAGGTTGCTCATCTATTGTTTCTGTTGTGATAATTGGCTCAAAGAGCCACCTTGTAACCTGAACCATACAATAGACACATAATCATAAAGTATATATATTAAGATTGTACAGATAAAATTCTGACTGTAACTGTAGGTAAAAGATTTCATGCAAGACATATTTTCATTAGAAATTAAACATTTAGGAATATATTTTTGTTTGGATTACATATATTTTGAATAAACGACACTCTTGAACAAATTTTCAGAACATACATGTTGCAAAATTACACTTTTAGCAATTTCCTGTTCCAGAGAAGGGGTTCTATCCAACAAGACACAGGCTTGTCAGGGACATATGGTCACTTTAAATGGCTGTGATGCCACATGGACAAGTGATTACTTGTCATCCTTAAAGTGACACACTGACTAACATTCAAGGCCTCCTCTACTCCATCTTCCCCATGTTAGACAGAAGATCATACACCAATGTGTGTAGCAAATGGTGGTTAAAAAAGCATGGTCCTTGCTAGTGAGAATGGTTGTTTAGAGTCTATTGATTAGACAGAAAACTGATCACAAGTGTGGCTCTGCAATAGGTATGTCAGAGCCCGGGGGGTTTATACCCCACGGTTTCAGTTCAAAAAAAAAAAAAAGTAGTAAGTCAGAGGATATATAATTTTATCATCTTCATTTCAAATGTACCTTTATGATAGCTTTACTAAACAATGAGAAGGCACTCTATTCTGTAGTTTTTACTATCTATTACTCCCTCCATTTCAAATGATAAGAAGTTTTGGTATTTCTACATACATAGATTTTTTAATGCATCTAGATATACATTTGTGTCTAGATACATAGTAGAATCAATGCATCCAGAAAAAGCTAAAACATCTTATAATTTGGAATGAAGGGAGTATTAGTCAAAGTTGTTTCTCAGAGTCTATGTTAAAGTCCAAAATGGCATATGTTTATCAATGGAATGAGCAATAAGCACAACTAATGAATAAAAAACCTTCCAAAGCTTCTCAAGGTCAAATTTGCAATCAACATAGACAGCAGCAGCGATGGCCTCAACAATATCCGCGAGCACCTTGGGAGCTTTTAACCACACTACCACCATAGGGTGCAGTGGAAAGGTCATGCATTACTTCTTGTTTCACTGAATCAATAAACTGGCCTACCTGCATATAGTATGGCCAAGAAAAACACAATCTTCAAAACATTTGGTATAAAGAAAATATCAAGTCGAGATAAGATACTCACAACATGACATTTAAAAAAACAGTGTATTCATTCTGAACATGAGTCAGAACGGAACAATGTACCAAGCTTATAGATAATTTGCTTTTGCTAAGAAAAAAAAAAAGATCACAAAGTTTCAGAAAGATGTGAACTTTTTTTTTAAGAAAAAGTTAGTGTATTGTTAAGAGAGTAATTGTACGTTTGATTTAATCCATTTTGTTGTATCTGGACTCATTCTTATTTCTACATACAGTGCCACACAGTTCTAAGGCATGTTGAAAACAGTTATGTGTGTTTAAGAGGTTGGAAACAAAGATGTCCAACTGTCCATATTTCACGTAAGAAACAGCAGGTCGAGCCAGGAAGTTTTGGCAAATAAAAAAGTAAATGTGGGCATATGCTACTTCTGCACTTTTAAAATATAATGACATTTGCTTGGTGCACAGCAGATGATAGGTAATAATGAAAGAATATGGCTTGATCCCAGTACAGCTTTTCTATACATGTCCTCAGCCTGACAGTACTTCAACTTTCTTGTATATATACACAATGACTTGAAAGCAACATTTGTGTCAACAACATATAGTGATTTTTTTACAAACAGAAACAGCCAAAAACTAACAGCTCTTTGAAGGGGGAAACTAGACGAGGCTACTCGATGGGAGACCATTTCTTATATTAATTTTCAAAACATATGTTTTTGATATATATTTATCAGTTGAAACCATTAGTTTAGATATGAGGGCAAGCAACGGCACAACATACACGTCTAGACAGGCGTCTTGTGAGTCGCAAACATGGCCATCGACATTGTCCGTTTGTGGCCCACTGGATTCCCACCATCAACTCTCCTTCTTTCCCCAGTAGTACTCAGCTCCATGCTACCCCTAAATATCTTACATGTGAGAGGTATGGGATGATTAAACTTTAGTCCATGTCACATTTGATTTTGATATTAATTAGAATATTAAATATAGACTACTTACAAAACTAATTGATAAGCCGTGACTAATTTGTGAGACGAATCTACTAAACCTAATTAGTTCATGATTAACAAATGTAATGCTACAGCAAACATTTGTCAATCATGGATTAATTTAGGCTTAAAATCCATCTTATGAATTAGTCATGGCTTATGCAATTAGTTTTATAATAATTAACTAATGTTTAGTCCTCTTAATTGGCATCCAATATTCGATGTGACCGGGACTAAATACAAAACATCCAACCCCTGTTTGGATGCAGTCGTATTCATATCAATCAGGTGGACTGTGGTGGAACTCCAATCCACCAAGGTCAACCTCAATTCAACACATGTGGATGCATACGAGGCCTTAGAAAAGACTCATCCCCAAAGCCAAGCCAACCGCACAAACACCAAACCGATCCTTGGAGATTCCAAAACGCCCAGAGATTCACACAGTTATGGGGAAATCGATTATGCTTACTAGGAGGTCGAGGCGGGCGCACTTCCGCCGGAGAAGCGGATAGAGGTCGTGGCGGACGGCGACGCGCGCGAGCTTCTCGGTAGAGATGTTGGCGGCGCGGAGCGTCGAGAGCGCGCCAGGCCCAAGGGTGGGGTTGGTGAGATAGAGGAAGTTGGAGAAGGCCAGGCCGAGAGCGGCGTCGCCGACGAACTCGAGCCGCTGGTAAGAGAGCCCGCCATCCGAGAAGGACTGGTGCGTCAGCGCCTCCTCGAGGAGGGCGCGGTCGCCGAACTGGTACCGCAGGAGGCCCTCCACGCGGGCCGCAGCCTCGGCGCGGTCGGCGATGAAGCCCGGCAGCGAGAGCGACACGGGCGGGGCCGATGAGACCGAGGCCGAGGGTGGAGGTGGATGGCGGCGCTTGCGCGGGGTTTGCGCCGGCGGCGTCATGGGAATTGATGGGATATTTCGCTTTCGCGGGAACTCACCCCGCAATGCGAGGGCGGCGGCGGCGGCGGCGCGCGCTGCGGGAGGAGGACGAGGACGACACGAGGCGTTGGAGGCCAGCGTGGATTGTCTAACGCTTGACTTAAGTTACCACTGGATGCCCTCCGTTTCTCGTGCAATGGCTAACAAAAACGGTAGTTTCTCACGGAAAAGCATCACACCCCCACCTCTGAGGTGGCCCAACCTAAACAGTTTATATATCACTTCTCAACTTTCTAAAAATCGGTTAAATTATCTTTTTAAAACAGTTTTAAAAATGAAAAATCTAATTGTGTTGGAATCTAAATGAAAGTAGATCACACAATGAAAGATATAATATGGTGTGCTTTTAAGTACATTTTTTTTTGTTTTAGCTTTATATCTATATTTTTTAATAGTAGTAAAAAAATAACTAAAGTATATCATATTATATGTTTATTGTGTAGATATACTAGTTTCGAGTCCAACACAATTGGATTTTCCATTTTATAATTTTTTTATGATTCACTATGATTTTTTAAAACTGTTTAAGGGAGTAATTTGACCGGTTTTAGAAAGTTTAAGGGGGTGATATAGACCGCTTCATAGGTTGGGATGTTATGTAGTCCACCTCCCATAGGTGAGGGTGTGATTTAGACTTTTTCCTTTTTTCACTTCAAATAGAATAGCCCAGTTATAGTATTGGCCCAAATAAAACTCAGTTGGGAATTACATGATCAATGCAAATATGTTCTCACTATTTTATTTTTCGGTAATGCTTGGAATTAGACACTCAGTTCGGAATTACATGATCAATGCACACATGTTCTCACTATTTTATTTTTTCGGTAATGCTTGGAATTAGACGTCTAAAGGTGGAAAAAAAATATACGCTCCATCTACACAACTCACATGAACGCCTTCACTTGCCATGCTACCATCCGCACCGCTCTGCTTCGTTTTTCTTCTTCTCCCGCCGCCATATGTGTTGCTGCCCCTTCTTCCCCATTGCTTTCTTGCACACCTCCACACCGCCTTCGGGATGGGGACACCGCGCCCACGCGCACCGACCTCCATGGAAATCTAGAATGGAGTGTTGACGTCACTAGATCGATGTGGCCAGTGGCTACCGCCATCAAGGTAGCTATTGAGTGCTACCATCATCGAACTGGCCATGGAGGTCGGTGGCGATGAGATGGCCATGGGGCGCGACGGCTTAGAGAAGGTGGGGAGGCGAGCGAGACCACCATTGTTGACCGTGGAGGCTGCAACGCCGAGGTGGATGATGAGGTCCATCACTCTTAATGCAAGATGCACCACCGCAAGCCCTATGAGGAGCGCCATCAATGGGGAACTCGCTACTTGAGGGACCGAGGGCCAGTTGCGGCGTGCGAGATGAAGATGGGGGCGGGGTGGGTGGATGCGGATACATGTCGTACTGAGTGAAAAAGGGGAAAAAGAGGGAGCAGACGCGGTTAGGAAAGGGGTAGGTGGTTTCTTTTTCACATCGATAGAAAATTTAACCCTTGATAGATAGGTTGGATGGACTAGTGAGCTAACAACTAGTCCATCTCTTGGCTACATTGATTGACATGTTTCTATCATAAATTGTTATGAATACTTGTGTGTATCCACTCCAGAGATGGTTGTTGGCCACATTGAGGAACAGGCTAAAATATTTTTCTAAGATAATGCAAATGTTGTGACTCAGTCCACCATGCTTCAGTGGACGTTGTGTTGATCATGATGGTATGACGTTAAAGTTCTTTTTGGACTAGCAGATGAGGTTCGCTTCTTGTATCACGAAGCAACTAGGTTACTGATGTTGATGCTAAACAGATCATAGGGATAGTTGTCATACAAGCCTGTGTAACTCTAGCATTCCATAGATTCTTCATTGTACAAACAGAACTGAACAATACAAGCCTGTCCTACTCCTATCCAAACAACTTTGTATACTGTATTTACACTTGTAATTTCTTTCATCTGTCCATCAAATCCAAGCCTAATTCACTGCTGTAAGTCTGTAACTGTAACCATTAGAAGACTCTGGTTTCATTCGGTGAGCCAACAGAACACGCCGGCTGACCGTACCTACCAGAATACCAGATGCACGTGCCTGCAATGCGGCGTCCTCTTCACCGGCGGCGGCGCTTACGCCGGCTCCCTTTGGGCGCGCCGCCCAGAGCGAGCTGAGCGCGCGCAGGCGCTGGCCGTAGTCCGCGAGCGCGAGCAGGCCCCGTGCCGCCTGCCTCGGCGTCAGGATCTTGTGCATGTTCCGTAGCGTCTGCTGCCGGAGATGGTCCGCCTTCTCCACGAAGTCGACGAGGTCGTCGAGCTTGCCGACGGCGGCGACCATCTGCGGCGGCGCCCCCGCGTACCCGCCCCCGTCCGACGCGATAACATCGACGGTCAAGAGGGTCTCGACGAGCGTCTGCTGCAGCTTGTTCATGCCCTGCGACAGCGCGTCCTCCAGCTGCCTCGCCGTGTTCTGCAGCTTGCGCACCTCGGCGGCCTGAAGCTCCATGAGCGGGTCCAGCTGCGGCGCGAGCACCTTGAGGAGCTCGGAGGGACGGAACCCGCCGATCCAGAGGAAGAAGCGCTCCGCGGGGCCCGCCACACCCCGGACAGCACGAAGAAGGCGTCGCACCGCGCCGCGCTCGCCTTGGCCTGGAACAGCGCGCCGTAGTGCGCCAGCCCGGCGTCGACGAGCACACGCAGCTGCGCGTCCGCCGCGTGCGACTCCAGCGCCAACCGGAGCTCCGTCGCCTGACGCCCTTGCTCCTCCACCCAGTGCGCGTACTCCAGCTCGAACGCCGCGATGCGTGGGTCTACCACCGGCGGCGGTGGCGGTGGCGGCGGTGGTGCGACGACGCCGTACGCGATGTGCTGCTGATGCTGGCGCCGTCTGGCCATGGTGAGCTCCTGCTCCAGCTTCGCCAGCTTCATCCGGCTCGTCTCGAGATTCTGGATGTACGCCTGTGTGCGTGTCGTGTCGTCGTGTCAATGGATGGATGGATGGAAGAAAAGCAGCAAAAATCATCAGTGATGAGCTGCTGATTCGACGGAGAGAATAACGTAAGAAAAGCAAGAAGATTTGCTCGTCGGCGATGGAGACGCTGACCTTCTTCCGGAGCCGGCTCTTCCGAGCTGCCTCTCTGTTCTGCGCGAGCCGTCTCTGAACCTTGTCTCTTGGCCTGGTGAGATCGTCGTCGTCGAGGCCGAAGCTATCCGACGACAGCGGCGGCGCGTCGTCTTGCATCGGCGGCGCGACGTCGTCCTGATGCGCCTGCAACTGCAACCAACCAAGAGGCACCACCACCAGTGATGAATGATTATCTGAAGCCGCCATGAAGCGAGCAAACAGAGGATCGGATCGAATTGATCGAGCGGCATCACCAACACTGAGGCCGCTTGATTGATTGATTAATTAATTACCAGGCGTTTGCCGAACTTGACCTCCTCTGCTTCGCCGCCGCCGCCGACGCCGAGCGGCGTCACCGGCGTCGCCACGGTGACCGTGGGCACGACTGTGGCCAGGGGCAGTGGTAGGGGCATGGCCACGGCCTCCGCGTCGGGCCGGAACGGGTCCCCCACACGCCGCCTGCCACTAGCTGGTGACGCTGCCGCTCGTAGATCCCCATGGCGCCCCTGCCGCCGACGGGACCCGAGGTCGTCACGTAGCGGCCGGGCGCCGTGCCGCTGGTCGTCGCCAGTGGCTGCAGGCGACTGCAGAAACAACAAGCAAGAAGAGCATGTCAGCGCGCGCCGCCTCGCCTCAGCGTGCATCTATCTTGACAGAAAATCAAGCCCGAGCGAGCGAGGCCGAGGGGAGGGAGGGCAAGGTTATTACGCCGGCGACCGAGGAGACGGTGGGAAGAAGGTGGCGAAGGACGGACTGGCTGGCTGGCTAGTGGTCAGTGGTCACGAGAGCGAGCCATGGCGGCGGTGGCGAGGTTGCCTCAGCTAGCTGGCAGGGACGTACTCGGTGGGGGATATGGCTGCGCTGGCCTTCAGTGGCGTGGCATGTAGTAGTAGTAGGAGGAGGAGGAGGAGGAGGAGGAGGACGATGACGCCGGGTTGAAGACGGCTCGAGCTGGGTGTCTGTCGTCGTCTCGTGGACGTGTCTGTGGCTGATGATGACTGAATTGATCAAGCAAGCAGCAGTGAGTCACCGAGTGAGCCGATCGGACAACGTGGGTGGTGGTGTGTGGTTGGTCGTTGCGTTTAACGATCTGGGGCCGGCCGGCGGGCCTCACCGTCGTCGTCGTCGTCCGGCGCTCCGGCACACGAGACACGACAACAAAGCCAACCTCGGCGCGGCGCGGGGCAGAAAGCAGAAATGTGTCGCCTAGCTTGTCGCCTCGCTACCCGAGGGAACGGGGACCCCCCGGCCCGGCCGTTCCGCCGGAGGGGCACGATCTGTTGCTAGGCAAGGTGGTAATCATGCAAATATGCAATGTGAACAATGTTTGCAAACAAGTAGCCAATAATGCAAGGGAACGTACGAACGTGCAATTAGCCAAGTAGGTGGAAATATTTGCAAGACTAATGCACTGTACATGTGCTCGCTTGTGCACACACAATAGAATAATACAGTACTAGATATGAACCAATAATGCAAGGCAACGTGCATGCGTGCGCGGAGTATCAGAGTATGCATGTTGAGGAATTGGCTGACGACGTTATACCTCACCGCATCGCAACGACACCGGCCGGCCGGGGTCGCCTGATCTGAGCCTGAAGTGGACAGCCACTGACCCACTGTGGACGACACGACACTAATAAAATTTCATTTCAAAATCCCCAGCAACAACAACAACAGCTCACGAGTCATCATCATGCATACGCATAGAATACCTTATCTCGAGGAGACTTGGCGAGTGACAACGACGCCCGCCACCAATGCATGCATGGTAGCAGCAGGCCAGTAGGCTGTAGCACGCACGCAGCGTCAGCACTGGCGTCAGCGTCACTCGCCGGTGCCAGCCGAAGACGATGGACCTGCCTGCCACTTGGCATGCTGGCTGACCACATCGATCCCCAATTGCCACTCTCCTCTGCGCTCTCTGCTTCATTTCATCATCCATAAAATTACTACTTGCTGCTGCTGCTGTTGTTGCAGCTGCTACTAAAAAAAATTGAAAGTAACACTTTTTCTTATGCCGGTGGAGCTGCCACAGCCAGAATCTATATAATTTTTTCCAGTCAAGTGGAGTTCTCCTAATGTTTGAGCAATCAATATTTATTATAAATTTTCCCTACCAAATGCCTCCTAGTGAGTAATCCTACGTGCTATGACGACTAGTGTGGGCGTTTTTATTACTACTTCAAAACGCTAGGTGAGTTATTCCACCATTTTGTTAGTGTGCGGCGTCCAACCATTTGCAACAACATTGCAAAGGAATGGACTACTTAAAAATGCGCCACAAAACAGACGATTCTCGCCACCGCACCGCGACATTAGGGACGGTGAGAATGGACTAGCTCCGTTTTCGTGCCACGGATCAACGGCCATGGTATACCGTACCCATGCCGCACGGTGCATACACCTAAACCATTTCCAATAAGATTCCCCGATTTTTTTTTCTCCAACAAGAGAAATGGGGGACGACATACACATGCCGCCTAACTATGGGGCATCCATGTCTTTTTTCGCGAAAAAGTTAAAAAAGATAGAGAACGGAACCTAACCTAAATATCATCATCCTATATCGCGGGGGGGAGACAAAGGGGGAGGTTTCGTGGGTGATCTTCATGAGTTAGTTGCCGATGATGCATAGGTCACACACCTTTTACAATCTATCTACTATCGAGTGGTGCGTGACCACTTGTTTACGCCTTTTTATCTCCCCCTTTGCATTATACGCGTATATTGGAGAGGAATCAGCAGCAACACTTGACTTGAGCGATCGAGCGGCCACCAGGGGAGCCCCTGGGAATCTCAGTAGCTAGCTGTGGTGGGCGCGCGTGGACTGCGAGAATCAGGAATCAGGATCATCCCTTTTTGCAACCAATAATCGTCTAGCGGTCCTGCATGCTCCACTGTTATGCTGTGCATGCATGCATGGCCAAATGAGGTTTGGGTCCAGTTACTGAGGAAAACTGTTTGGCGATCTTGGCATTCCCATGGGATTCTATTTGTCCATGAATTTTTGATATTTTTCTATGCTATAGGAGGAAGTGTTGATCTGTTCATTTGGCGGCCGGCATCTTGTTCGTTTCCCCAAAGTTACTGATTCACACGACAGTCACATTGTGTATCCTCCACCGTTGTTACTTTTCACAGTGTAGCCCAATTGCTGGTTCAAAGAGTGGAGACGGATGCAAACGGTGTCGAGTAATACACTAATGGATATTGACATTATATCATATTCGATTTAAGTATTCAAATACGTGCAGTGAATGCTATTCAATTTTGAGTATTCAGATGGGGATATACCGTGTCGTCGGACTAAATGTCTAGACTCAAATACGAACGGATCTAAACTCCTAAACGGATTCAAACTTGGACACGGATGGAAAATATTTGTACCATTTGCACCGCTAGAGGTTTTGTTTGGAAACAAGTTTGCCACTCAAGTGCATCACCACCCACCCTCTCCTTTCACAATTGCACAATTTTTCACCCTCTTACATACGTGTGAGAGATTTGTTTTACCCTAAATTCAGTTTTATTTCTTTCCGTGCATCCTGTCTAGGAGGGAAAAAGGGAAAAACACAAAATTTAGGTGTACTCCCTCTGTCCCATTAAGTGTGTCGTTGTAGCTTCTCAGCAAGTTCATATGTCATTCAATGAACGTGGACAAAGGGGGTAAGCAGATGCATGTCAAACCGTGTGAATTCAGACGTTCAAAATGCTACTCCCGACGACAGTCGTCGCGGGACAGAGTGAGTAGGAGAGAGGATTTTCAACCCGATGCAATATATGGCTAGATAGAAATTAAATTGAAACCGAAGCTTCACGACACCCCCAAATTCAGCTGATCCAAAAGGTGGTCATGTGCCCTGACAATAAATAATTTTGTGATACATGATGCTATGTCTCGAACCTCAAACTATTCTCTGGGTGCCACTCCCTCTATAGACAACTATTGCATTGAGGTCTCTTATTGTCACAAGTTCAACCTGGTAGGGTTTTTGGTGTTGAGGGTCATTGTTGCTTCTTTCTTCCTCTTGTTGCTTTGCTTTGTTCTAAGTTGCTTACGCACTGTCTTGGTGGTTTGTAATCTGTGTTATGAGAATTCTCCCGTAGCTGTGTCGTGTAACTCTCTTCCTCCCTTTATGAAACTTGTGCTAAATGTCGGTAGAACAAAATCTCAAACTAGTACTATATGAAAAGAATCCAATCTATAAAACTGAGAACACAGTTTTCCGTGTATCTGGAAACTTTCTCTCGGTGGGGACAAATCATGTGGTGTACCGTGTTCATGTACCTGTCTTTTCCCCCAAAAAAGATGTCGAACCTAATACTCATGGTGGAGAGAAGGAAAACAAGAAAGACCCCATTGGTCATATTGGGTTAGTTGGTGATGATGCATCGGTCACAACTTTGCAATGCAACGCAGCATATCACCATTATTTTAGGGATTCCTCACTTGCATTGCATCGAGAATTTGAGAGGCCAACAGGGAATGAAATTGAAGCCCCCTTGGAATGGAACCTCACTAGTTGGGTGGGGCCCACACAACAAATGCAGGAATTAGGACCCCTTTCTGTGACCAACGATATATTATCATTCTAAATCGTAAGTCATTCTGATTTTTTATATGTAACTTATACTATGTATCTAGATATGCATTATATCTATGTAAAAGGTTATATATTAAAAAATTAGAATGGAGATTACAATTTGGAATGAAAGTAGTATATATTATTGTGGTCAAATATGACTCCAGTCGAGTTCGGAGAATCATTCGATGATCCAAACCTCATCCGTTGGACCGCATCATCTCCTTAGATTTTAAGTTGTAGATGCCATTTGCGATTCGAGGGTATCTTGTTCATTTACATATTCATGATACTGACATGTGTGCAAACTTTCATTTTCTTTAAAATAAGAAAAAAAAACTTTACTTAAGTTTGAATAGCACGGAATAAAGATTTTGGTTTGATTGACCTCACCGACTATTTCATTTGGTCCATTCTACCCCTCAACAATATTAAATATATATGAGATTTTATGAGGGTGATAGGAGAAACCATAACTTATGTTCGTTTAAACTACATTATGAATTTTTCACCATTATTTTGATAGGTGTACGACATATAATGACATATTTGTGCCACTTCCTTTTTTTTTTCTTCTTCTTGTTCTAATTTTTTAAAGGAAGCCCCCAACCCCACACACACTGTGCAGAGAGTGGAGTTTCTCTTGAAGCAAGCTTGCCACACAATTGTGTGGCTTTTGATTCTTATATGCAATTTGTCTTTACCATGAGGGGAACCTCATTTGTCGAAACAAAATGTCTATCCAAGTAAGGTGAATCTACATGAGCACACCAAAAAAAAAAAAAAAAAAAAAAAAAAATCTGTCTAATGCATGTTTACGCAACGCTCATGCTGCACCACTAGATGGGGATTCCAAAGGCAGAGCATAGCCCCAGCCTTTTGGAGTGGTGCACTAGTCCACTTGTCTTCTAAAGAACTAGCTAGTGACACCATCTTAGATTCCACAATTTAGTGAATTATACGTGGCATTATATTATATGGTTAGGAGTATTAGATCATCTCTTTTTTTTTTTTTCTCCCTCTCAGTTTGTGTAACAGATATCATAGTTAGTTCACTGGAGCAGGGGTTATTTAGGAAATAGGCCGGAAATGGTCACCTGAGTTTGTGGATGTTGAAATGGTCTTGGAGATATCCAGGGTAAAGCTCCATCTCATGCGTCACCTGATCAACCTAATCAAGGCATTTTTAATTGAGACAAAAATTATGATAGGAATCTGGAACTGTTGACATAAAGGTAACTTATGAGAAGATGAACTTCCAACTGAAAGAAAACTTAGTGAACCTATATAGCTAGCATAGAAGTGCATGTTTACCTAGTGTTCAGGGCAGATTGCTTATTTTAATCCTGCTCTAGCTCATAATAATACAGAAGGTTGTACTGTCTTTTTATTGGAGGTGGGACTAGATATATGATGATGAAAGAAGTGCAGAACAAAAAGATCTCCTTATTTATGTATGTGACATAAAGAAGAAATTGTTGTGCTTACGGTCTGTCATGACCAATCAACAAAGGATTTGTTCAAGTGTGCTGAGCAATCATCAATTAACTAAGGCGATATGCTCTTATGTTATTTTCGTGAGGAAACTATATGTTCTTATAACAATATATACCCTGGCTAAAGTAAGATATGCTCCTGAAAAATATTAAAGGATTACGTTCGATCATTCACCATGAGCACTCCACTACTACCTTTGTGGATAAAAACATTTTAACAAGTAACAATACATGTCTTGTTAGTAACATGTAACACTGATTGTCATTATCTAAAAAATGCAACACTGATTGTAGACAGTAGGCACATAATTTAGTTTGATGGTGGTTAATTCGAAATCAAAGATTTATTTTCAAGGGCAATCCCGACCTTTTAGTGGTGGCCTTGTGGACAGATAAAAACTCATTTGCTTTATCTAACAACTAAGCTGATGAATTCTGTAGTTCTCTGAATTAATCCTCTGTTGTATGTCATAAAACCCACCTATATATTTAGTCAGTTTCCTGTGGTGTATGAGAACTTGCTACAACCTATGCCATGAAAAATGTGTACTTCCACATCTCTCAAACAGAAAAAGCATTCGAGTCCCATTCACTATACTTGTAACTAATAAGATTCAGAAATAGGAAACTGAATAAACTGAATGAACTGGTTGAGAACTAGCTAGGGGAGAAGTGATCAGTAGTACCTTCAAGGATGAGCAGCTGATAAGGTCAGGCAGATACACCAATCAAGCAAGAAGCTCAAGGCAGCTCCCCATCTATGTATGTGTGCCTCTAGAATTCGTCTCCAAAGAGTGCACCACTTGCCCACGCATGAGGCGGCCATGTACAAGTGTTTATAAGGAGCGACCCCATTTCCCTTAAAAAGAAGCAGCCAACTTGCTTGCTTTCATTAGCAAATGTTATCACTGGGCCCTAATTAGCTAAGGATGCACTAATCACACTTTCTAGTAGACCAATCAAGTGCATACAAGTAAACTAATCAAGTACATATATGCTGACATTATGCACACATGATCGCATCTAATTATCTAGCTAGTGAGAGGTAGAAAAGAAGATCCGGGGTCTCATGCGTACTAGAACAGTGACTTTGAGCTGTAAAAGTTTAATAGAGGGGCATATGCTTTCAAGTGCCTGAAAGTAAAGGAACTTTGATTTTACTATTGCCACTTGGTAGATGCATACTCATGTTGAGCATTTCAATACTTGGGTTAGGTATGCATAGAGAGAAGCTTGAGAGGATATGGAGATCTATTTGCACACACACTGATTACGCAGAAAAGATTCAGAAAAGACTAGCATGCAAGGTTTAGAAAAACATAGTACAATAGCAATTAGCACACATTTTTTAGCAAAGGTTTTAAAGTGCAAATTAAGGAAAGCTGATTGCTCCTGTAAGAAAATCCGAAAGGGGTTTGCTTAAAGCTAAGAAATCCTACAAACACAGCTTTGCAATCACTAATTCTAGAATTATGATTTAGAGATCAGCTAAGGTATAATAGAATTTGAGATGTAAAGAGTCATGCCAGCTGCCATGGAGGCAGACTATCTCCATACCATGGAAGTCCAAAGCTCTAACAAAACACTCAAACTTGAACAGAGTTCTGTCAATTATTTGTATTAACAGTTAATTCACACTTTAACTTATTACATGCCTCTCAGTTTCTATATACAATATGTTTCTCGATCGACCAAATACCCTAGGTTTCATACTACCTAGCATGATTTAAGGTTCATGGAGCTTGCACATGATTGAGGACGAAGGAGATTCCCTGCATGATGAAATAAAATTAATAATCATGGAGAGATTAACTAGATTCATTCACCTACTTATTTGATCGCATGATGGAGCAACCCTTTTCTGGACTGTCCCCCCAAGAGCCCAAAAGAGGCAACCTTACACGTTTGCACGCACTTTTTCCCAGCCTATCAACCATACAATGATGTTGCTTCTGTTCTTCATTCATGCTTCCTTTTTTGGGTGGCATTGCGTAGTTATCCTTACTAGTATAGTGCCCGCGGCTGAAGCTACGACTTCATTTCAAAGGTGCGCATGAAAACAACCAAATGACAATATATTTTTTTTATATAATTTAAGCTTCACACAATTTTATATGATCATGTATATAATCTGACACTTATGCATAACAAGGCATAATAAAACTGTCTTTACAATCTGTGTAAGACCTTATGAATTTATCCTCTCCATGTCTTATCCAGCAAACTATATGCATCAAAGTTGAGAAGCCATTTCTAATTAACTGCTCCCTGATAATGTAATACATACAATTTCTAAGGAGCTCGCTAGCATATAAATCTGTAAGGACACAAATTGCCAAAACGTGTATCAGCTTTAACGTTTCTATCCACGTGCACACGATTTGGAGTATGTATGATGTACACCAAAGCAAAACATAGAAACACAGTACTGAAAATTCAATTGAGCAAACATTTAGAGGACCCTCACTGACTAACATAACATCACCATTACCATCTCAGTATTTAGAATGGTTAACTGAAAAATGATTTAGCCATCAAATGTCAGCTGAGGAAAATGTCAATCGGTCTCTAGTCGCGTAATTTGATACAACTGCATAAATTCAGTAATTTCGGCATGTCAAATTCACCTGCACTATTGCAGAAAAAGGAAGGTGAAATAATAATGGATATCGTATTAAAAAGACGAACCATCTAAAATTACGGAAACAAAGAGCATACCTCCATAAGTATTTCTACTTCATTAAAACTATGAAAAATGAACACTATTTCAGAGCAAGATGATATGTGGCACTGAAACGCTGAAACAACGAAAGTGTATTTGTTACATATAGTTCACACTCAATAAGGGAAAGGTTGACGTACAGCGGTACAGGCTCCAATAAAATGTAGAGGTGTCTACATTTACAGATCTTACCTAACTATTATCCCATAGCACTTGTACAGTAAATTGCTCCGGTTCTCGATCTTGCTCTTATCATTTCTGAACTTCTGAACCATAATATGTAGTGAATGATGGCAATCACGAAAAGGTGATGTTATTCAGTTCACTGAAATTTCAGAGAGTAAAATTGGTGTGGCCATAAATATTCCAGAGCATGGATTCACAAGATCCGATCACCTAAGTGATAAGCACATAATGGTTGTTCTGATGTAGCTATAAGATATTTATCCTGACCATCATCCATTAACCTGACAAATGAAATTGCACTGTCGGTCTAGTTAAAAAGGAGGAAAAAGAAGTCATAAACATGTATTGTGGGTTCAGTTAAACACTTTTATAGCAAAGTATAGTAAGTCCTGTTTTCAGTTTTAAGAATGTTCTTGCCGATGGAATAGCAAGTGTTCAATTCTTCCTTCAAGAGCATGTCACGGGGGTATTAAAAAAGAGACTGCAATTGGTTTTCATTATGACAGGCTGAGGACCCTTGGGCGGTTGATCAGTAGGGCGGTATGCATCAACCCCTGCAGGTCAGTTGAGTTTATTATAAAAATATTGACCAAGCATCAAAAGCTAAATATATCCTACTACTAAAAAGAACCAAATGGAATCGTCCCCTCCGCTAATCACCCCGCCCGGCTCCTAATCAGTAATCACACCCCGCCCCGCGGAAAACGCCTGGCTCTACTTCGTCCGCAAGCGCACCACCTCGGCTCAACCTCGCCCGCCACCACTTGGTCCACTCCCCACGACCTTACCGAGACCCGCCACTCGGCCTTCTCCTGCCCGCTACAACCGCTCCCAAGCCGTAAGTCGTAGACCCCGGCACGGCGATGCTCACCCCGGCACCCCAACCCCCGACGCTGACCGGCGGCGCAGGCGGTCCGTGCGCCACCATCACCTCCCTGCCCCTCCCCCGCATCCCATCCCCTCCCTTCGCCATTGCCGCCGTCGGAGCGTCGCGCCACGTAGCGCAGTGCCGGATGATGCAGAGCATGAGAGGCCGAGGATGGAGCGGCCGTGGCCACGGAAAGGCCAGTACAGTAACCACGGAACCACCACCTTCACCACAGTGCGTTGTGCTGCCTCTCTGCCACGCCGCCGCTGCCAGGGGTTGGCTATCGCGGTGGAGGGCGTGCTGCACAAGTGGACCAACTACGGTCATTGGTGGTGGGACCATTGGTTCTCGCCCGCGACGGCGTCGTGTCCTACTGCAAGATTCGGGCCGATGCAGGCGGCGTCGCCCGGGCTGGGGCTGCAGCGCAGGCGGACGACGACGGGGAGGTCAGGGTGTTCGGCTCCAGGACGGGAGGACCGCGCCCCGAGAAGCCCGCAGGCGTCGTTTTCCTCGAGGTCCGCTCGCTCGCTCGCCCCTTCCTCTTTCCTCCTTTCACGATGGGGACCTGATGGTGCCCGGCGGCCGCCAAATGGGTCAAGGTGAGATTTCTGAACTGCAGCCATCCTACACGTTGGCAATGGGCGCTACTTGCGTTGGCTGTGCATCCGATGCCTTTGATTTTGTTTTTGTTTGTGCAATGTTGTCATTCGCTTTGACCTTGCAAAGACTGTTCTGGCCTGCATTCAGTCTTGGGGTCGTGCTAGAAAGCCTGGATCTGACTACACATTGATGCTTGAAAGGTAATTATGTGTCAACAAAATTATTGGTACCATTAAAATATGCATGAACTTATATAAATTAATTAATTGTGCCAGAGAAAATTTTCCCATGAAGCTTTCTTGAGAAATGCTCGGTCATCTTGATGGCACTTCTATGCCAAGCCCTGTTGATACATCAATTGATTCAATGTAACAGGTTGAATCAACAGGTGTTGTTGTCAGTCTGAACTCTGCAGTTGGACTCATACATTTTTACTGCTCACAGCTGCCGAGTGGCAGGTACATAACTACTCGTGATTTGTTTGGTATACTAGCAAGTGATGTTCCTTGAAAATATTAATCAAAGGGTGGTGACGATATTCACACATTTAACTGTGTGGCGTGGCTGCAATTATGATATCATTTGTGGAGGATGGCTTACAATATTCACACATTTAACTGTGCTAATGATTTAGATAGATAGCTAAAAAATTGTTTGGTATTTAGAGGTGGCTCCTATTAAGACGCTAAATCTGCCCAAAAACATGCTAACTTAAGATATTTTTATTTGTATATACGCAGTTTATATGGTACAATGTACAGGCTAGCTTTTCAGCTTTGTAGCTTATATTATTTATTATTCCACAAAAATACTTAGTATGCAGTAATATATACTTTGGATTAATGTTCCTAACTGTCAGTTTTTATTCAAACTCCAAAGTAGGAAAGCTTAACAATAGTGTTCAAATGATTCAGGTGTTGCTACTGCTTAACTAATAAGCAGAGAAAGCTGTCTACAATGGCATCTTTGGAAAATTTCTTTTGGCCTAAATGCAACATCAAACAGCCTTCGCTTGTTATAACTTTGCCTTATCAGCTCGAGAGATGCCCACTTTTTCAAGGAAAAGAATAAAAAGGTCTTCAGATGCCCACACCACACTACAAATGAATTAGATTACAGGCCATCTTTAGATTTCTAATATTCAGTCTTTGCAATACAATGACATCAAGTTCTTTTAAATAGCAGATTAGTGCTGCCTACACATATATCTTTTGAACCTTGTTTAATGCTAATTCAATTCATGGTGTTGGCATGTGGTGTCCATGTTTACTACACAGGGTAGATATACTATATGGTGGTGCAAGGAGTAGTAAGGATTAGTATGGCATGTCAGTGTGGCTGCACTTCTTTGTAATGACAACAGCCCAAGCTGAGAAAAAGAAAATCTGCAAAGGCAGGAAATAAATATAGAGTAGAAGCTACTGGATGAGACAGAAGGAACCTCAAAGGTTGATGAGGAAAATGCCCCTGAGTGCAAGAGGTCCTCTGAATATCCAACCCAAGCTGAGAAAAAGAAATCTGCAAAGGCATGAAATAAATACAGTAGAAGCTACTTCTGATGACACAGAAGGAACCTCAAAAGTTGATGACACAGAAGGAACCTCAAGAGTTCCAGTTGCACGAGTAATTCTAGGTAATTCTGCTGCTGTGATTTGTACTGCTGACATTTACTGTCAATCCTTAAATGGTTTTCAGTATATGGATATATTTGTCATTTTGGCCACGTGTTGTCGGGTGTAACCTTATTCTTTTGTTTTAGGCTGAAGTTGGTGATGCACTGATGCCCATGCCCCAGTAGAGGTCGTGCTGGACTGCTGGTGAGGAAGACAGTGATATCGTGGATGGCAAAGAAGCACCGCCTGATGTGCCATCAGTCAAGGCTCCAAGTAACTAGCAGTTCATGTTTTATCGAATAGTAGTTGGCGTGTTGTATAGTAGTTTACAGTTAGGGAAATTTATTGTTTTCAGTTAAAGAATGTTTGGCATCCTAATGACATTTGTAAAAACATCAAACTGAAATGATAAAAGCCTATGTTCAGTACCAATTATGTCAGACTGACTATCAATCTTCTATCTCATGCAGAGTTACTTTGTTGCTTGTCCTGAAACTGAGAAGTCTTACTTTAGTCATTATTTGGGTGAGTGCGGCTTTATTTCTTCAAGTTTTGATATAATGTTGAAACATGTGAAGCTGGCTTATGCCTGTTTTGTGAATATCTCGTAGGACGAAAATGTGAACCTAAATTATACCTTGTTCATCAGTAATGTCACGAAAATTAAGACAACCACTTGTGACTTGTTATAATCATGCTAAACAATGACCATAGCTGGAATCAGTTGAAGGGTGACATTTGAGTCTTACTGCCTTGTCATTCTAAACTGCTATGTCCTGCTTTGCTTTCTTCGGTGAGTTGGCTTGTTTGGTGAAGAGTTGAAAAACCTTTTTTATGTAAAGTCTGACTAGAATCATTGTTTTTATGCAATGGTTGATAAAGGATTTGGCTGTAAGTGTTCAATTAATAAACAACTTTTATATGTAGGATACTTCCAAGTACACTTCCAACTATCTGCATACTTCAGCTGCAAGAAGTCAGAGCCACATTTTAGACTCGAATGGGTTATATTTTTGTTATCTTTCTTAAAGACTTACGTAATTTTGATGTTCCAAACCTTATAATTACAATATGTTGTTAATTAATAATACTACACACGCTCGTACATACAATATCGCAGTATTATGTTTCCGTTGCAACGCCTGCGAGGCATTTACCTAAGAAGTATGATAAAAACGGTGCTTTGCGTATGATTGCAACAAAAAAAGGCCCATTGCTCCTACGCTGGATAGTGTCCTGGGTATTGAGTACTGGTGTGATGGTGTTCGGGAATCTTCATCAACACAACATGCAAAGTACGATATGTTTTACCTGCAACTTCTCCCTAATCCGGGATGGCGATATTGCACGGTGATGGCAGGCAGAGGAGGACGGGAAGGGAAGCGAGCCAGGTACTCAAGCCACGTGCGTTGTGCGGCGTGGCAGCGGCCCTGGACCTCCTCCGGTCACGGCCTTGCAGTCGTCCCTCCTGTCCACACCGCGCTAGACGACCTGCTGGCCACGCAGCGGGCCGCGGCGTCCCTCCATGATGAAGCAGACCCTGGGGACGCGCAGGCCGACAATCGCCGTGGGGACGGCGCGGTGGTCGGAGCGTCGGTGGCACCAGATTCGTCGGCGAGACGGCTTCATGTAGCGCGCGTGCGTGGCCACCAAGATCCGGCGGTGAGCTGCTGGAAGAAGACCAGAGATGGGAAGGGTGCCATCAATTTAGGGGTGCGTATGGGGAACGAATCCTTTCCTCCCCTGCGATGTTCTTCCGGGTTGCGTCTCGCGACCGCGGATTTGCTTTCCGGCCGGTGGTCCGACGGCCGCCGGAGCGGATTTCCTCTTCCTCTTCTGTTCGTGCGGTGGGGATGGCTGTGTTCGTTCAACGGAATCGATGTACCGGGGATGAGCCGCGGTGCGGGCTTTTGCAGCAGTTTCCAAGGTTTGGAGGTCCCTTCGCATGGTGGAAGGAGGATCTCGCCGGAGTTCTGGATGACGCCGGCGTCGACGATGGTGGAGACATTCCTGGGTGTGTGCGTGATTATTATATGTACCGGGGGGTGTTTCCTGCAAAATCGCAGGGGTGTACTGTTGGCTTCTTTAATACAGTTCCCCTTTCGCAAAAAAAAAAAAAAAAAATTTAGGGGTGCGTGGATTTTGCATGCGGCAAATTTGAGAGGGGCACTGATTTGCAGCCTCCATGTCTCGCGGTCGAGGTCGGACGCCGTCGAGCGCCGGCGTGGGAGGGGGATTAGCTTGACACAACGAATCATGACCGTTGGATTATGAGTGAGTAAAGAGAGAAATGTGAGATAAGATCCTGACCGGCTCATTTTGAATGATGTTATTTTTTAAAGACAATTGGTGTGTGGGCGAAGTTAAGACTACTCACGGGGACATTTTTCTGGTGTGTACACATAGGAAAGAAAAAGTTACAAGATTAAGAGGGAAGAAGATAGACTCGTTAGCGAGTGTGGATATTATTGATATTGATTTTCTTAATTACTACTATACGAGATTGATCATATTCTCTTGCACCATGATGAGAGATAGTTAAACTTGATACAACTCTACCATCCTCCTATTCTCTTCATTCCATATTATAAGTCGCTTTTGACTATTTTTGTTCATCCATTTTGTTATGTATCTAGATATATATTATATTTAGCAAGATAGATGTATTAAAAAAAGTCAAAGTGAATTAAAATGGAATAGAGGTAGTACAAAATAAGGTGACAGACATTATATCTGAAGCATGAGACATGTTTATAAACCCAAATCAACTAGTAGTACATAACTAATAAACACAAATGATAACTGATGCAATTGACCAGATGGTCCACATTCTCTTAAGAAATAGTCAAGATTCTTCTTTCCACATAAGCTTATAGAAAATTTGAACATTTCTTCTCTCCTCTTAAAACATATAAGCAACAATCTATAATTGAACACATCGGGATGAAACATGGGATGGAACAATAATGTCTCCAAGGAGAGAAACAACAAATTGGTTACGATGTCACCGGTCTAGGTAGATAAGATTTTCACATGCAAGATCTTACAACACGAGGGTGAGGTCTCGTGGGAGATTTCATCTGCCTCGTATATCGATCCAATATTGGTCAAAAGGGCAAAATACGATGTAGCACATGTATATCGACTCAATATCGATCAATCGGGCCAAATGTGATAAGGATGAGGCCGACTAGAACTAGGGTATATATATATATATATATCGACCAACATGATCAACAAGAAACCCGCAAAGAAGATACGGGTGTTGACCTTACAAAGATATATGGTTTCTTATACTTTCCATCATGTAACCAAACTAAGAAATATATATGTAATATGTAAATCGATTAGATCTTGTAGCCCTAACCCCGTCCCGAACTATATAAGGAGGTGTAGGGTCCACCGATTGGATCATTGCAAGCTACATCAGTACCCTGTACACTTGAGCATATGAGACAAAAGATTCATCTCAAACTAGACGTTTAGTACCACATGCTACCCTTCTAATTCCTTATGCGTGATATGCCGATGCATATTGTCGGAGCTAATAATTTTGACAGGCCTGCCAAGTGTCAACCGACACCTCCAAGAAAAGAAACAATGCTCGTGGACATCATAATCGTTAGCTTGTTGAGCGTGTTGCACACTGGAGTGTACACAACTCACGTCGTCTAGATGCAATCACCCTCGAACCATATCAATATTGCTTCCGGCCAACCTAGACGTGTTGACTATGCCACATGTCATCACCACAACTTGACATACACAAATTTGATAGCCCCCTGCTATGTCAAGCCGCTTCGCCTAGATCTAAGACATGTCGAGCCTGTTTGGTTCTCTTCTGGGTGGAGTTGCTTGGCCCAGACAGTGATGTCATGCGTCCAATTTCAGTGAACTGGGGCTAGGATCACATGCCTGTAAGCTACCCGGGAGGCCAAGAACCAAGCAGGCCCTCATCCACTGCGCCAAATGTGTGCAACCACCATGATATCAAAAGTGCGAGAAAGGAGGAAGAAATGATTGCTTGAGGAATGAGATAGCCCTAGCACCGCTATCCTTGCAATTGTCGGACCCCGACAGCCCGCTCAAGTGGTGGAGAGGCATGGTGGAAGAAAGAAGCGAGGGCCCACGCTTGCGAAGTTTGGTAACCACTATCGGATTCCCCACCTTTGCCGAGTGTTGTCCTAGCGCTCGGCAAAGCCTTTGCCGATCGAGTGCCCGATAGATGGCGAGAGCAGCTCTCGGCAAAGACTTTGCCGACAGCTTTTGGGCCTCTCGGCAAATGTAGCGAGTCCGGTAGTGAACAATTACTCTGTTAGTACATAGTTAGGTCAAAGTTTAAATGAATTACCCATCTCTCTCCATTAGCTTACGCTTATGGATTTAACTAGTCGGTGCATGCAACTCAATAGGGCATCAGATCCAGTGGTCTTGAGTTTGAATCCAGGCTAACTCATTATCCAAACTCCTAGTACAATACAACTCAAGTTAGACGTAACAAAACCGCATACATATTCAATCATATCTAGTACACTATAGAACCCTCTCATTTTTCCTTTTGCTCTTGTTAAGAAAAAAACTTGTGGCTTTGTCTCGATTAGGATCAAAAGTGCCATGCAACGAGCTTACATCTATCCAAGATAGCATACATGATCTAATACCTAATCTAGAAAAAAAGAAGGGGTGTAATACCGAGTATGTTAAACATTTTTAGGTCATAGGATAATGCTGGATATGCTATAGGTATAGTGATTGATGAGACGATGACCAGATGCGGCATATAACCCATGGCTATTGGTTACTTGGCTCATGGGTGACGATTCCTTGTGCTCCATGAGAAGGTGCTGCAGGGAATGAAACCCTGCCTATTGGCTGTTCAATGGGACGATTCCTGGTATGCTCAAGAGCAAGTGGACACCTTGTATAGATGACATCTTCCCAAGTGATGGCCAATTGACGCTATGTGCGGTGACGCAGAAGCGGGAAGTCTCTTCTATTTTACAAAAAAAGTGGCCAATTGACATGTCTCTTTTCAATTATTAGTTAGTTGTGTTCTAATATTCAAGGCATGTTCGTCAAAATCTACGAGTTATATGCAAATTTTCTGGAAATTCCATAGCAAAAAAAAAAATAAAAGTCCTATCTTAATATCATGAGAATAAAAAAAATCGTTATAGTGTGAGAACTAATTGTTGTAGTTATCCAGAAACAACACGACATGTGGTGATGCCACAGTGCATTTGATCTTTAAGGGGGCATCAGAGAATTCAAAAGAGACACACTGTACACTGCAGGTTTTGGATATAGCTTCATCAGTGGCGTGCATGTGATGTGCATACAATACTTTATCCTTTGCAAAAAGTTCTCTGGCTTTGTTAGTTGAGAATAATGATCCTTATCAGTTATCACGGAGATCGAAGACATTTCGTGCACTAATACTCAATCAACTTGTATAAATTAAGGCCAGACTTTTGACTGTTCAAGAAGAGTGACAACGACATTTGTCTATTATCATCATCATGAATCATCAAATCAACCGTGTTGTTTTTGTTAATGGAATGGTAAGAATTATTTTACATGCCATCGACAATGTTGAAAATAATGTGCACTACACCCGCTAAGATGCCAAGATTTAAGTTTTTCTGACATATGATTGACTACCAATGAAACGACTCTATGCTGGCCAGCGATCATCACTGTGTACACTTAGTATATATGACAGTCTGGAGAGCACTCTTATCAGTCTAAGGCTCTTGACTTCACCTTGTGATTTTTTATTTTTTTGAAGAATCACCTCATGATATTTCATAGCAAGTGTAGTTGGATCGATGATCGATCAGATGGTGAGCCAGCTAGCTGAAAGTCCAAACAACAACAAACTTCCCTGTTCTGCAAATCAAGATCGATCATGTAAGTTCCACATGAGGAGATTCCAAAGAAAGCTCAAACAGTGCATGCTCTGCTGGAGATGGAGCCACGCAGGGTAATGCTTTTTCTCCCACTGAAAAAGGCAATAATTTGGCTAAAGAAAAGAGAGGCAACGACAAATGCTGCAGCCACTGTCGATATATGCATCTCCCTTACCGGCCTAGCTTTCCGCTTTCCTCCTTCCGTGGGCAGGGAATATACTGCTTCCCACTTTGTGCGTTGCCACACACAAATGGAGGAGGAGATCAGACCAACAGTATAAAAGGCACATTGCTTTCAGTAGCCATAGCTATGATGCTAACGTTTTGAAGAATATGTAACTGAATAACAGTGACAGCTGATTTAATTCCCGGCCTCAAGTTCTTGAGAATATATAACTGAATAACACTGACAACTGAACTAGTACACTGATAACTTGTTTTCTGACCTGAAGTTCTGAAGGAATATGTAACCGAATTACAGGGATAACTGATTAATTTGTCGGCATAAAGTTCTTTACTACAGGCACCAATCCATCCAAAAAAGCTGGTGACGGATTATTTCCAGGCCTTGAGTACGTTGCTCATCAAGCTTTACGAACAGGGGCGCATTCAGTGCAACTCCATTGAAGTGCTATAATCTGTCCAGATTCACTATGAATGTGCACCTTTCAGTAGTTGCCTGGCGTAGTTTTGGTATGGAGGACCCAACGCACAGGCACACATTTGCTTTCAGAGATTGCAACAGGGTAGGTAGGTGGACGCCTAAACTTGGGATAACATATATATGGCTGAATAGCACTGCTTGATTTGTTGCCTCACTAATTTAAACAGCCCTGCGATTTGCCTCCAATTTCTTATTCAGCTGTAAGCCACCGCAGTCAGTCCTGTTGATGAGCATGAGCTTGTAGGTATAAAAGGAGATATGCTGCTAGCCTGCTACTCAACAAATAAAACGATGCAGAGCTGCTTCACTGATCGATGTTGCTTATTTGAGTGGACGTGTAATTTTTTTTGGAGACCACGCCGTTGCGCGTTTTTCATTAAGAAGAATAAAGTTCAAACAACAAGATGCAACGGTAACCAACCGGTTACCGAGGCCAGACCTAACATCTACTGGATACACAGCAAACAATTGTACATAAGTAGATACAATACAAAACTGGTCTCCTTGACTACTAAATAAATTACAACTATTTTCAGAACATTTCATCGAGCATCAGAGTCAACTAAACGCTACCAACTAGATGGATGCAACATGCATGAATGCCATCGTATATATACTGTATTATAGCTTCATCAGAGAAAATAAACAAGGAATAAAACCCTCTCCGACCGATCCATCGTATCACATTCACAAGATGATGTGAGCTAGCTCTGGGAGAGCGGGAGCACTCTCCTTATCATCCAGAGAACGCCACACCTCTTCACTGCCTTCTTCTCCTTCTTCACTTGCCGACCATGGCTTCTCGCGCTGCTCTTCTCTTCTCCACGCAGCAGCTGGCCTCTTGCTGCGACTGCCGCCGCCGCTTCATACCCCATTGATGATGCAGCTAGCTAGCTGCCGCTCAATGCAACTATGCAAGAAGAACCGTGTGCAGCTGTTACCCCTTGGTATGCCCTATCAGTTGCTTGCTTGCCTACAACAGATGGTGATGAGGATCCTGGCTCTGGTGACTCTGGTATGCTGGCCTATTTGTAGGGTAGGACGGAAGCAGCTGAACTGATGCAAGCAGGTGGGATCCAGGAAGGAGAAGATGGATGAGCGGGCTTGGCGGCCAAGGAACTGGGAGCTGAGATGCCTGCAGCTGCAGGGTTTGACGAATCGTGCGTGAGCGTGACTCAGTCAGTGGTCAAAAGCGCACGTTTCAAACGAAGCTTGAAAGAGTAGTAGTAGTAGTGGCTTCTTGGCAGCTGACGCGTAGCGTAGCGCCGAGAACAGCTGGTGGAATTCGAACTCTGCTTGGCTCACAAGTTCAGTGAAAGGCTTTCTGAATACTCTTTTTTTTTTTTTTCTCTGAGAAATGGCTTTCTGAATTCTACTGCTCCGTTTGGAAGGAATTTGGTTTCACGAGGAGATATTCCTGGCTAGTCACAAAAAAAGAGAGAGAGAGAGAAGATATTCCTGAGGTCAACTCGTTCTGATTCTCGTGTGAAAGTGGTCTTATTTCTATTGATTTTAATTGAATTTTCCCATGTTACTTTAATTAAAATAAATAAATCTTAAACAAGTTAAACTTTTAGTTTTTGACTAAGTTGGTATAATTTAGGCCAGTCTCAGTGGTGAATTTCATGATGTTGTTTTCAACACTTGCATTTGAAACTTAGGTGAAACATCTATTCTCAGTGGGAAGTTTTATTATGAGGTTATTGACCTTAAGGTAGTTCGGTTACAAAGTTTGGAGAGAATAAAGAACTTGCGGCACGCGTGTGGCCCCAGAGTGTGACGTGCATGGGCCCAGCCTATCACGACATGATATACATGATGTGGTGTGGGTTGTTGGGCTAGTTTTCACGACATGCTTGTTTATTTTAGTCTTAAAATTGGAATGCTATATGTAATGGCCTATATGGTTCAAGTTATTTTGGATATTCATAAACATGCTTTCCAATCACCTCATTATTTTGTGAAAACTTTTTGTCAATTTCATCAAATATTGTTCTTACGTGTGTAATGAACTACCTTTACCTTTTTAGTCATTTTATTAGACAATTGGTTCTGCTCATCACACTTAAATATAACATAAATCATGCGACTATTTTTTTTCCCATTTTTATTTAATTTAGTTTGCCTATATTTTTTTCTCATCCGTACAATATATCAATATCTATCACAATTTTCTTAATAACCAAATTTAGACTGGTTGTGTTGACGGATTATCACCGAATCATTACAATGAGGAATTAACTCTATTGAGCTAAAAAAGAAATTAAATCTACTGTATGTTTATTTCATGTCCACAAAAAAGGTACATGCAGGGGGTATTTATAGTGGGGAGTCTTTAACCCTGTCTCTAAAATTCCCCCTTTATACCATTTTATTTACCCAGGTTAAAAATAAAAGCTGCTTTACACTAAACTTTCCATCAATAAATTGAGACTATTGGATATGATTACAAACCCCACTAGCTAGCTACAACACACACTACTCACACAACACCAAGATTTAACATCATATAGTATTTACTCTACTACACTGAGTAAGTACTTTAACAAGGTACAGTACAAGCTAAGGGATGGAACCATGCATCAACCGTGCAAGTACCATTCACTTCTTCTCTAACGCCGGTGATGACGATGCCTTGGAGAGCCGAAGAATCCTCCTGAGGACCCCGAGAACGCCGCACCGCACCGCCATCTTCTCCTCTTCCTCCTCCGCCTGCCGGCTTCTTCTCTCGCCACACTTGTTTTCTTGGCTGCGCAGCTGGCTTTGGTCCCTCGACGCAACGGCCACAGCTGCCTCGTACACCATTGTTGCTGCTCCTGCTGCAGCTCGTTGCCACGCCCTTGCCTTGTTAGTTCTGATGCTGAGACACGCCTGATGCTGAGCTATTTGTATTGTATAGGTGGCAATGAATTAAGGAGGGATCCAGGAACGTGTGAAGGCTTGGCAGCCACGGAACAACCGGGTGCTGTCACTCTGAGTGGCTGGTCAAACCGTCAAAGCCTCAAACGTGCTGTCTACGTGTGACAGCGAATCAGTCGTATCCCGGCCCTACAGAAATCTAGCGTGTTCACTGTTTATGCAGCTGGTTTTGACTGTGCTTTTCCTCCGTTTATGCAGCTTCCCAAGGAAACATTTTTTTTACTGACCTATCTAACGGTTCCTATATATGTAATTTTGGAAGGAAAAAAAAACCTTCATTGTTTTGCGGGTATACGGGTGTGCCCGCGGGCATATGTAATATTCACGAATATAAGCGGGCATGAGCATAGTTTTCTATTCATGGCAGTTAGTGGGTGCGGGTGCGGGTGCAGGTTTTTGCTCATAGGTTTGAATATCTATGTGCGCAAATTTTATCCGTGGCCATCTTTATATGTGGTGTTGGTTATTGGGTTAGTTTTTTGGCATTGCAATGCTTGTGGCAACCCTAATGACTTGGTTCCAGAGTTAAAGTATGATAGACACAGGATCATGGAGAGTTAGATATATAGCATACATGGTTGTTTATTTAGTCTCGAATTCATATGCTATGTAATGGTCTATATGATGGTTCAAGTTATTTTGGATACTCAGAAACACACTTGCAGTTTCCAATCACCTCATTCTTTTGTGAAAGCATTTTTTAAAAAAAATCCTCAAATATTGCTTTGACGTGTACTGAACTACCTTAACCTTTTTAGTCATTTTAGGTCAGTCTCAATGGTGAGTTTCATTACGTTGTTTTTAAGGCTGCCATATCATATATCTATATCTATACCCACTAATAAAGAGAGAAAATTTCAGTACCACCTTTTTTTCACCCTTTTTTCTGCCTTCATTTCTGCCTTTATGTTTCTGCCTGCCTCTTCTCTCGTCTACAGTTGGGAGTCTCCGTGTTGCTCATCTTTCCCGGGATATTGCGTTGCGTTTGCGTGCCGGGCCTGGACTCGCCACCGGCCGGCAGTAGGCGCTTCATCATTAACGGCGGGTAGGTTATGTTCAGTATTCGTACTCCCGACCATACCACATTGTGCACAAGCATGCCGACCGCCGGTCGGGCGCCGACCATGGCCTTACGTGCATCCACGTGGATCCGAAACATGCACATGCACATGCACAAGCACAGACACAGCATGGATCGATGGCTCGACCAGTGCAATTCGTTAACGGTCACGGTTGCAAAAGCAGTCTACGTGTTCGAAACGATTAAGACTTAAGACACGTGTTGTAGCCAATCTTCCAATATATCCAACTAAACGAAGAGGAGTCTCTTCCATCGTGTCCGTGTGCACGGTGACAAGCACAATACTGCACAACTCCCAAATTGTCGTCGTGTCCGTCGCCAGCCCCATAGCTGGAGCCAAGCGTACGTAGACCACGCCGCCCAGAACGTCATCCATGCCACGCAGGACGCGAGAAGACGCACAGCTCGCAAAGTTCTCCGCAAGGTCGACGTTGCGCTGGCCCCGACGGCGGCGCGGACAGTCGTGCGGGAGTCGGATCCGAGTGTCGTCATCGATGGGTATGGAGGACTCGCGCGCCAATTAACATAGCGAGGAGCCGAGGACCGAGCGGCAACGCACCGCGGTGGAGAGAATTGAGGAGATATATCAGATGCGATCGCGGCTACAGTCTGCTCGTGCTACCTGCCGGTAGGTCCGAGCGTCACGCAGTTGCCTTGCCAATATGTCCTCGAGAGCGATCGCGGATAAAGGAAGCCATCTTCGGCCTACAGATTTGGGTGCTGCCGGCCGGCAACGTCGATCGAGACACCGCAGTTGCAACGACTGTCACGTGATCCAGGCACTACATGCTTTGGTCAAGGAAATAGAATACAATTGAGCCTTTAATCACACATTGCACATGTGTGATGCTTCTTCTATAACTTAATTGCTCACAACAAATTTTAACCATTGCAACGAAGTACAAGGACCTTCGCTGATGAGTCCGAGAGAAATTGGAATACATGCTGATTCAGCAAGATGTTGTCCCGTGCAACGCACGGGCATGTTTTGCTAGTAATGTAATAAAACTTAGATAAAACCCCTATTCTTACCTGCAGTATAACCGTGATCGAAGTTTCATGACTCAGAGATAGTTGGTATTCGCGCCAAGAGAGTTTCACCAAGATGAAACTTTTTTCTTCTCTCTCCTCAATGTTTCATGCAAAAAGTGGAGTTTTGTTGATGTGGCGACCTATTTAATGTGCATGAAACGACTATGAAACCCTCATTAAGATTGACCTTAGAACATTGGTTCTGCTCATCACACTTAAATATAAAACCATGAGACAATTTTTGCCCATTTTTATTTAATTTAATTTATCTATGTTATTCTTTGCCAGCCGTACATATCAATATCTATCACAATTTTCTTCGTAACCAAGTTAGTGTGGTTGTGTTGACGAATTATAACCGAACCACCACAATGAGGAATTAATATAATAATTCTATTGAGTAAAAACAAAATCTATTGTATATTTATTCCATGTCCACAAAAAGGTACATGCCGGAGGTATTTATAGTGGGGAGTCTTCAACTCTCTCTCTACAATTGCCCCCTTATACCATTTTACACTAAACTTTCGATCTATAAATTGTGACTATTGGATGATTACAAAAACCCCACTATCTAGCTACAACATACTACATTCACACAACACCAAGATTAACATCATAATATTTACTCTCCATTGAGTAAGTTCTACTTTAACAGGTTACAACCATGAAGGGATGGAACCATGCATCAACTGTGCAAGTACCATTCACTTCTTCTTCTCTGACGTCGGTGATGATGCCTTGGAGAGCGGGAGAACCCACCTAAGGATCTCGAGAACACCGCACGGCATCGCCACCTTCTCCTCTTCCTCCTCCAGCGTGATCTTCGCTGCCGGCGTCGTTCTTCCGCCACCCTTGTCTTCTCGGCTGCGCAGCTGGCTTTGGTTCCTCTCAGCAATGGCTACAGCTGCCTCGTACACCATTGCTGCTGCAGCTCACTACCAGCTTAGATGCCACGCCCTTGCCTGAATCTTCTGATGCTGAGACGCCTGATGCTGAGCTATTTGTACTGTAGGTAAAGGAGCAAGAGAGTGAATATGCAGGTGGCAATGAAGCGGGGATCCAGGAAGGTGTGCACGCTTGGCAGCCACGGAACAAGGCGCTGTCAGTTAGTGGCAAAACCCTAAAGCTACACGTGACATTTTCTTGTTTCGAGTTGAAAAAAGGTAAACCTTTTGTTTTCTTTTGCAAGGGAGTAAAAAATGGTAATTGACTGCACTGACCGTTTCATCGCGCACGGGAAATTGAGCTTGATGGATCATACAAAAAACAAAATCCATGCTTGGTAAATATTTGGAAAATGTAGAAATTTATGGACTTGTGCACCTGCGGCTTATATCATCTCAGTTCTCTAGGCTGAGGTTCCAAACTTTGCTAAAAAAAGGAAGAGGTTCAATTGATCCAACTCATTTTTGTTTTTTTTATAGATCGATGTGCGGCCAATCACCAAACAGATATTAATATATTCCCTTATCTTAAAAAAAATTATAGCCAATCACCAAACCTTACGGAAATGGGAAGGGCATTGTACCTCCTATTCATCAAGGATTAGTTTGTTTGCTTCCTGCCAAACATGCCAGGTGGCGGTCGATTTCATCCGCCTAGGATCTGGATGTGTGTCAGATGACCACACTTGCTAAGTCCGCTCCTCCATCCAAACACACCCTAAATCATATGCCCACAATCATATGCCCACATTCAAGGTTTGTATGTCTAGTGTGTTCGGCTTGTCGTTTATGTGGCTGATTTAATTTGTTGTGAGAAAAAATATTATACCATATTAGATAAGTTGTGTCGGATAAGTTCAAAGTGAATAGGGCAACGATCTCTTAGTTAGTTGTTAATTACATTGCCATACAGCTTGGCACGTTCATCGCCGCCACCACCTCGCCGCCGCCGCCGCCCTCCGGTGGCGGTGGCGGCGGCCCCTGCCCCCACAACACACTCCCTCCCCCCTTTCTCCATCTCCCCCCTCCTCTCCCTTGAACAAAAGTCGGACGCCTGAAGATGACGATGGCCGGCGACGAGTAGCGGGCTTGGGAGCAAGGATCCATGCCCTCCGCCACCGGATCCGCGATTTCCGGCCTTGATCCGTGGTGCGCGGTGCCGCGGGCGCGAGGAGCCTCGGCTCCGCCGACCACCGCCTTGGTGACGACCGGCGCATCTAGGCCGACCACCGGGCGGTGGCAAATGCGTTAGCGGGGGCCCGGGAGCGAGCGCGCCCGCCCCCGGATCCGGCCCTAAACGGCGACGCCGGGTGGCGGCGGCGGACGGCGGGATCGCCGCGATTTCCACCTCGCGAGGCCTCCGTGCCGTGGTCGGGGCACGACTCTAGCCAACCGGCCCTCTCCTCGCAATGGACGGAGGAGGGACCCGGCGGGTGGCCGACCCCCGTCGGGACTCGGGGCAGCCGCCCTCCACCGCCGTCCCGCGCCCACCCTAACGTTGGCCGTGAGGGCCCTATTGCAGCAGCCGAATGGCGGCGGGGGGGTCGATGACCCCCGAGCGCCGGCCACGCCGCTCCTAGGTACCCAGTCGGCTCGACGTCCACATCAAAGGACGCCGTGCTCGGATCACCGGCCGTCGACTTCAAAGGTTGCCTCGCTGCGGTTGGTGAAGACTCCGCCGATCATCTCCGGTATATCATCGCCTCGCGGGTTCGGCTTGGATGTGCTTTTGCAGAACTTGGATTACGGGTGAAAACCCCGCCTCGGCCGGGCTGGCGGGCGGCGATGACGGTCAAGGTCATATTCCCCTTAGAGGCGTCGCTGTAATTTCCTTCCTTGTGAAAGCCTTCCCGAGCCGTCGCAGATCGACATTCGACTCACCTGCGGCGTGAAGAGCAAGCCAAAGACACACTCTCGTTGATCAAATAGAGGGTCGAAGCATTTATATCGTTTTGTTTTATTGTCCCTGGTCAATGTATAAGACTATGACTTTTCTCTCTTTTTGTTTTTCCTCTCTTTTTGTAACTTTTGGCTGTGCACATCTCCGGATGTAGAGGCCGAATTTGTTATCCATTATCCAAAAAATGTACGTTAGCACCCACAAAGCTTGCAATGCAAATATTTTTTTATTTAAAATGGTGAAGGAACGCGTATCTCTCTTTTCAAATTTCCGGTGATTTCCATGCACCCCTCTTTGATTTTTAGTCTAGTTTCAGTGTCACAAATATATGCTTCTTTCCCTCCCCTTCTTTCTGAAAGACAAAATGAAGCAACAAAGAGTAACATATAAGGAGGTCATAGTGATTTTTTTTTTTTAATTTTAACCCTTTTTTAAAGATATTTTATTTTTGACCCGGTTCAAACTTATATTTCATAACTAACCCTTTTGGTCGCGCCTTAGTTGAACGCGCGGGATTTATGTACTGCCGCCTTGCATGTTGGGCGGGGGGGTGGCCTACGTGGGCCACTCGCATGCGGTTCACGCCGACGCGTGGTGTCGCTGTCGCGCCGCAGATCATGGCGCGGCGGTGTAGCGCGCTTGATTTGGGGCGCGGTGGTAAGGATCAGAGCGGACTGCGTGGGGCATGCTGCTGTCCTGCCGCACGGCAGCTGCAGGTGTCCAATCCTGTCACCTCCTTTGAATGCACGGTGGTGGAGTGCATGCATGCACGGTCGGTGGTGGAGTGCATGTAGTGGTGCAGTGTCAGCTGTAGTGGCTGCGTCACATCATCTCTCCTATTACGATATGTAGAATATTCATTGATCTGTTTAAAATCTTCCTGTTGATTGTGGTTTATTTGAATATAATTTAGGTGACATAAATTATATACCATAAATATTATAATAAGTAATTGTAATATTGCTTAGCTAGAGATCGACTATAATAAACTAAGTATGTAAAAGCTGTGTGGGTGCAGGCGTGCAATACATGTACAAGGACTTTCTCCGTTCCTAAAAAAAATGTCATCACACTTTTCGAGACATAAATACCAGTAATTATATATTAAAATATAAAAATATTTATGTTAAGTAATTAGCATCATCGGAAAGATATTTAAGTCTAGTTTTTTAACAAATTTATTTGAAAATTTAAATGTTGCACGTATTTCTACAAATTGAGTCAAACTTATGGCATGCAAACATTCTTTTAGGGACGGAGGGAGTACTACTGCGATTGTATATGATATACTCCATTCATCTCAAAATATTTGTAGTTTGCGTTTACTCATGTATTACTTTGATAAATATATATTAAAAATAAAAATATTTAAGTCATATAATTACTATCATAAAAAAGATCTTTGAATCTAAGTTTTTAATATATTTATTAAGAGAAACAAATGTTGCATATATTTTCTACAAATCGAGTTAAATTTGTGACATAGAAATAAAAAAACTATTGAGATAATTTAGGACAGGAGAGTCACTTGATATTTAAGATAAAATTTGATATATGTTTATTTATATGATATTTGTAATAACTAGTATAAGAATTAGAACTATGCGACACTTCTTGTTTATTTACAAGTTTGGTCGCAAGGGGATATTTGAGAAAAAGAATAAATTAATGTGGAGTTCTATTGTTTACTGATAAATTTGCATGAAGATTTGTTAAGCGGAAAATAATCATTTCATTTTTAAAGTGAGGTTAGGATGTAATTAACAAAATTAAAGCGGGTTCAAAGAATAATAGTAGAGATGTTGCATGCAGTATCGTGGATTTGGTTTATTATAAAAATGTAAATGGTCTTAAGTGTACCACCCTTTGGCATCATTTGCCGTGCATTGGTGCACATCGTGCTAGTACTGACAGCTTTGCTTTAGTAAGAACTAGTACTATACTATGATGTGACAATACTGCATATTATACTGTGCACTCTGCAAAGCTGCTCTGCCCTGCACTCCACTAGCCTGCCCGTCCGCAGCACTGCCAGGCAGTGGCCTGCATTGCGAACTACAGCCGCGCCCCAGATCAAGGCACTACACTGCCGCGCCATGATCCTGCGGAGCGGCAAGATTCGCCACATCAGCCAAGACCGCATGCAACGGTGCCCGCGTGGTTACCCCCCGCCGCCGCGCACACGCAAGCGCTGCAAAGACATAAATCCCGCTGCTCGCCTAAGGCGCGCCAAAAGGGTTAGTTATGAAATATAAGTTTGAACCGGGTTAAAAATAAAATATCTTTAAAAAAAGGGTTAAAATTAAAAAAATTCGTCATAGTGCACGTGATTTTGTTTATGTAACTTGTGCTGATGATATATATTGGCACTATAGTATACAAAGTATTTGTTTTTATTGGCGGTAGTTTTTTAATTGTCATTGCGAGAATCTCATGAACATAGGGCATTTCACTTCAAATTTGAATGTTTACTAGATTCAAACCAAAACCTCTCTCATGTTTTCTCTCTTACACAACGCTATTGAATTAAGCGGCCGAATAGTATTCCTATGACGGTTTTCTTTAAAGTCAGCCCTCAGAAACCACAGATGGTTAACTTAAGCGATCACCTAACAATTTTCATTAAAATTGACCACTTAACATATTCATGAGAACTTACACCAAATATTTAGCCTTTAAGTAAATGGTTTTAATAAATGAAAAAAAATCAACTGTAAAATCGTAGATCTCATCGACCTGTACTGGTTCGATTGTCTAGTTTGCACAGGCCCGATCCAACATCGCCACTGCAGCTGTTGGGCCTATTGGGCCGGATATGCGTTGTTGAAATGGTAGTAGACTAGTAGTTCTCTCAGCTACAGCCCGCTGCGTAGCGGCGACCGGCGTGAGCCTCCACCACCTGCCGCCGGCGAGCCGTGGTGAGTCCCTCCCCTTTTTCTCCTCTCGCTCCCGGTTCCTCAAGTCCCGCCTCCTCGCCGCGCTCCGCGACCACCTCCTCTTCTGATTCTACTCCAGATGCCGCCGCCTCGGCTCACCCCAGCTTAACCCACCTTGCAGATCCGCTGGCGATTCCCTTCCTCCGCGTGGGCGAAAGGATTCAGTGAACTAGTTCCACATACTTGCTGGTCGCTGCTTCTCCCTGCCCTGCCCATGGTTAGTCTCTCGAGCTTCTTCTCCTTTCTCAGTTAGATAGCGTCTTGGGGCGCAAGTGTCGTGTCTGGTAATTACACAGTTTACCATCGCGCCGTTGCTTGAAAGTATTGCGTTCCTATCTGCTTTAGTAGCCTTTTGACTTATGGTATTATTATTAGGATTAGGATGCTAAACCCCCTGAATTTTTGTCCCTAGGTATCTTTCTGTCCTTTGTAAGATGAAATGAATTGATGCTTCGGTACTATGTAATTGTAGCTAAGTTTACAATAAGTCCAAATTGAAAAGAATGCATGCTCTGTGCCATGTTGAACACTACTTAACAACGCTATAATATTTATCTGATCCCTTGTTCGGTTTGGGTGTAATCTACAAGCTGTTTCCTGTCGCCGTTTCATTGCATCATGTATTCCTATTGGTAGTTGCTTACTTACTCAATTGTATAGTATGATTATTTGACGTTATGTTCCGTGGTTCTGTTGTCACTTTATTTTGATGCATGAATACACTGTACCCCATAAAAGAAGGAAATAGCTAAACAATTGGATACACACAAGATGGCAAAGTTATTGCTATTGCTATTTACTCATATGCAATTTCTGCAGGCTACACCACTTATAGCAGGACTTGCGGTTGCAGCAGCTGCTCTTGCTGGTAGATATAGCATCCAAGCTTGAATGCTTATAAGGCACGCCTGTAGTTCCAAGGATGCGCAAATTCTATGAAGGTGGCTTTCAACCTACAATGACACGAAGGGAAGCTGCTTTGATCCTTGGTGTCAGGTGCACATCACATACTATCTGTATCACTGTCAATGATCTTTTTGTGTTTTCTTTCATATCAATATCCTGTTCTCAAGCACCGTTTATGTTAATCTGGCCGTATCTAGTCATTTAGGATTTAGAAATGGTATTACTGAAAGTGACAAATAGACAATTTTCTATAATTCGAAAGTGGAAGAAACATGCAAACACAAGGATCTTTCCCATATCCAATCTGGCTCCTTGCAATCTGCCATTTCATTTCACCCATTTAATACTCTAATTAAGTGCTCAAAACACTTTGAAAATGCATTTCGTAGTGCAATTTTAGCTGATATGGCATGTAATTGAAGTACAAAATTAAACAGTCCGTGGTACACATTAAACCACAGTACACACCCTTATCATAAATCTATTTTATTGTTTCATTAGGGTGCTTCATTAATTGCCAACAGGATAAACTGCAAAAAGGCATAATGAACTTTACTTTTCCATGTAAGGAGTAATCCTGATGGGACATCTTTATCATATCAAATGCAGCACCTTAGCTTTGTACAGTTACGGGCTGAGTCAAGAATCAACCATTCAAGATATGTAATGTAGTAGAGGGCTTGATTAGCAACTGAAGCATTTAGAAGTAGTGTAAGAGGGGAGGAGCTGAGTAGAGGTCAAAGTGACAGGTGGAACAAACTCGCAGAGTTAGATAAGATAAACAGCACTTCAGTCAGTGGTATGTGGGATGAAAACGCATCTAAGGTTAAGGTCGTCTGATCCTTAAATCTAAGTGCTAATAGCATATATGTGACAAAGATGCTGCCCCACATTTTGGAGACCATATCACATGACGTCATGCATATGGATATCTTATGATCCTACATGTACACTGAGATGGGATATACAGTATTGCAGTGTCCTGGTATCACATCAGTGGCCCCTTCTGGATTGGTAGATGTGGGCTAGTTTGTCACTAAAGGCCCTTTTTTGCATATAAAGTTTAAACATCCACAATTGAACATTTCTTTTGGGTAGTGTCTGTAGAGCTGCCCATTTTGTCGTTGGACGTACCCTGTAAGCATGCAGTGTTGGATATACATAGCTTCAGAGCAATTATAAATTGGTGTTGTTTCAAGAGTTTTGATTCCCAGTTAAAATTCAGTCTCTACTTGCAACAATTGTTTTGTTTGTTTTTTACTCTTCCCCCAAAATATACTCCCGCCTTCTGCCCAAATATATATGAAAGGTTTGGTATGTCATCATCTGTAATTCTTGATCTGAACATAGTAACATACTGAGTTGAATGTTGCATTAACTCTTCCAAATGAATAGAGTTGACTTATGTGCTCGTCTGATCAATTCTTGCATTTGTAGGAGTGTCACTGCTTTGTGATTCAATTTTCGTTTGTACCTTGTAATTTGGGTTGTTTTATGTTCTCTGTTCTTAATTAAGCGGCCCTCTGTTTATGTTGATGGCTCCAGGGAAACTGCCAATGCAGAGAAGGTCAAAGAAGCACACAAAAGAGTGATGGTGGCCAATCATCCAGATGCAGGTGGAAGTCATTACCTTGCTTCAAAGATTAATGAGGCGAAGGATATATTGACAGGGAAAACAAAAAAGGAGGTGGGTCGGCCTTTTGATTGGAAGATGGACAACATGATACTGAAAGGACAATTTTGTGTCTCCAGACTCGCATTAGAAGATAGACAGTAATCTTTGTGTGTTTTAAAGTAGGGGGCCTTTCTGGAGTAGGTAATTCACGCTTAATAAAGTTGGCCCAATTGTCACCGAATCAATGATGTAACTGCTGTACATGGTAAAGTATCAGTTGTCAGTTCTATTTGGAGAACTACATCACTATATTATTTCTTTCAGAACTAACGGGCTCATGTCGTGGGCTCATCTGTTTTCATTGGACATTGTTGCTAATTGAGTCTCATGTTCTTACTCTTCCTCTTTTTTTGATTATGTTGTTCTTCATGTTTTAGAGTGAATGCTGGCATGTGAGCATGCCACAGCATTATCTAAGACTCATAACAGTAGTGGATGCTCTTATGCTTGTTGTTGCCTTTCATCGCAATTTTGTAGTACAAACTGGACGAAATCCTGATATTCACCAAGACAAATCAGCATGAACTGTCTTTTATTGATAATTCTGTATGTCTTTCTGACGAGTTACCTTTCTGAGGCACTTATATTTTTGTCTTTTATTGATAATTTTGTAGTACAAACGGTGAGCTCCTGAACCCAATCCAGAGATTGGGTTCTTGTCACTTACACGGATTCTACTGCACCCATGGGGATGGAGGTTCTTTGTGTTACATTACTGAATGAATCCTTTTGAGTATCAGCCTGTTACTCCCTCCATTCCAAATTATACGAAATTTTGACTTCTCTGGATACTTAGCTTGCTATGCACTTTATACACATATCTAGATATGTAGAAATGTAATAAATAAAAGATACATAGAAATGTATCTAGAAAAGCCAAAAAAAAGACTTAATTTGAAATGGACTATTTGTGATTACTGATGAGTCAGAGGTTGGTCTGCTATGAAGGCTTCGGTTAATTTAGTACCCCCTCCGTCCCTATTTGACCGTCGCCGTTGGTTTTCTTGCCACAAGTTTGACCGATTTATACGAAATACATGCAACATTTATATTTTACAAATAAATTTATTAAAAAACTAGACAAAAAGATCTTTCCGATGATATTAATTACTTTAGCATAAATAATTATATATTTTAACATATAATTGCCGCAGTAGTTTCTCGGGAAGCGGAACCACAAAACAAACATTGGGGACGGAGGAGGAGTACTATGTGTACACAATCAATATTTGGTAGCAAATGATAATATCCACAAAGTGTGCAAGGCAACCTTGCTAGCTGTACTTAAACCTCATGTCCCTTTCCTTTTCAAGAACGAGGCAGCAGTTCCCTTTTTTCTTAGAATACAAAGCTGCTGTTCCTGCCGACAGCATAAGCTAGCTGGTTCATCATGGCTGCAAGTAGGGAAGGAATGTTGATGGCATGCCATCAGATTTTCAAGTCTAATTAGTCGAGGATGGCAGTATCGACGTGAAGCGCATCAACGCTCACCTGCCGTCGGCAGCCTCCATCCATTGGTTGTGTTCGCAGTTCACAAGTCACAAATAATCACCATTCTTTTCTCTCTCTCTTTTTTGGCATGGACACTTTCTTCCTCAAGCTGCTGCTCTGTAATCTAATAAGTAGTCTGTAAAAGTAAAGCCAACAGGTGCTTCTTCTTCTAGTCATGGCGTCATCAGTTTCCTAGACACAAGTAACCCTCCCCCACGCCCCCTTCCCCTTCTTTCACCACCATCACATGGCTGTAAGTTGGAACTAGTACCACCAAGTGTATTGTCTTCTCTTGGCAACCCCATTTGCACTTCAGTTTATCATTTTCACACGTCCTTTTGATGGAGCCCTGCAGGTCCAGGATATTGGATCCTGCATGGTGGAGCACTAACCCTGCACGAATAGATTACTCATCCTGAGGTCATCGCTGCCTGGAGATCCGAGAAGAAACATAGAAGAATCTCATCTCATTAATTGCTGGCTTACAACCGATGTTGACTTCAGAATTCAGTGATTTGCTTAATATCAAAACCGCGGAACTGTCGGTCCGCAACCTTCAATCTCCACTGGACCGCCTGATGCATAATCAGATGGTTCCGGTTCATCAGAACATATTCACAAGTGCAGGTGTCGGTAGTCAGTACTCAGTTCCCACTTCTCACCTGCAGTCAAAAAATCCTGTTTCCAGTAAGTCTGAAAGTGCAAGTCAATGCCACATTGTCATCTTGTTGATTAAATTGATACATTGATTCCGTGGCTCAAATTTTAAAAACAAAATAGGCTAGTACTTCAAGATCATGCGAATTGGCATATGAGTAGCGGGGAGAGTCCCTTACCTCAAAGGCTCAGCTGTATCCCCTCCTTAGTCCTTACCAGTGACCTCCAAGCACAAGAAACTCTGCAAAGCCCTGCCATTCCCAAACCCAAGAAGGAAGCCATAGCCCCGCCACCAACTCATTCACATTTCTGCAGCAAACAAGGCCAAGATCCTGCAAGCAGCAAGCAGCAAGCAGAGGAATTGTAGGAGTATTATACAGTAAACAAGACTACAAGAGTAAGTGCACCCTTCACAGGTAGGAGATGGATGGGAGCAAGTACAGATCAAAGGGCTATGCAATGGCCAATGCCGGCAGGAAGCTCCCCTACGTTTTCCTGCTGCTGGTGGCCCTTGCAGCTGGCGTGCTGAGCATCGTTGTGCTGCAGAAGGTGAGGGAGCAGCGTGTCTTTGCTGAGCGACTCCAGGAACGTGACCGCAGCTCATCTCCGTTCGGATCCTTCTCCAGGTATGGTCATGGTCATGGATCACCCACCCCTTCTACTTCCAGTTACCTGCACTAGGCGTTTTCCTCAGTTTAGTTTGTTTCAAGAAACAAAGCAGCAAACCAGAGTTTTGTAGGAGTGCAAAGCATCTTTTTCAAAAAATAAAAACCAAAATAAATAAGAAGATAGCATAGCAGATCAGAAGCTGATATTAGTTATTATCTGCATGTTGGTACCACAAAGTGGCACAAATCAATGTATTTGCACAACACTGACATACTGTTAAGTATTAGTGCTTCAGGATTTGCTGACCTCTACAATAATGATAGCTAGTTTTACAAATTGGCACAGATCAATGTATTTGTACCACCACTAGATAGTCACTTTGATCTCAAAATTGGATATATCAGAAAAAAATAATGAGAGAGAGAAGATCTCATTTGTAAAAAAAAACTGGCCATTTTTCGAGTCTTAACTAGATTTTTGGAATTATTACTCACAAACATAGTTCCAAAACCAAAGAGTAATCTCTTATTTTTACCCAAAGACTTTCTGGAGTGAAGCTATATTATGCTTGTTTGTACTGGGCGTTCGGGTTACCCCGATTTGTAGGCATTTTATATAGTATGACATCTGTAACTAACAGGCAAAGAATCTCGATTTCATAGCTACCCTGTTACATGCGTTACAGAACCTTTCTCTGTAGCAGATATAGAATATGAGGAAAATTCAAGAAAATCTAACAAACTGAATGTTGCTGCTTCATTATTCCCAGAAAGAGAAGGCAATTAACAAAGAGATGAAGAGGAAGGTGGAAGAAATGAAAGCAACATCATCTTCACTTAGAACTCAGAAGATAGACCAGAAAACCAAACTCAAGGGACTGGAAACCACAGTTGCAAATCTTAAGAAGACTCAAAAAGATCTGGAAGCAGCTCTCGCTGAAAAAGATAGCCGCATCAATCTAATGGAAGAGTCAGCCACAAATCTCAAGAAGGCTAGAAAACAACTGGAGGCAACTCTCACAGAGAAAGACAGAGACATCAAACAAATGGAAGAGAAGACCCAAAATGCTGCCAACACTCAAAAGGAGTTGGAAGCAGCTCTCTCAGAGAAAAACAGCCGCATTAGACAAATGGAAGAGAAAGCCACGAGTTCAAACCCTGACCAGATGGTAGCACTGATGGAAATCCTGCAACGGAAGGAGGCCGAACTCAAGAGATCAAGACCAAGTTCCAAGATTTCAAGATACCAGACAGAACCGAGGTGAATAGCAAGAGCACTCCTATGCAAATGAACAATGCAAGCACAACACCAGACGTCGTGCTAGTCACAAAGGCAACAAACTCAAGCAGTGTGGCTATTCCCATCAAGTCTGAAGAAAAGAGATCTGCCAATTCCACAGCAGTCATAAATGCCAAACCTGAAGAAAAGAGATCTGCCAATTCCACAGCAGTAGGAATTGCCAAACCTGAAGAAAAGAGACCTGCCAATACCACAGTAGCAGAAAGTAAGCGCCCAATACAGAGATCTTTAGAAGAAAAGCCGGTCAAGTCCACAACTAGTATGGAAGATGATGGCATACAAGGAAACTTAAATGATTTTGATGAAGATATAGATTTCGATGATATTTATGGAGAAAGTCGTTCAAAAATCTGGATCCTCTCGGAGGAACAAAATTGACAGTCTGAGAACTCCCTAGATCAGGACAGTGATAGGGTCCGATACAATAGAATGCTGGAGAAGGAACACAAAACCAAGAAGAACAACGCTCAGGGTACCTTGGAGAAGATCTCCAAAGATAACTCAATTGGTGCTGGCCATACTGCATCCAAAGATAATTCAATTGAGGCGAAGCAGCAAAACAGCAAGCAGAAAAGGAAAAGGTCTAAGTCCAAAAACAAGAAGATGGGCGATATTGCAGCTGCTAATGTTGGTGGTGCATTCGCTAAACAAAGGACACCGGATGGCACATCAGTCTCAAAGTAAGTTTTCAGACTTACAAAAGGCTGAAAAGAGAACCTCTTGGATTGTTGGATAATAGTCAAGAAGAGCAATTCTTTGGTATGCTCATCAGACACAATGGAGAGAATGAAGGCAGAATTTCATCGCATAGGGAAAACGAAGGCAGATAGTAGCCGAGAAGATACAGTGCCAATTCTAGGTTATAGCATCAGTTGACTTCATTTCTACAATACTATGAATTGTTTTCTTCTGCAAAAGCAATTTTGAATTTAGTTCTTCTCATTTTTTTTTGCAACAGTATTCAATTTTCTCTTCTCTTCTCAACATTGTAAACTCATGTAGAACACTACAGTACTGTGAAATGCAACAGCATATTGAGTCCTGCAACAGTGGAATGATGTATTCCTGCAAGCAAGTATAGTGAGTCCATGACCCCAGCCTCACATCCACACAAAACAACATGGTATACCTCAAAACTACAGATTAGAGAGATACTGGTATGGTGGTATGGTAGGTGCATTCAGAGAGTTTTAGACATCAGACTAGATTATATAGCACAGCTGAAGTGCATTAGGGGGCTAGATCTAACTGGCAAATGCCCGTAGGAACGAGGGAAGCTGAAGAACACAGCGTTCCACTCCAAGCAAAATCAGGAACGAAACCTGCAGAGTACCTGAACCGTTCCACCAAGATGTGACGGTTCCCGTTCACAGGCCACTCTGCCCGGCTCCTCCGCCGGAGCACCGCCACATTCCTTTCCGGCCCCCGCCCGGAGTGTCCTCTCCTTCGCCCTTCCCTTCTCACCCTCTCTTCCTGGTTGGATCCTTGAATCTACAGCGCACACCGACGCTCGGGCCCACCTGTCGGTGGCTCTTTGACCACCACTCCCGCACCGTTGGAGGATGAAGCAGGACCGCAGGAGGCCCCAAGAGAGCGGAGCTTCTCGATCAAAAGAGCACCATGTAAATTCAAGGTTCACCGAGTGTACTGATGGTAGTAACTAGTCGATTCAGGATCAGGAATACAGTCAATTAGGAAAGAAAAACCAATGCGGGATCGATCGGTCAATTCATTGCGGAATCGAGTAGAACCATGGACCGAAAGTTTGATGAATTCAGTATAGCCAGTTCACCAAGAGGCACAATGTTCCACAAAGAAATTCTGGCTCCAATAATGCAATGCAACGCTCAACTCCCAAAAGGAACGCAATCTCGTTCCGGCCGCCGATCAAGCTCATCAGTTCCTCCTGATCACAGCCCCGTACCTCCCGGCGGCAACCTGCACGGCAAGTCAAAAGGGATATCAATATCATTCACATTCAGAGCTGATAACTCTGAAGGAGACAGCTTACAGGAGCCCGGCGTTTCTTGGCCGTGCCGGCTTTGTCTTCCTTCGCCGGAATCCTCTGGAACGAAGCCAGGTCCGTCTTCCTCCTCCCACCGGCAGCCGCAGATCCTCCGCCGCCGCCGCCTGGTGCCGCTCGCCTCTTCTTTTCCTGCTTGCGGTTGCTGGCTACCACTCTCTCCTCCGGGTCCTTGAGCGTGGAGCAGTACACATCAACATTGTAAACTTATTAGGCGAGGGCGAGAAGCCTACTACCACTAAGTTGAATTTGTAGAATATTGGTGAATCTTCCGGAGTCTCTCAGACTCCTGAGTGGGTACATATACATATAAGGCCTCTTGGGCCTAATCTAATAACATAAAACAACACAGCCCAACACTCCCCTCAAGATGGCTATAGATATCAATCATCCCCATCTTGTTACATGCTAACATACATTCATTAGCTCCTAAACCTTTTGTTAAACAATCAGCCTACTTGGTCACTTGAAGTTACATGACTCAGTTTAAGCTGTTCCATTATCCAGCCGCTCCTTGATGAAGAAGCGATCAATCTCCACATGCTTAGTTCTATCATGTTGAACCCGGTTATTAGCAATGTTAATCGCTGACTTGTTATCACACCAGAGCTTTAAATGAACTTCCCTAATTTCAACTCGATAATAAATTCTTTAACCATATCATCTCACATAAAATGTACAGACATGGTTTCTATATTCTCGCTCCCTCCGTTGACCGAGACACTACTGGTTGTTTTTGCTCCTCCATGATACTAAATTTCCTCCAACAAACGCCGCTAATAGCCGATGTTGACCTTCTATCATCTAGACAAATTTCGCCCAATCCGCATCACAGTAGCCTTCAATATTTAGGTGACCATTTCTCTTGAACAATAGTCCTTTTCCGTGATTACTCTTCAAATATCGCAAGATTTCTGTAGACTACATCCATGTGCCCACTCCTAGGATCATGCATGTATCGACTCACCACGCTATCGTGATATGTTATATCGTGTCTTGTATGACATAAATAAATCAAACGCCCTACAAGTCTTTGATATTTTTCTTTATCCACCGGATGTCCAGAGTGAGCACATAATTTGTGGTTCTCGCTTTCGATAGGTGTAGAAGTTGTGCGACACCCGAAAGCATACCCTGCCTCATTTAGCAAATCCAATACATACTTCGCTAGAAAGAACAATCCCTCTAGGGGATCTTGCTATTTCAATTCCCAAAAAAATATCGGTTGTCCAAGATCCTTGACCTCAAACTCTTTACTTAGATTCTTTTTCAACCGAAGCTATTTCTAAAGTGTCATCTCCCGTAATAATTATATCATCCACATACACCGCAAGAATAGTTACCCGATTATTAGAGTGATGATAAAATACAAGCAGATCCCCATTGCATTGACTATATCCCATATTACACATCGCCCGCCCTAAAGTTTATCAAACCATGCCCTTGGCGATTGCTTTAGACCATACAAAGATTTCTTTTTAGTCTCAATGCCTTTCCCTTAGTTTGAGCAAAGATCAAATCCGGTGGAATTTCCATATAAACTTCTTCCCGAAGATCTCCATGCAAGAATGCATTCTTAACATCCAACCTGATATAATGGCCATTCAAAGTTAGCCGCACAAGAGATCAATGCTCTAACGGTGCTCATCTTTTGCAAGCGGGGCAAATGTCTCATCATAATCAATGCCATATGTTTGACTATACCCTTTTGCTACTAGTCTTGCCTTGTATCTCTATCTTACCATTAGGATTTTGCTTTATCAGATATACCCATTTGCAACTAACCACCTTCTTGCCCTTTGGAAAAGGTACAAGATCCCAAGTATTGTTCTTCTCAAGTGCTGCTAGCTCCTCTAGCATAGCCTCCTTCCACTTTGGATCTCGCTTTGCCTCTTTCCGCCTCTTGGAATTGCCACCGATTGCAATGATGCTACAAAGGCTTTGTAGGTAGAAGACGTAGATTCATATGAGACATAATTAGCTATATCATTCATGTCTTCAATACTATCTTCAAAGCCATATCTTTCTCGGAGGTTTACCCGCTGTACTTCTCATTCCTTTCCTTGTAGCAATAGGGAGATCAATAGAAGAGTCAATATCTTCACTTGAAGATCTTTGGTGAATTATCAACCTCGTTATCATCAACTCGAAGTCGTTCTTGCCGCACCAATTGTGGTTGCTCCACTTGGGTACCATCTTCATCTCCAAATGTGAAGGTTGTACGTATGATTTTTCCTCCTCCTTGTGTACACCTGCAGCATTTCTTTCAAAGTGTGTGATGTTCTCTCCTCTCCATATTTGTTGGTTCACTTGCAATCACCGGATATGGGATCGCACCAAGAATCACTTTATTCCTCCTTGATTCATCAATATCCTCTCGCTAATGGTTCATTCTCCTCGCCACCAACTTTACATGTATCGAAGAATCAAGATCAATAAAAAGATCACTCAAATCTGTTTTCTCCCCGTAGAAAGGAATAGATTCCCTAAAAGTGACATCCATACTCACAAATGTACGACGCTCCGATGGGCTCCAAAGATTTGTATCCCTTTTGCCCGGATGAGTAGCCAATAAAAATGCACTTAATGTGCCTTGAGGATCTAATTTCCCAACAGATGGTCTATGATCCCTAACAAAGCATGTGCATCCAAATACCTTCGGTGGAACAATAAACTGATTTTTCCGAAAAAAATCATTTCACATGGAGTTTTCATACCAAGCACTCTCGATGGCATGCGATTAATAAGATGAGTGGCGTCATAATCGCCTCACTCCAAAAGAACTTGGGCACATTCATAGTATACATGAGTGAACGAGCCACCTCTAAGAGATGCCTATTTTTCTTTCACCCACTCCATTTTGTGCGTGTGTATCGTGACAAGAGGTTTGATGCAATATTCCCTCAAGAGATAGATAACTTCTAAATTCATTGTTCACATATTCTCGACCCATTATCAGTTCTAATAATTTGAACATGAGCATTGAACTGGTTTCTTATGCATGCACAAAAGTCCTTAAAGCAATTAAGCACCTCACTTTTTATGTTTCATGAGATATAACCATGTCATTCGAGAGTAACAATCAATGAAGGTCACAAAATGTTTCATTCCATTCAGAGAAACAACCAGGAGAAGTCCACACATCGGAAAGTGAATTAATATAAAGGGTGACACACTTCGCAATCCCCTACTCACATATGAAGTTCTTGTGTGTTTCCCAAATTCACATGCATCACATAGTAATTTACGCTTGTCTACCTTACACATTTGTTCAGAAATATCCTACTCATAATATCAAAAGATATATGTCCCAACCGACAATGCAAAAGCATTACCTTAGCCTCATCTTCATTTGCAAAGGATCGATAGTGCATGACATATAGCTTTATCTCTGCCTTCCTTCTGTCAAGATACCATAACCCATTATGACGAACTCCAATCCCAAGATGCTTTCCGTCTTCCTTTCCCCGAATTAAACAAATTTCACGATCAAGGAAAACTTGATAAAACCCATTTGATCAACTAATGAGCTTATTGAAACCAAATTAACCGGAAATGATGGAACATATAGTACTGATGACAATGTAATAGATGGAGTGCATTGCACCGTACCAACACCTCTAATTGGTCGAGATGTTCCATGAGCAGTTTGGATTGTGTCTTTATGAGAGTATGAATATGGCGTATATGATGTAAATTCACTTGACATGCTCGTGACATGTCCGGATGCACCGGAGTCTAATATCCAAATTTTTGAATTAGAATTTTTTATGGACAATAAAGCTTGTTTTTTCATACCGCATCGGAATGGAGAAAATTGGCAACATTAATCTGTTGAAGTTGACACTATTCTCGCGGATCATCCGATTTTGAGTTGTTCTTATTTTCCTTCAGCTTTTCTCAACTCTTCTAACTCAGTAGCTGAAATTGTGACTATGTCTCAAGCAAAGCACCTTCCTCGCATATAGCAAAATTGGCTCTAAAGCCTCTTCTTCCACCCACGACCTCCACCTCCTCTTGGTGCACCCCTATCATTGCTTCTTCCTCTTCCGCGATAAGCCTTTTGTGGTTGATGCAGTCTCTACTCGGATGACCCTTATCACCACAATTATAGCATATTCTAGTCTCTTGAGATCTTGTTACAACATATGCAGGGACGGGATGGGGGCCGAATGTTTTCCTTTCATTACCTTTTAGCCTAGTTTCCTCTTGTGCCATTGCAAAGAATAGCTTCTTCTAGACTAGGAAGGCTAGATTGATGAAACAGAGAGGCACGCCTTCCCTCAAATTCTGAATTGAGGCCTCTCAAGAATTGGAGAACTCGTTTTTCTCAATCCATTTCTTCACCCATGCCACACAATCGTGGTGTGGCAACTCAATTGGATCATAGTGATCCAAATCAGCCCATAACCGCTTTAGCTCTGCGACATACTCCATCGAGAGATAGCTCCCCTCGTTTTTAGATGATAGAGTTTATCATCTCAGACAACAAACAACATCACATTCCTCGCACGTAATATGTCTTTGATAGCGATTCCCAAATACCATATGCAAGAGTAATTGTATCTATGATCCAAAGAATAGATGGCACCATTGAACTCAATAACCGTGCAACTATCAAAGAGTTAGTAGCATCCCAGGCTTTCCATTCATCACTTGATTTATCCTTGGGTTCAGTTGCCTTTCCATCCACAAAACTCTCAAGTTTCTTTGCCTTTAACAACAATAATGCCCTCCTGGACCAAGCTAAATAATTCCTTACGCCTTCCAGTTTGATATCATTCGGCGTGAGTTCTAATTTCTGAACTGCAACACCCAATTTGCTCGAAGATGGAGCCTCATTCTTCTTCTCAGTAAGCAAATCAACTAGTTTGCCCAATATCTGCTCAATCCCCTGATTATCCCCCATTTCTTAGTGACTACAACAATACTCTTAATTGTATTGGTTCTGGCAGAAATTTAGCTGCAGCTACTTCCACAAATACTGCTGTGTACCAACTTGCAGTCCAAACAACCAAAAATAACCAGGACCCTGTAGCACCCTTTTACTAACACGAACAAGCAAGCAGCACCAAATCCTTCCTATTTTGCAGATTCTGATTGCAGATCAGCACCTCACCTTCCTTGCCGTCCACAGCCTGCCAGCCTCAGTACCACCACGCGTTGCAGGCCAGCAACCTCCCGACGCCCCGCTTCTACACGCCACCACAGGGCTCCTCGGCGCCTTGCGGGCTTCCTTCCGCCGGAGTGAGATGGCCTCCAGCAAGCAAACCTCTCCCCCCCCGCAGCTCTCTCCTCCGGGCAGCTCTTCACAGCCTCACCGCCGGCATCCACCAGAGGACCACCGCCATCGCCGCGGTTGGCTCCAATACCATGTAGAATATTGGTGAATCTTTCGGAGTCTCTCGGACTCGAGTGAGTACATATACATATACACATGGGCCTCTTGGGCCTAATCTAATAACATACAACAACACAGCCCAACAGAATTTGTGATGGATGAAGAAGAGATCACTCACTGAAGATTCGATGGGTTCATCATCCGAGTCAAGGACATGCTGCTCTTCTCTTGTCGTCGAGCACTTCTGCTCCTCAAACACGCTGAGGGTATCAGTCTGCGGATTCTGGAAGCTACTTCTTTCCTTGGATTGGCTTTCCTTTTCCAGGAGCTGCACAACAGGATTACTCAGCTTGTCAGCTTGAAGAAATTAAAGACATATATCAGTTTTGATGCCCTACTTTTTCTTGGTCAACGGAATCGTCTTTGGTGGCAGTCAATTTGTTCTGCAAATTATCCAACCAGAGGTTCTTCAGAATTCAAATTGGTTAGAAACTGAAGTTAGAATTAGAAATGTTAGACAGTTTGGAGTTTGGACATTATTCAGTCATTCAAGTTGCAGCCTAGTTTTTCGTTCATGTAAACTGGTAGCATATCTTACTATCGCTTCCTCAATTTTTTGCTCCACGCAAGCCTGAAATACCGGCTTGTCGCTCCCCTTGACAAAATCATCCAGTGCACTGTTCAAATCGTCCAAGGAAAGGATCTGCAGTTTCTGGAAAAAGCAAGGATAGGATGACAAAACGTACAGAATTCTGTTAGCATGCATCAACCTTCATCGTGCAATTATATGTCTACTACTAGTAAATAAATGGTGAACGTCCTATGCAAAAAAGAGAGTGACCACATTAGTCAGGACAGGAGGAGCTTCAGTACCAAGTTAGTGTCTGCAATAAGTGCTTCAACCGTCTCCTGGTTGAGGTCATGTGGACAAAGCTCCTCAGAAATGTTGCAGCTTTCTACAGTATATAGAAACAAAGAAGTTCAATAGACCACATTACTCAACCTGAGTAACAAGATTGATTTTGCTAATTAAGTAATAGATATAAAAGGATGAAATGCAAAATCTTGTGTCTCAAAGCATTAAACAGAAGTGCCAACCATACAAGCCAATAAAAGGGACAGCCTGAAATTACACTAATCTATTTGTTAATATATTTAAACTGGCCACATACCTTCTTGTAACCTTTTTTTTTTTACTTGTTAATATATTTCCAATAGGGGCTCTGTTTCATAAAAACACTCATCTACTTGTTTTTCTTATTTGACGTTTTTCAATTTTTACATAGTCTCTCAGATGTAACTTTATCCTCGGCATGCTATTAATATAATATAGTGGTAAAGGTATGATACTATGAATTTACTTTAGCAAGAAAACTAGTAGTATACTTTTTATCAACCAATCGACAATGTTGACAGTCAATATGTTCACAATAAGATAGTAATTTAGCCTTTTAACGATAAATTGATTTGCGAACTATAAAAGTATTCTAGAACAGAAACTCAACACGAGTACCACCCTTGTCCCATATGAGTGTACCCTTGCATTCCTCTCTCATATATTGTTTTCATATAAAACCATAATAGGCATACCTTGCATAGTTTGATGCCTTTGCCTTGATCTTGTAAGAAGAAGGATGTCTTGTGGGTTTGCAACCTACAAGGGCAATGGTAATAACCAGAAACACTATGTAATACTAGTTGTAAAAAGGATTACAGGACATTGCTAAATTATTCCATTATAATTATTTTGTGAGATACCTTGCCCACATAGTGTTGACCAAATTGCTTTGAATTTATCATCGAACACCCAGTGTAATCGACCTGAAGAACAGTTCAATCTCTTCTATGTTTACAACCTTGGGGGACAAAATTGCCATCAAGAGCTCCTGATTTACCTTTATTCTAACTAATGGAAGCATAGGCTTTGATCCAGTGGGTGCTCCTTCCCTACTCTTCTCAATAAGGTTGTTCACCTGAAACCACTCTTGCTGTCAGTATTTAGTACTATATAGATATCCAACAACTGAAGCTTCATTATTGAAGGATCTGATTATTCTATTCTAGAAGTAATTTAACAAGCCACTGCAACATATTCTTGAAAAATGGACAATTCTCTTTTTACAAAAAATACAAACTATTAGTTAGGGGCTTACAACTTTGTGCAAATGCTCATGAATAGTTGCTTCATCACGAGGATCGACATCAATCTGGTCCTCCAGTACAACCTGCATGACATTATCTTGATGTAGTTCACTTGACTGAGGACTGAGGTGGACATGAAGTAAGAACTAGATTACCTCTGCATACTCAAAAGGTCTAACAGACTGCAGAGGTATTTTGGTTGACCTGTACTCTCTCCCCTATTCAAGGGCAACATGAGAAATAAAGAAATAATAAAAAAAAGATATTTTAATGTAGTGAAACATGTTGTGTCAGTACTGACCTTGATTTCCAACAATAGGACATGCTTTGGCTTTGTTTCAGCATTGATCAGTGAGGTAGCGATTGAGGAGCCTGGTTGGGTGATATGGAAACCCATTCCAGGAACCTCCTGATAGCATTGATAGAAGAAAACAAAGTTAAATTTAATAAATACAAAATGCATAAAGAAGGAAGTCAGGAATACTTGACTAAATATGCATATGTTGCATTTACAACCCCCTCCACGCGCTTTTTAAATATGTAACATGTCTTGTTACCTGGGGATCAATAAGACATTCAAACTCATGGCCCCAAATTACGATGTCCACAAAACGTGGCAATAGGAGCTCACTTACGGCATCTCTAGGACTTGCGCGTGTCCTACAGAATTATCGAGAATAACTTCTGATCAGGAAGATAAAATCACAAAATGGTTATAATTAAAATCTTCATAAGTCATATAGATGATTTCTTAATGAAAGATTGTGCACCTCTTTTGGTGAAGGACCAAGATGTTGAACCAGTCAGGGGCCAGTCTCTCATCTTGAATTTCAGGTTGCATCCAGTTAACCGCACCAGGTTCCTGATGAAGAATAATACATTATACATGTAAACAAATGTATGAAAATTGTACAGATATTAGGGAAGCTATTTGGTGAAGTACATGTAACATTCTCTTGAGTCTCCCATCCTTAATGTTGCCAAGTCCATATAGGGCAATATAAGTATCACCCTGAAATAAAACAAACTATTCATCTGGGTCTTATAAGTAATAACTGATTTCGTTGACATTTCACAGAATATACAATACAAAACTCCAAGTGGATATACCTTTCTGATAAATACTGGACAAATTTTTATTTTACCAACACCGGTGCATCCAAGATCTGTCTTGCCAAAATAATTCAAAAGATTTCCTGCTGTCAATATATCAAGTTTACTCGACAGGTTATCCTACAATAATAGAAATAATTGTATTATAATTTATAAATGAACAAAAATGCTACTATCGTTTCTTTTAGAAGGCACACAATAATTTCACAATTCAAATTTGATAAGCTTTGATTAACAATTAGCTTAGCATATTTCTAGAGTAGTTTTGCATCGAGGTAATAAGACTGAAATCTTTTTTTTTTTTAGTAAAAGGCAGGAGCTCTACCGCTCAATTAAGAAGGGGAAAAATTTATGTACAAATGGCTCCCAAGGTGCCACACATTTTTTTTTTTTTTTTGAGGAAACAGGTGCCACACAAATTGGTCCTAAGATTGATACTATTGGATCCATATTTTAAAGTGCTGCCGTATGATTATTATAATTTTATTGCTATGACTACAAACAACGTGATCCAACATACACTAATGGTTAACATCTTATATCTGGAGATAGAGAGATTATTTATCCTTTTTAAGCAGAGAAAACACAGGAAACAAAATCATAATTTATAATGTCCATACAGGTCCAATAGGATCATCTTGGTCCCCATGGATGGTGAACACGGGCAAGCCAATGTTGTAGTTTGGGTCTTCATAGTTGACTTGACCGAACCTGAAAATCACTACTTGATAATTAGACAGGAAAGTCCGGAACACAGCCTGTCACCGTATCTGAAAAGAATCACGTTTAGGAGTTGAGAAAGAATGATGGATTACTGCACCTGTTCTGGAAGCTGGCTGCTTGATCACTAATGACCTGAAATTGAACTGGGCAGTCGTTCATGCAATAGCGCCGCAGGATCTCAATGGACTTCACCAATGTCGAATTGAAGGCTTGTTCTCATGAAACAAATTTCCACAAAGGAGTAGGAAATCCACCTGTAGTTCGTCATATATACCTCAAACTCTTCATGGTTCTATTTATCTAAAAATGGTCCATATATATACTCAAATACTGTGTGTAATACAACTGGTAAAAAAAAAAAGCAATATGTGAAGTTTAATGACGTATTGTGATAGGACTTGTTGTTGTCATTTAAAGGCTTAAAGCTATCAACACCCATTGCAACGCATTGAGTTTAGTCTGTGAAAAACATTGTAATATTTCATAAACTGCAACATTCATGTGCATTAAAAACAGAGGGTGCACAAAAAAATAGAATCTTTTGACAAGTTCCTTATTACATACCTTGTTTTTACAGCCAATGAGCAGATTTCGTCAAATGTGTCAAAGGAGTCAAATCTGCGCACCTCATCATTCTCGAGGTAGCCAAGGTGACAATCCGTTGCCACAAGTATGCGCAAAGTGTTGCCCTTTTCTTCCCTGGAAAACACGATTCAAAAGTTAACTAAGATATTGTCATTTGCATGTATGATATTCTTTTAATAAAACGATGCATAAAAATTCTTCTTAATAAAATGATGCATGACTCTATCTTGCATTTTTGAGAAAAAGTTTGTAGGTGTGATTTTAGCAGCCATGTTCCCAAAAAGGAATGGAAATGTGGAACGGGAACAGAAACAGGAACACGGAGCGACACTTTATAATGTTGTTATGCTATGATAATGTAAATGTTCTTGAGACGGGAACGGGAAGTTGGGAATGTTCTTGTGGAATGAGGAACACGGCCATTAATTATGTGCCCGTGTTGCATGTGGCAATGACAAGCCTAAGTAGATCTAGAGGTTTGAAGGTAATATGTGTTGTGGTTGAGTGAGAACTAGTGCTCCAGAGCTCTCATGTGCCAAATAAAAAAAAACCTTTGACTTGGGGTTTTGATGCAATAAATTGCATTAATCCAAAGTGATGGGAACTCCATGTGTGAAAAATGTGCATCCAATAAACATTAATCGACTAGATCACACACAAAATCAAGCACCAAAATTGTCAAGGCAATTTTTTACATAGCATAAAATTTATTGCGCCGGCCATAAGGGCGGGCAAGATTGCTGATGATATGACATCATCAACCCGGATAAGAAATATATGATATCAAATTTGGTTAAATGCTCACTTCCACGCTTGGCCAATAGTTTGTCTCCCTAAAGAGCTTCAAGAGGAATTGTCATTTCCATATCCAAAATCTCTCGTTGGGTGCAAAAGAGTGATCCGGGTTGACCATGGGGAGTATTTCACGATTCATAAAAATGTCTAGGCTTTATTCTCAATAGAAGTTGGAAATGAAGCTCGGACTCACTCTTCTGGTCTAATAAGTGGATCCATGGTCAGTGTGGCTGATATTGTACCTCAAGTGTTGCTATAGTATCCAAAAGACGTGTCAATAGAAGGATGGTTCTAGAGGTCCTCATGAATCATACTTGGGTATCAAACTTAGGGGCTCTAATTGCTGGAGTCATTTTATGAATTTATGGATTGTTGTATGTCATTTTAACAATAATCTTCCAAGTAGGATGTCTGAAGCTTCTTTCATGTGGCGACTCTCTAGTGATGACATGGGCAAAGTCGGCTTATGCAAAAAAAAATTAGGGGACAATTGCCTTCCATCCGTGGACAGGATTTGGAAATCTTGGCCACCTAGAAAGTGTCATTTATTTCTTCATGTGGTTGGTTGCTAGAAACATGTGCTGGACAACTGATCAACTTCCAAGATGTGCTCTCAACATCCTCCTAGTTGGTCAGGGCGAGGAAAACATCAACCACCTATTCTTGTCATGTGGTTTTGTGTGTTTGCTCAAGAAATCTGGTTCTCCTTCTTGCAAAGGGTTAGTTTGCATCCCCTCTATCCTCAAATGGAAGATGTTTGCTTTGAGCGACGATTTGTCTTATTCAAAAGCGCCTTAATTTTCTTGTGATTCTACTAGGTGCTTAGACTCTGGAGCATGGACGAATCTAGCGGTCGGGGCTCAAGCCCCCGGAGCCCCCTAAGCTCCTCCTAAAATTTTTCACCATTATATTGTTGCCTTTGTAGGAGAAGTTGCATGCGTGAGATGTGTCTGGTGGTTGAAGGAGCTCTAGTCACATTGTGAGCCACCCAACCACATCTTCTCACGTTCGTGTGGGCTCTATGACGGCCCATGAAGGCCCAACGCCCCTTCATTCAAGCTCCCTATTATATTTTTTTGATCCATCACTGTCAAAAAGCATCACAATAAATAGGTGTGTTTTGTTATGTTTTCCCTAGTGAGGTTCGAGCTTACACTAGATTGTGATGATTATGACCGTCACCATACCGACCATGTCTACACCATGTGTTTTCTCAAATGCAAACATGCCAAATAATAATGATTATTAACTATACCAATAAATTGTCAACAAATGACAAAAAAGACCACCACCAGGTTGCGTTTGGCGCCAGGGCTCTTACGATGGCTTCTCCGCTTCTGGTGAAGCAGTACCAAAGGACGCCAAAGAAAAAAAAAATCCTCCATACAGGTGAAGAAAAATGAATTAAAGGAGCACCGTACGGTCTTTGGTCTCATATATTCCGAAAGATTCTAACATGCATGATGCATTTGGTAAAAAGTGGCGAAATGGATAAAAACCGAAAACAACGAAATAAACCGACACGAGGAAAATTAAAAGAGGGGTTAAAACCAGAAAGATGTCAATGTGCGCTGTATGTAAAAAAGCATTGCAAAATCATATAAAAGTCTAACTCTGCTGATCTAGGCCGAGAGATATATACACACACATCGAAATATAGTGGAGGAGCGAGGATCCAAAGTCTATGCTCTCTACAATCGTAGAGCTCAAGCCTGAAGGCCGGAAAAGCCAAAACACAATCAAAATAAAATCGAACCATGCATGCATGGAGCCAGAAACCGGCCATCACTCTGAACAGCAGCCATCCATGGCTGTGCGGAGGATCGGAAGGGCGCAGCTCGCATGCATGCCGGCTCTATAATAGAACTCGCTGGATAGCTAACACGTACAGCAACACGTACGCCGTGCGCGGCGGTCTGGCAGAGATCAGCAGAGGGCACTCACATCCTGGCTCGCTGCAGGCGTCCGTCGTCGCCGGCTGGGGAGATCTAGCCGTCGTCGTCGGCGGCGGCGGCGGCGCGCAGGCTTCCTTCTACTGCAAGCTGCTTCTTTGCAAGCTTGAGAGCGAGGCAGCGTGAGTGAGAGTGCGGGAGCGAGCGGGTACCTGGAAAAGCTACTAGTCACCTTGCAATACCAAGCCAAGCCATTTCCCATTTCGTCATCTGAAATGAATTGTGGGCCTGGTTTCAGAACGGGGAGGCCGGCCCATACGGTCTACAGCCCAGCACCGCCAGAGATCCATCCCACGGGCTCGTCTTCTCGGCTCTCGGCGAGCAAAGCACGCGACCGCCGGCCGCCCGTCGTCTCGTCCCCTTCAAAGTGAGGTAGCTTCGGCGCCACCGCGCCGGCGACCTCTACTGCCTCCGCTCCGTCCGTCCCCGTAGCTCCGCTGCCTCCAATCCCAGCCATGGAATCCAGCGGCGGCCAGCTCTTCTCCGTGGACCCGCTGGAGCGTCAGGCCGCGCGTGGCCACGGCGTCGTGACCTCCATGGCTGCCGGCAGTGACGTCATCGTCCTCGGCACCTCCCGCGGCTGGCTCGTCCGCCACGACTTCTCCTTCGAGGACGCCCACGGTAAGTAACGTCTCCCCACCCCTCGCTTCCCTTTTTTTTTCGCACGGCATCCCATCGCCTCATCACGCGCCTGCAGATCTCGACCTCGGGAGCGGCCGCTCCGGGGACCACTCGGTGCACCGGGTGTTCCTGGACCCCGGCGGAAAGCACTGCGTCGCCACGGTGGTCCACCCGGGCGGCGCCGAGACGTACTACCACCACGCGAGGTGGCCGCGACCCAAGCCCCTCCCCCGCCTCCGGGGCCTCCTCGTCAATGCCGTCGCCTGGAACCGCCAGTCCATCACGGAAGGTGATCCCCCATCCCTCCTCACTCCTGCCGATTCAATCATCATCGTCTATTGGATGAATGAATGATCGGCTGATTTTGGTGCCGCAGCGTCGACCAAGGAAGTGATCCTAGGCACCGAGAGCGGCCAGATCTTCGAGATGGCTGTGGATGAGGCTGACAAGAGGGAGAAGTATGTCAAGCCGCTCTTCGAGCTCACTGAGCAAAGGGAGGGCATCAAGGACCTGCAGGTAACAGATACTGTCGATTGCTGCTACTGAATACATAGTTCTCAACTGTTTTCACTGGGGTGGGCGTGATTGAGCGATTGGTTTGTGCAGATGGAGACTGCTGTGGTTGGAAATTCCACAAGATACTATGTGATGGCTGTCACTCCCACGCGGCTCTACTCTTTTACTGGCATTGGTTCACTAGAAGTAAGTGTTAATTCTCATGCATTTTGATTGGTATGTTGAGAGATTATCCTGATTACATTAGTTGGGAAGGCGAGTTTCCTAGCTAGCTTGAGACTTTGATGTCCTCGTCAGTGTCAGTGCTTATGTTTTGACTTCAATGAACGCTTTATTTTTTGGAGCGCAACACCACATACTATACATTTTCTTTAAAAGGGTTTTCCATTGTGTTTTATATCAAATTTGTGCCGTCTTTAATAACACCTATACTTCACAGACTGTTTTTGCTAGTTATTCCGATCGGGCCATACACTTAGGCTTTCCATTGTGTTTTATATCAAATATGTGACATCTTTAATAACACCTATACTGCACAGACTGTTTTTGCTAGTTATTCCGATCGGGCCATACACTTTATGGAGCTCCCAGGAGAAATACCTAATAGGTAACCAATGTGATTTCTACAGTCCTCAAGGGTTGGCAGCTGCATTTATACAAAGTAGTTTTGTGTGTTTCTAACTTATTATGTGTCCATTGGATGCCACCCAGTGAACTACATTTCTTTATCAAACAAAGAAGGGCTAAACACTTTGGATGGCTCTCTGGATCTGGAATTTATCATGGTGAACTGAATTTTGGGGCACAACACAGGTGAGCCACTGAATTAACCTTGTACTCAGTACTCTAGTACATCGGTTCTCCTTAGTTGGCTAAGCCTTGGCTCGGCTCATTAGGCATGCAATCTAGCCCTGCATTCCCAAATGCAAGTATTCTTTTGGGAATACATGGTCAGACTATTGAACTTTGACTACTAATGTGTAATAGTACCTTGCTTGCCATGTGCAAAGTGATGGTCTTACCCCAGTCTTTACCTTGATTAGTACCTAAGTTAGTTTACTTTACCTTAGTTGCTTTGCTAAGTGGTAAGCTGCCTTGTATGCCAAGTTGATGAGTCTCCTTGGTGGCCAAGTTAGAATCAAAGGCCCTGCCCAGCTTACATTGAATAACATGTCTCTTTCCAAAAAAGAAGCTGTCACTCGCTTGGTTGGAGACCCCCCCCCCCCCTCCCCACATTAGGTCACCATATCTTTGCAGTGCTATTTTTTGAGCTTGACTTTCATGGTGTAGTAATCCATCCTACCACTACATCTGATTAAAGGGAACACAATATATTTTTCTGGGTTGTCTTCACTATGTTTTCCTCACTCAATTTTGTTTTCCAGCTCTACTAGTGGAGATGAGAACTTTGTGGAGAATAAGGGCTTTTTTGACTATTCAAAATTGGGGGATTCCGGAATTAAACCAAGGTCATTTGCTTTGTCTGAATTCCACTTTCTGCTTCTGATTGGGGACAAGATTAAGGTATAAATTTCTCAAAAGTTTGTCTTTACACCATTTCCCTGTATTGTTTTTCTCACACTATTTTCTTTCCCTTTCCCACTATGGTGTGTATTTCTTTACAAAGCCAATGCATAACCTGAAACTTTTAGGTAGTGAACAGAATAAGTCAGCAGATGGTGGAAGAACTTGTAGTTGATGATACACCTGAAACTTCAAGAGGAATAATTGGCCTCTGTAGTGATCCATCTACAGGACTTTTCTATGCATATGATGAAAGTTCTATATTCCAGGTTTGGACTTTTGTGTTCGTGCTTTGAGTCATGTAATCAATGCTTCTAGATTTGCATTCTAATGTTATCAATGATTTAGGTTTCCTCTTCAGATGAGGGTCGTGACATGTGGCAAGTTTACTTGGATATGAATCATTATGCTGCTGCTTTATCCCATTGTCGTAACCCTTACCAGCAGCGACCAAGTCTACCTAGTTCAGGTATTTTTCATATATCTTGATGCAGCGTCCGACTTTATGTAATCTGCATAAGAATCCCACATGCTCAATTTTGCTTCTATATTCCCTTCGATAAGCTGGAGTTCTTACATCGATCTTATGATGATCATTGGTTAAATAAGTTCTATATAAATCTTTGTTTTGCAGGCTGATGCTGCATTTGCTGCAAAAAGAGTATTACATAGCAGCATCTTTCTATGCAAAGGTGATACTGTACTGTTATTTGTGCCCTTTGGTGACATTTATTGTATTTATGTTGTTTTTTTTCGCATTGAGACTGCAAATTACATCATGTGCCCTGTGGTAACACTTTGCTTGGTTATTATAGATAAATTACATCCTGTCATTTGAGGAGATCAGCCTGAAATTTATATCAATAAGTGAGCAGGTAATTGTACTCAAAACTCTCTGATGCAGTTGTATATTGCATGTGAAAGTGCTATGTTTCTTATTGTGTGTGAAAGTGCTAGGTCTCTATGTACCCTTATCAGTCAATTGTGTGTTATCATAATTCATATATTGCTATAGTTCTGTGAGATTAACTTCTGTTGATTTAATACATTTTACATATCCCTTATCATGATGCATAGGATTTTATGTTTCTATTTCCAAGGTTACAACAACAACAACATAGCCTTTTGTCCAAAGCTATTTCCAAGGTTAATAATGATAAATACAATAACATTAAGGTCATGTATTTTACTTAAAGAAAGCTTCCTTTGATGATTTTTGACATACTTCTGCTCAAGCTGTGCACTATGTATGTCTTTTATGGTCATCTTGGATTGTTTTTTTTTCTCAAGCATGCAGTAAGTTAGAAAAGAGAGTACATAGAGTACAAGGGAAGAAGTCCAAAATGAAACACACTCTAACACACAAAGAAACATATAGCCCAGTGGAGGGCTGGACTCAATCACCCCAAATCCATGACCTGATATGGACATCTTGGATTTATGTCTGAAACTGTGGACCATGTCTACTTGGCAGGATGCTCTCAGAACTTTCTTATTGAGAAGGCTCGATAACCTCACCAGAGATGACAAGATGCAGATCACAATGATCTCAACTTGGGCTACTGAGCTATACTTAGACAAGGTGGCTGCCATTCCATTTTCCAGCTTCAGTATTGGTTGCGTAACCGCATTTCCAGATCTTATTAACCTTTTTGTGTAATTTTGTAGATTAATCGCCTCCTGTTGGAGGATACCACTGTCACCACTACAAATTCAGTAGCAGAACCTAATAGCTCGGAATATCGTTCAATAGTAAATGAATTCCGTGCTTTTCTTTAGTGACAGCAAAGATGTATTAGATGAAGCAACAACAATGAGACTGCTGGAAAGGTATGCTATATCGTTTATGAGAATTACGCTTCAGTTAGATTTTATTTTTAAATTCTTGTATATAATACAATTATATTTAGGGCTACAGATACATCACTTTAGTTTGCAATTAATAAAATGCAAACCTGAATACTTGCAATGTTGATAAGCACTTTTGAGAGAAAAGGATTATTAACTCCCAAGGAATTAAGGTAGTCGGAAAGATTGTACCATATTTTCAAACATAAAAGAAAGATTGTACTGTCTTTTTTTGCTTATAGTTTTCCCAGAGTCACCCTCAGAAATGGGCAATGTTGTCCCTGACCTGGTTATGCGGGATCATTTCACAATTAGTTTATCACATTCCTTGACCGTCGACCCAGGAACTTTGTTACTTTGGTTTCACCTTCAGTGGCATACTTAATTAGCAAAAAAAAAATGATGTGAGCTGTCCCTCAAAAAAAAAAAAAAAAAAATGATGTGAGCTGACTAATAAATAGATAAATGTAACAGTGTCATACTGCCATTTCTTTAGTTTAGATCATTATTCCCTACCTGTACTGCATGAGGTGCCCTGACTTACCACTTCAACTTTTGCAGTTACGGAAGAGTGGATGAGCTAGTATACTTTGCTGGTTTGAAGGAGCAGTATGAAATTGTGGTTCATCATTACATTCAGGTGTGTTTAATTATATGAACATTTATCATCTCAAGAATGTGTAGCGCTACAATCATTGAACCTAATTTTAGGATATGTTTTTAACTGTAGTAGGTATCCAATTTTCACAGCTGACATACTGTTATATCATGCTTCTGCAAAGCACGCTCCCATAAAAAACATCTCTGCTGCTGGGATTTAGGCCTACTCGAGTTCAAAAAGGCACCAGGACTTGCACAATCCCATTACTTATTTTAACATAAGCAGCTGAGATTTGTTGTGCTTAGGGTTGGTTTGTGGTTGTTGTATTGTGCTTGGCTTGGGTAGGGTTCAGGCTGTGATGATCTTGCATTAGCACTATATTTTTACCATTGACTACACTTTTTATATTTTCTTTGTACAATTATATTTCTTAAACCAACTTTTTTTTCTTATGTTAGTAAACAGAAAGGAAAAAGTTATTTACGCTCAATGTTAATGCAAAATTGCCTTGTCTCAACACATGTGCATTGTTCTACTAGCATTGACCTTTGTTTTTTGGCGTGAATGCCACCTGTCTTGGTTACACACCTTCAGTGTACATCCATTTCTTTGGCCACAATCAATTGAATTTCTGGAAAGAATTACATTTCAGGACACATTCTTGTACTTAGATGGGGTATCATTCATCTTTTACTATGCACTTAGTGGCTTCAGTTGAGACACCAGGTCTAATGCTTTTTCCATTATTGTGTCAGCAAGGAGAAGCAAGAAAAGCACTAGAAGTGCTTCAACGGTATAATGTTCCTGTAGACCTTGTGGTACATAATTCTTTTCTCTCAGTGATCTCTTTTTAACTACAAAAATTTCATGCTAAATTTGCTTATTTGTTTTCTTTCAGTATAAGTTTGCCCCAGATTTGATCATGTTAGATGCTTATGAGACTGTTGAATCATGGATGATGGAGAAACAAGTTGAATCCAGGGAAACTCATACCAGCAATGATGCGTTATGTGAGCGAACCACATGCAAAGTATGATATGCAGAAAGTATATTTTACATTCTTTCTTCCATTATAACATTATATCCATGGTCTTCATATTTTGACAGCTTTTCTGCAAAAAAAAAAAAATCATGTCAGATAACCCTATATTTTTCTGTTGTGAAACTTTTGTTATATTTCTCATTTTATTTATGTAGCTTTGGATGGAAAGATAACTCCATTAAACCTAAATCCGAAGTTGTCCTTCCAAAACTTTGAATCAAACAATAAAAATGCTTTTATTTCATTCTATGTTGAGCTCCAGAGCAAACTGCAATTTAAATTGGTTAACTTGGTTTTCTACAATGTGCATGGTGTAATGAATTATGTTTGTTAATCTTGCAGGAATGAAACACATGAGGTTATTAAATACTTGGAGTTTTGTGTGAAAGATTTGAACAATGAGGACCCTGGAGTGCATAATCTGTTGCTATCACTATATGCCAAGAAGGTATTTTTTTCTCATGCTGTATGCTAACAGCTGGATATTCCTGCCATCCTTTCGGACTACAAACAAAACATAAATCATCACATTTACTTTGTGTCTGTTGGACACAATAATGCTTGTGCTTGTGCATAGTAGCAACATTACATCTGTTGCATTCATGCCATATTCAGTTTTCTTTCGAGGGAATAAATACCCATATTAAGTGGATGTTTGCATAGATGAACCCATTTCCCATTATAACGTTCATGTACTCTGATCAACTCATCTGTAGGAGGATGAATCCCAGCTTTTGCAATTTTCGACACAAAATTTGGAAAAAGGACAAACAAATGGCCCTGACTTCTTTTATGATCCCAAGTATGCTCTCCGCCTATGTCTTCAAGAGAAGAGAATGCGTGCTTGTGTTCGTATTTACAGCATGATGTCCATGCATGAGGAAGCTGTGGCACTTGCTTTGAAGGTACACCTTATTCCTTCCTATGTTTCATCTCAATAGTAGTTGTGCCTCTCCATGTTGATAGTTTAATTCTTCGTGTTCCTATTTTTCTTACACTTTGTTTGGTTCTCACTAGGTGGACTTAGAACTTGCAAAGGCAGAAGCTGACAAAGTAGAAGATGATGAAGAGCTTAGGAAGAAGCTGTGGCTTAAGGTTGCTAAGCATGTCATCGAGCAAGAGAAAGGGGTCAAGAGAGAGAATATAAAGAAAGCAATAGAGTTCCTTTCAGAGACCAATAACTTGTTAAAGATTGAGGATATCTTACCATTTTTCCCAGACTTCGTATTGATTGATGATTTCAAAGTAAGATTAAGAAAAATCCTTATATTTCTAGCTTTATTAAAAATATTATCTCTATTCTTCAGTTCTTTCTTCGGTTTGATATTCATGTCACTTGTTGTCTGTAAACTCTGTTCTTTGTGTTCTATAATTACAAAACTGCTTGAACAGGAGGAAATATGCAAATCTCTCAAGGACTACAACAGCCAGATTGAGCAGCTGAAACAGGAGATGGATGATGCCACACGTGGGGCAGACAATATCAGAAGTGATATTGGCGCCCTCGCTCAGCGATATACCGTAATTGATCGTGAGCAGGAATGTGGGGTAAGGCACTGGTGATTGTAGTACCTAATACTCTGTACTCCAGTACACTTGACGCAGCCTTTTATGTTGATGTATTATGCCTGTTGCTTTCTTTACTTCCCAACCTTTTGCATTTCTGATATAGTAAGCGAAATTTGGAATGATGCCTGTTGGATTTCTTTTGCCCCTGGGTTTATTTGGATTCTTTACCATTTTGATATATGTGGTCGTATGGATCTATGCTTTCTTTTCAAGCTCTACTATTGTGATGCTAACTTCTGTCCGTACCTAACAGGTTTGCCGGCAAAATATTGACTGTTGGAGGGTTACACCAGGTAGGAAGAAGCTATACATCTGTTGGACACATGGCTCCCTTTTATGTGTTCCCCTGTGGACATGCCTTCCATGCAAATTGCTTGATTGGACATGTAACTCGTTGCAGTAACCAGGTGCAAGTAAGTCTATCTACAATACTTCAATTGATCGTTGCGATATTCAACAATATAGCAGGCTTATGTTTAATGTCCTATACCAATCATTTATGGATGAATTTGTCATGTTGTAGGCTGAGAGAATATTGGACCTTCAGAAACGGCTTAGCTTGATGGACAGGAAAGCAGCAAAAGAAAATGGGGCAAGTGTTAATGGTGAATCTATTACGAGCACAACCCCAGTTGATAAGGTCTGGAAATATCTAATTTCTCATATCCTTTACCCTACAGCTGCTTTGCTGATGCGGTCAGTCATTGTTTCTGCAGCTGAGATCACAGTTGGATGATGCTGTAGCAAGCGAGTGCCCCTTCTGTGGTGATCTGATGATCAAGGAGATTTCACAGCCGTTCATCATTCTCCCCCAAGAGTCGAATGAAAAGGCATCATGGGAAATCAAACCACAACCAACGCCACAGAAGATTCTCCCGATGACCATGTCTATATGAGCTACGGACAGTACAGCCCAAGATGGAATTGGTTTTAAATTTTTTGTTTTTGTGGTATATGGTATTTCATATCCTTTTGTTGTTGGGTGAATTTTTTTATATTTGCCCAACTTGTGTATTAGCCTGGCCCCTAGAACACCGCGGACGAGAAGTGTGTCTTCACACTGTTTGTGTATAGAAACATCAGTCGCTTCGTTTGTGAGTTTTGTATAGGATGCATCGAGCTATTGTGTTCGAAGATCTCGGTACACTTGTGAATAGATATTCTTTAAAAGCGTACAACGATGAAGTCCTGCTCTGGAAATACTTACTTTTTCACGACAGGATAATTAAACCTGGATGAAAGTATTAAACATTTCTATAACGCAATGCTCGCTAGAGCTTCTGTCGTGGAAGCTGAATGTTTCAGAGAAGGTTTTTTTTTTTATTACTAGGAATGTTTATGGGCTGTTTGGCTGATGATTTGGCTGAGAAGTGTTTTGTTGTGAGAAACACTGTACCATGGCTGAAAAACCGTGCTGATAAGTAGGGTGGACTAATAGTGACCGTGTGTGGAGTGAACTAAACCTGCCATGACTATAACCATCCTCAATTCTCATGTGTTAGGGTGAAATTCTACTCAAACCAATCTCAACATATGTGGATTGATGTGAATTCAACTACATTTAAACAAGGGTTGCCTAATTATATGAGTGTACACAAACTGTAATCATAGGTGGTCAACAAATAAAAAGAAATGCCCTTTTTTATAGGAAAAAAAAACTCGAACAAATATGGGTACAAGTGGAAGAAGCCAGCGTGAGCAACACTAGTCTATTTTTAGACATTTTTTTAGAAAAAAAAAAAAACTGAATGTCACCCCTGGCACTACACGCGTCCCATGCTTTAAACAGTAAGTACGTACGGATAAGGAGCGATAGTTACGTTTGTTTTTCATTTGTTGTCCATGAAAGTCTGAAGGTCAACACGAATCATCTTTTGCATGACCGAGAAGAAATAGTAAAGACTAAAAATGGATTTTTTTTTTGACAACTAACTAAAAATGGATTGAAAAGTTTAAGACCGGCCGACACATGGATAAACATGACGTCTAATTACAGACACAGCAAGTACAAGTGAACATGACAAGGCGCTAATTTTAGCAGTTTAGTAGTGCAAGGAACAAGGAGTGATCAGAAATCGCAGCTGCGTCTCCTCCGTCAGTGCCGGCACTGGACGAGGATCGCCGCCGCCTCCTCCATATAAACACAGTCGCCGCGCGGTCTCCGATCCTCCACCAGGCGTCCGGTCCTCGCATTGCTTCTTGCTCGCTCGTCTCTCGCTGCAATGGCAGGCGGCGTGGTGGTGAACGCGGGCGGGGGCAAGACGTACCCCGGCCGCATGACGCCGTTCGTCTTCTTCACCTGCCTCGTGGCGTCCTCCGGCGGGCTCATCTTCGGCTACGACATCGGCATCTCCGGCGGCGTCACGTCCATGGACTCGTTCCTCAAGCAGTTCTTCCCGTCCGTGTACGCCAAGGCGGAGGCCAACAAGGACACCAACCAGTACTGCAAGTTCGACAGCCAGCTGCTGACGCTCTTCACGTCGTCGCTCTACCTGGCGGCGCTGGCCACGTCGTTCGTGGCGGCGTCGGTCACACGCGTCTTCGGACGCAAGTGGTCCATGTTCTGCGGCGGGCTCACCTTCATGGCGGGCTCCGCGCTCAACGGCGCCGCCACCGACGTGCTCATGCTCATCCTGGGACGCATCCTGCTTGGCGTCGGCGTCGGCTTCGCCAACCAGTCCGTGCCGCTCTACCTGTCGGAGATGGCGCCCGCCAAGCTCCGCGGCATGCTCAACATCGGCTTCCAGCTCATGACCACCATCGGCATCCTGGCGGCGAACCTCATCAACTTCTGGACCGTGGGCATCGAGGGCGGCTGGGGGTGGCGCATCGGGCTCGGGCTCGCCGGTGTGCCGGCCTTCATCATCACGGTGGGCGCGCTGGTGCTCCCGGACACGCCCAACTCCCTCATCGCCCGCGGGTTCAACGACGACGCCAGGGCGGTGCTCGTCAAGATCCGCGGCACCGACGACGTGCACGACGAGTACGACGACATGGTGGCGGCGAGCGAGGAGGCGAGCGCCGTCGAGCACCCGTGGCGGAACATCCTGGAGCGCCGGTACCGCCCCAGCTCACGGTGGCGACGCTGGTCCCCTTCTTCCAGCAGCTCACGGGGATCAACGTGATCATGTTCTACGCGCCCGTGCTGTTGTTGGAACCTGACCACTACCGATCAGCTTGGAACGTCAAGATCGTTGAGAACGTCGGCGTCGCGGTGACCGCGGTGAAACAGCGAGTAGATTGAAACTAGAGAAAAACAAGAACACAGGCAAATAGAATATTTGTTGCTGCCCAACCTGCAGCCCCTCACGACACCTTTGTTTCATATATATATGCGTGAGCCTCCCCCACGCCGTGCCGCACAGGAACGGGACACCGTTTCCGAGTGGTACACGTTTCATGCGCCTAGAACGTCACGACGTGGAGTTACAAACCGACTCAAGTACAGACATGACCAAGCACGACATTGATCAAGTCCTACTCCTAAACACACTAGACTTACAGTGTAACACGGACTGGACTCTAGTAACGAAGACCTGAACAGACTCTTGCAACACTTAAGCTAACAAATCACCCCCTAAGTTGTTGCACATCTACGACACCAAGAGCAGTGCGCAGCTCAACAAACTTGACACGCCCGAGCGGCTTCGTGAATATATCAGCAAGCTGTCCAGCAGTCCCGACATGCTCAATCTCCACTCTGCCCTCCTCGATGCACTCACGTATGAAATGGTACCTGGTGTCAATGTGTTTGCTGCGATCATGATGAACTGGATTCCTACTCAACGCAATTGCAGACATGTTATCCATCAACAATTTGACAGGGTGCCTCCTTCGTTTCCCAACAAGTCAGCCATGAGTCGGCTTAACCAAACACCTTGACAGCCGCAGCAGAAATGCCGCCACATACCAGCCTCACATGATGATAAGGCGACAATCTTTTTTGTTTCTGAGATGCCCAAGTCACCAAGCTACTTCCAAGAAAATAGATCACACCTGTTGTGCTCTTTCTATCTTCTCGAATCTCCAGCAAAATCGCTATCATCGAACCCAAGCAAGACCGGCTTCGTTCAGTCCCTTTTTCATAGCCGCAACCATAACCGATGGTGCCTTTCACATATCTCGTAACACGCTTGACTGCCCAGTGTGCCTTCCCGTGAGCCTCCATGTACCTGCTCACTACTCCAACCGCATATGCCAAATCCGGTCTGGTATTTACCAAATACCTGAGGCTTCCTATCACACTCCTGTATGCCGTCGCATTCAAAGCTTCAGAGTCTTTTCCTTTGCCAAGCTTGAACCGTGGTTCCATCGGCGTGTCGGACGACGGAGTTCTGATCTGCTGCATCCCAAAGACTCTCCGTAATCTTCAACGATAGGATCCTTGGCTCAACGTTATCCCTCCTTTTTTCCCGCTTAACCTCTATACCAAGATAGTAGCCGAGAAGTCCGAGGTCGCTCATGCTGAATTTCTGTTTCATCTCCTCCTTGAACCGATTGATGTCCTCAATCTTTGGTCCCAAGATGATCAGATCATCGACGTATACTCCAACAATTAGAAGAGACTCCTTGCTTCCTCTTTTATACACGGCATTATCCAACTTGCTTCTCACAAAACCCAAAGCTGTCAACTCTCTATCGAGTTTGAAGTTCCATGCACGAGGTGCCTGACGCAGTCCATATAGTGCTTTTCTGAGCTTCAGAACTTTGTCACCTTTGCCAACAACAAATCCAGGTGGTTGCTGTACGTAGACTGTCTCCATGAGATCACCATTCAAGAATGCGGATTTAACGCCCATGTGATGGACCTCCCAACCACCGTGGGCCGCAAGAGCCAAAAACCCTCATCAAGTTTCTATCCGGCAACAGGTGCAAAAACTTCCTCAAAATCCACACCATAGCGCCGCGCATATCCCTTTGCTACTAACCGGGCTTTGTGCTTAACAATGTTGCCATCAGGATCCTTCTTTACCTTAAAACCCACTTGAGGCCAATCGCCTTCCGATTCCTTGAAGTTCGCCGACATCCCAAGTTCGATTTGCCTCAATGGCTCGCATCTCGCCTCGCATCGCATCTCTCCAAAGACTTTTTGTCAAAGCCCGCTCCACCGAGCTTGGTTCCTCGGCCGCTACCAAACATACACCATGTAATCCAAATTGAAACGGTATCACGCCGAGTCCAGTAAATCCGAGACAGTCCGATAACGCAGTGGCACCCCTTCAGATCGATGTCGCCGTCGGTAGGTGGAGTGGCCCATTGTATCCGCTGATTACCGGTCGAACCACCACTTGATCATGACGGGTATGTGGTGATGATCCACTAGCACCCCGAGAGATGGAGTTGATGGAACAGACGAGCCCGGCTCGAATCGACCCGGCGTGCGTGACGCCGCGACAAATCTGAATTTTCGCCCAATGTCGGACCAGCCTACTGAAGGTCGCCGGGATAACGAATGTTGAATCAATGCCGCCGTTGTCCGATGTGCTCGTTGCTTCGTTCCTCGTCACCCCCAACTCCAACTCTTCTTTTCATCGAAGATCACATCCCGAGAGATTAGTAATTGCTTCTTCACGGGATCATATACCCCGTATGCCTTAGAACCTTGTTCATATCCGAGAAAAATTCCGGGAATAGTCCCTGCGGCCTAGCTTAGTGACCCCCGGTCCAACTTTCTTGGCATATGCAACGCAACCGAAAAGTCTTTAGATGACGAACACTCGGTTTTTCTCCCAAACCAAGCTTCATAGGGAGTCATACCATTCGGGCTTTTCGCCGGAGCTCGATTCAGCAAGTACACGACCACCGCCACCGCTTCTCCCCAAAATCGCCCGGGCACTTGCTTCGACTTTAACAAACAACGTGCCATCTCCACCACGGACTGGTTTCTTCTCTCAACAACACCGCTTTTCTTTGTGGTGTAAAGGGTGCAAGTGGTGTTGTGTTTGATGCCATTAGTGTTACAAAAAATTGTAAACACACCTGAATTGAACTTTCCTCCTCGATCAGTCCCGAATGCTTTAAGCCGCAACCCTGCACTCCAATTCGCAAATGCTTTCACCTTCTTGAAACAAATAACGCCTCATCCTTGGATTTCAAGAATTCAATCCACATATAACGACTGAAATCATCGACCACTAGAAGAAAGTATAGCTTGCCTCGGGGTGTGGCCGGGTTTATCGGACCACATAAATCACCATGAACGAGCTCAAGGCCTTTCTTTTGCTCGTAAGCCGATGCTTGTGGAAAGGGCTTGCGGTGATGCTTGCCCAATGCACACCCATCACAAACCTGTTCACCGCTATTTGGATCAAAGGCATCCCCTCCACCATCTTCTTCTCGTCTAAGGTCACGGGCGACCTAAAATTCAGGTGTTCAAGCCGCCGCGTGCGCAGCCAGCTTCATCATCCATCTTGGACAGCAAACGGATCGGTCTTTGTCGATTCACGCTCATGACATACAGCCCTATTCTTCCTCTCGGCCTTGATCGGCATGTTCGGTCCTCCTTGTGAGCGTTCATAAACCGTCATGACTCCTTTGTCGATCTCCACACGGCATCCAGCCTCCTCGAGCTGTCCAAGGTCGACAATGTTGCAACGGAGAGATGGTATGTAGTATACCTCGGTAAGAACTCGGTGATCTTGATTCTTCCCGCGAGAGTTACCGCCCGATCCCCAGATCTCCACCTTGGAGCCGTCTCCGAATTTCACCGCCCCTTGATCGTTTCATCTAACGATGCTAGAGATTCCCGACACCCCGTCATGTGGTTTGTTGCTCCCGTGTCAAGCACCCAAGTTCCAAAGATCATAGGTCATTGGGTGCACACGATCTTGATTAAGGAAGACACGCCGGGGTTTAGCTTCCACAAGACGCACTATATTGGAGACTGCGAACCAGCCAGAGCCCCGTTCTCACCATCAAGTTATTTACATGATGAGCAACGTCTTGCTTCTCCCCTTTGCGTCCTCTTCTTGCACTCTACGCCGCGTGCCCCATACACACCACACTTCCCGCACTTGCCACGCCGCTTTGGCGTTCCCTGTGAGTTCAGACCAGGTTCTTGTGCGTCGCCATCGCTTGATTTGTTATAACGTGGCTTCCAGTGCTTCTTGTCTTTGTTCTGATAGCTTCCTCCTCCACTCCCCTTGGAGTTTGAGCCAGATGGTTCTGTCACCATCCTACTCTTGTTCCTCGCAGCCCACTCCTCCTCCGTCAACAAGAGCTTCCCGGCTTTCTCTGTAACCTGATCAATTGATGGATCAAATCTCTCCTCAGCCGCCCTGAGATGTGCCACCAGATCTTCAATGGTGAGAGTCTTGAGATCTTTGACCATCTCGACAGCCACTGCCACCTGAGAGTACTTCGCTGGCACTACACGGAGAAATTTCTTCACCACCCTTGTATCAGTCACGCTCTCCTCACCGAGACCGCGCAGATCAGTAACCAGCTTGGTTATGCGAAGTGCAAAGTCGTCAATAGACTCCCCGGGCTTGAACGCCATCGCCTCAAACTCGCCCAAGAGCTTCTGTGCATTGACTTCCTTAACACGGTCCGCCCCAAGACGCATGGTCTTGATTGCCTCCCAAGCATCCTTCGCCGTCTTCTTGTTGAGTAACATGGAGTGCATCTCTTGTGGAACGCCCCGGAGCATAGATCCCAACGCCAACCGATCTTGACGTCTCTCCGCCTTCTCACCTTTCTCGACGGCATCCCAAAGATTCAACCCTTCAAGATTGCACTGAATGTGTGACGCCCAACCCTGATAATTTGATCGGGTTAGCACCGGCCACGTCAAATTCGCGGTCGGACTGAACGTCTTGTCCATATCAGTCTTGCCGTCGCCCATGGTGACCACACTTGTGTTCCGGCGAACTCCTTGCGTATCTTGATGAACGGCTTCCTCCTGCTTCCTCTACAACCTCTCAAAGCACCACCGAACGCCCTTCCAAAGCTTTGATACCAGTTGTTGGAACCTGACCACTACCGATCAGCTTGGAACGTCAAGATCGTTGAGAACGTCGGCGTCGCGGTGACCGCGGTGAAACAGCGAGTAGATTGAAACTAGAGAAAAACAAGAACACAGGCAAATAGAATATTTGTTGCTGCCCAACCTGCAGCCCCTCACGACACCTTTGTTTCATATATATATGCGTGAGCCTCCCCCACGCCGTGCCGCACACAGAACGGGACACCGCTTTCCGAAAGTGGTACACGTTTCATGCGCCTAGAACGCCACGACGTGGAGTTACAAACCGACTCAAGTACAGACATGACCAAGCACGACATTGATCAAGTCCTACTCCTAAACACACTAGACTTACAGTGTAACACGGACTGGACTCTAGTAACGAAGACCTGAACAGACTCTTGCAACACTTAAGCTAACAGCTGTTCCTCACCATCGGGTTCGGCGACGACGCGCCGCTTCATGGCGGCCGTCATCACGGGGCTCGTCAACATGTTCGCCACCGTGGTGTCCATCGTGCGCGTGGACCGCTGGGGGCGGCGCGCGCTCTTCCTGCAGGGCGGCACGCAGATGTTCGTCTCGCAGGTGGTGGTGGGCACGCTCATCGCGCTGCAGTTCGGCACCGCCGGCGTGGGCGAGATGTCCCGCGCCAACGCCTGGCTGCTCGTGCTCTTCATCTGCCTCTACGTCGCCGGCTTCGCCTGGTCGTGGGGCCGCTGGGCTGGCTCGTCCCGTCGGAGGTGTTCGCGCTGCTGGAGGTCCGGTCGGCGGGGCAGAGCATCGCCGTGGGCGTCAACATGACGCTCACCTTCATCATCGGCCAGTCCTTCCTCACCATGCTGTGCACCATGAAGTTCGGCCTCTTCTACTTCTTCGCCGGGTGGATGTTCATCATGACCACCTTCATCGCGCTCTTCCTGCCGGAGACCAAGGGGGTCGCCATCGAGGAGATGAACTTCGTCTGGAGCAGACACTGGTTCTGGAGCAGGTACGTCACCGCCGACGACTTCGGCGGAAGCCGCAGATCATCCCACCGCGTCTGAGCGACAACACCTCGGAAGCCGTGCGTGCACACGTGTAATCTAACAAGGACGTAGCTGATGACCATGATCGATGCAGTCGAATTGCTTCATTTACACAGGGTGGATGAATGTCTGATCTTCTGCATCGCCGACTGACTTTCCTCAAGATTAATTGTTGTTCATAGTTCTTCAGAGCTAGCAGGCACAGATTGATTTGGTATTATTGTTGTCAGTGTTAGATCGAGAGTGAGCGAGGGAGATTGTCATAGAATGCAGAATTGATCGAAGCAGCTAGCAGTTTGTTAATTGTCTGTATCCACTGTACGGTATTTGACCAGAAGTTAAGTTTGATATAGGTTTAATTCGTAAATTCATGTAGTAGCCAGAACTTTTCCTAGAGCTGTACCTTGTAGAATGGAATCCCTGCAAATTAAAGATTGTGCCCCTAGTGATTTTTTTTTTTTCTATGGACACTTACGTATACTCCACGCACACACAGTATTTGGAATTCTCGTATTTTGAGAAACAAAATGCTTTCAAATTTGAAAAACAATTATAAAAAATACTAACACTACGATACAAAATAAATTTCATTAGTTTTGTTATGAATATACTTTTATAATATACCAATTTAGAGATAAATAAATACTATTTACTATAAGTTTGGTCAAACTTAGAGAACTTTAATGGACACAAATACTATGATTGCATTTTTCGTGGATAGAGGGAGTACTTTGAGTTTTATAAGGACGCCCTCAACAATAGGAAAATCGCCGCCCCTGACTCGGATTTTCATCCGATGTGGAGGAGAGAGGAACTCAAAAATCATTCTCGCTGCCAACGTGGAATAGTTAACCATTTGGCACGGCTCCACTTCACCGGTGAAGTCGCTTTTTAGGGCTTCAGCTCCATGAACAGACTCTATAAGCCGGAGCCATTCTGGTAAATCGTTTGGCAAAATGGATTCACATATAAAATTCCTTAAATATGGTCTCATAGAATGCCATGTAGGATGAGGTGAAGCGGGAGAAGCTACTATTTTGTATTCTTCTCACACTAAATGTCATGAACTGCATTGGGCCGCCTCGAAAGTGGCTAATCGGGCCGAACGCTGGGCGAACCCCGCCGGGGAGGGGGGGAGGGCGGCAAGGGCCCGGGCCGCCGCCGCCGCCTCCTCGCGATCTACGAGTCCGAGTCCGCTTCTATCTTAAGTTAGAGTTATTTTAGGTAATTTTGGTGTGCAAGGGGCTATCTCATCTATAAGGGAGACCCTTATTAGGAATTAAATAAATATTATTCGAATAAATAAAATAGGATATGCTTGTAAAAGGTATTCCGGATCTATAAGGAAACATTTAGAGAGATTGCTTAGATTACGAAAGTAACACTAGTCGGGCTATATAAGCAAGAGGCATGTAATCTCTAGGGGATAAGCAAGCAAAAAAAAATATCTTCAGCTCTTGGCTCTTGGCTCTTGGCTCCCCGCCGTGTTGACACATGTTAACGTATACTTTTAATTGTCAACTAAACATGGAAAAGGACTAAAATATAATTAGATAACCTTATTAGGGGTTTCTACTAACGATTTCCACGAAGTTTTGGTAAAGTTGTGATTTGTGTGGACTTAACAGAAAAACAAGCAGAGTTCGCGAGCAATACGACTACGCGAACGCAACATAATCCAACTCCGAACAAAGTCTAGAAGGTTCCGGAGTACACCCGACGCCAAAGAGTCCCAACACCCGAAAAATATATCATCTAGAAGACTCCGGAAGCCACGACGCCACACGGGACCTGTGGTGGGGCCCACCGGGCCGGCCGGCCTAATATTTAGGCCGCCGGCCTGCCCCCCGGCCCAAGCAGGCCACGCCTGAATGTTCCTCCACCGCCTCTAAGATGCAATCTAAAACCGTATGATTAATGTCGGTTTGATCCGACGACGACGGGAAGAGTTCGAGTCCAAGACGCGCACCTCCTCCCGACTATATAAGCAAGCCCCGTGCCCCCGGTTTCAATCATCTCGGATCAACTCATCATCATATCGGATCAGATCCAGCTCTAGTCGACGGCCTTAGCTCTAGTTCAAGAACTAGAAGTAGAAGATTAGACAAGATGTAGAACTAGAAGCCTTAGATTAGAGTTGAGAGTAGAGCTTCAAGTTGAGAGAATTAGAGCGCCGGTTGAGGCGGAGTTGAAGGAAGGCCCGGAGATGTCGGCGCCTCCATCTTCTTCTTCCTCCGAGTTGGTGCCATTGGAGCACCCACTCGAGATCTTGTGGATTGTTCGACTTCCATTCGAGTAAGTGGTATTGTCTCTATTGTTCTTAAGGTTCGTATTTCTTTTGATAAGATTACTTTGATTCTGCCGCTCTTGAATTGAAGTTGTTAGATTAATGTAAGCGTGGTGCTTAGATTGACTAGCTTATTACGAATGCCTTCTATAAGCCGGGGTGAAACACCAACCGTTAAGGCCGATCGTGGTGGTGACAGCCGCCATTGAGTCCTTTGTATGCCCGCCTCGCTTATAGAAATCGTAGGAGCCCCTCAAGCGTTGTTAGCGTAGATTCCCTTTATTAAGAGTTTCTTCATGACAACCCCTCTTAAGAACAATGTGCAAATGATTTATTTGAAGTGAGAACAAGACCTTCCTACTAGAACTCCTTACCTCTCTTTTTAATCTAGTTTTATAGCCACTCGATTTAGCTATACACCTCGACATACTCTCTCACCTTCTCCCTATGGATTCGATATTTAAAGCCCTATTCCCGGGTGAAGTGCTCACCGGTATCCGTTCGCTATGGATTATATTCCCGTAGGTTAACAAATACCAACAAGCATTTCGGCGCCGTTGTCGGGAGAACGGTTTGAGACCACGTTGAAAAACTATAGCTAAATCTTGTACTATACTTTTATCTTTTTTTTTTTATTCTATCTTCTCATCTTTTCCTATCTTCGTGGGATCAATTGATTCCATATTTATCTATCTTATACTGCACCCTTAAGCGGAAGCTCGCCACTAGAATCCTTAGATCTCATCCTTACATCTCGCCATTAGCTAATGTTTTACGGTTGATCAAAATGATCATGAAGCAATACTTCTCGTGAGTGAGAAGCGTGATCATATCTTCTATGGTAGGAGTCTTTGCCGACATCATGAAAGTGTTGTGCGCATGATCATCATGCAGTTTTTGGAGGAACCTTTTCTTTCCCTTTTTAAGCAAGGTTTGCTTTGATCTAACTCAAACCGGGTGAAACCCATATACTAGCATTCTTTATGACCACCCAAAGGAAGAAGAATCATCCTCCAGCAAAAAAAAAAATAGAAGTTCTGATAGCTATATCACCATCACTCCAATCCCAAGACTTAGCTATCGACCCCAAACCATCAATGCGCTAAAAACCTTTAAGGGGAGAAGAAATTCAACCCTTGGATATCTCTTTAGATGATGAGTTTCATGAACTTCCAACTTCACGAGAGACCATATATAATCCAAACCTCTTTTGAGATAATCTCTTAGAAAACACCTTTATTGCTACGCAAGAACATTGGGGAACCTCAAGGATGGCATATCTAATCATGCCATAGGAAGAGAGCAAAGCCATCAAGAAGCCACTCCTCGTCTCTCTCTTTCTATGTTCAAATTAGATAATTCTTTTCGAACCCATCTTTAACCACATCCTTGAGCCCAATGAATCCTCTTGTGCCCTTTTCTTGCGTCTCCTCACGATCCTAAAATATTATGAACGATCTAAGGAAGACCAAAAGGAGCGCATTTTTTGGAGAACATCAATGAGCATAAAGACTACTTCATAAATGGAACTTTTCCACCTAGTCCATGCTCATTTGAAAACTCCTAAATTGATTGCCATCTCAATTCTTGCCAAGACATGAGATCTCCAACCCCCTCATACTCTCTTTCTTAAAAATTTAGAAAGGGTGGTTGTTGATGAATTTTCCTACGGCTTGAAATTTTGAGATCGGCAATATAAGGGAAACCACTTCATCATCTTGATTCATAATTTGAAAGTTTCCCAAGGACGAGCTTTTTTGTCCTAAAACAAGCACTCTAGGGGGAAATACTATAAAGACTTATATATCACTATATACCCCTACATTATGAGCATATAAAAATTTTCCTTCGGGTATTCTTGTCACCGACCATGCCGTGTTTGGAGTAAAGAAGAACGAAGGATGACAATACAAGGTATGTCCAACCGGCCATTATGCAACGTTGAATTACATACATAGAAACATTTATTGTCGTGTTGCTACACTAGCTTGGTTGTCTTTACCTTTATGCATGCTCGACTGTTAAACACTCATCATACTCTATCATCTCTCGTTTTGAATAAATCTCTCAGTAATGCTTTCATGCTACCGTTGTTTGCTATAGTATGCTTAGGTTTTGAAGTATTTTCATACACCTTTTAGATTAAGCATGGTGCTTAGTTGTTTTCATGGCTCGAAAGTTAAACATGGTGTTTAGTTTGATTCCCGAAACCATAAGGTGTGGTGATCTTTCTTCTAAAGGCTTTTTAAATTAAGCATGGTGCTTAGGTTAGAACGCCTTCCTAAATCAAATTAGACGTGGTGTCTAGGTTGACTTTTGAACCATAGTACACTATAGTAGATGCTGGTATATCTTTTGGACTAACCCCTATAAAAAAAAAAAAAAAAAAAAAGAGAGAACAAACTCGAACAAACTTGGGGAGGTCGAGATGAACTCACTAGAGATTGAGCAAGACATGTGAGACATGACTTATGGATAAAAGAATTCCGATGAAAAAAAAAAAAAGAGCAAGAGTGACACAAGACAAAATCCACAATCGTAAGCACTCACTCGAAGGAGGAATTCATGGGTGATGGAAGCATCAAGGAGGGAGACCAATTCCATTGAAGATAATTAAGCCATCCTCTTCCTCCCGACATGCACCTCGTCACTCCACATGCCACTCAAGAAGAAGAGAAGGACCACCACAAGGTGTAATAGCGCCATCATATTCCAATAATAAAGGTAACACCTTGAGGTAAGTTGTCGTTAATTCCTCTTTACTATGGCATTCTCATAAATGAAAAGTCAAACATGCTAGAGTTATAGTTTCACATGATTCAATCTTGTTAACTCGACATGTTAGCTTTTTTTAAAACTGTTTCTAGCATCACTTTCTTGTTCGCTCATTATTTTTGCTAAAAATATTTACATACTAGATTTATCTTCTCGATCTTACCACCCTTGTCATAAATGAACTTATACATTATCTTTATCTTGTTCAATGTGCCCACAAGGTTAGAGTAAAAGTAAATGAAATTTTGGTTACGATGGTGTTTTCCCACCAACAGAGCCCATGCACTTGATCTCTACCTTGTCTTTGCAAAGGTGACTCACTTTGCGCAATAAGAGGAGAAGTCTTACTTCCCAATTCCTACAAGAGGAAGTCCCCGACCTACAAATATGCACACTAAACAAGACGCCGCCAAACTGCCACCATCCAATCTTCCTTCAAGCAAATTGAATCAGCAAGAACATGGGCAACGCCATCACCAAGTGGCTATTAAGATCGATGATGCACTTGAGGAGTGACCAAGGAAGATCAAAGTGAGCACGACATGATGGAGGTGTAGACCACTTGACAAGAGTAATGGGTCAACATCATCCCCATACTCCATCAAGAGGGCCTTACACCACCACTATTGCCTACCTCACCACAAGACCCAAGAAGAACAAGACGCTGAGACGCCGCTAAAAATCACAAGACCGGCTTGGAACGGAGTTGACGAACAAGGAAGACATTAAGAAAGATTAAAGAAGTTCGCCGCCCCGACCAATCGAACACTCAAAGACTCGCCACTCCAAGAAAGGTCTCCTCCAAGAAGAAGCAACATGGAAAAAGAAAGAAGCATCACCTATCAAGAGGACGCCAAGAGTACACCTTCGAAGACCTACCACTACCCGCGCCATCAACCGAACAAACACCATCTCCATCGCCACCTCATCTACGCCACTCGCCGAGATCATTGAAGGCACCATTTCGCCACGACATTCCGACGAGATGCCATCGATGACGCACGCCATGGGAGTAAGTACTCAAAATTCTCACCAAGAGGTAACTCAAGATTTATCTACATATTTATTTTCTACACGCATATTTAAATTAGCATATTTCCTTTAGCATATTTACTTTCCCCGCATAAAAATCATAAAAATATGTTTGCCGCTTTCGCATCGATTTCTTTAAGCCCCATGCAAGTACTCCTTGTTGTGGTATGCATAAAAATAAAAATCCAAAAATATTGCATTCATATGTTTTTGCATCATCATTCTTTTTGCATAGGAAAATTTTAAAAAAATATATATATATATATATATGTGGACACATGAAGGTCCACACTTTTATAGAAAAATTCCTAAAAAATATGTGGGCACATGAAGGTCCACGGTTTTACGTAAAAAATCCAAAAATACGTGAGCACATGAAGGCTCACAATATGTTCCTAGAATTTGTTTCTTCGGGTATATGCGGAATTAATATTTGCAGGGAGAACATTTAAGGAGAACCCGCAGCAAAACGAGTTCCAAGGATCTAACGAAAGGACTACTTCAAGATCCGCTTTTGGGGAGAGCACCCCGCTTATCACGATAAGTATTGCTACTTTACCCTTTTAATATTAGCTAGTTATTATATACGAAGTTAATGAGTCTTAGCGTGTGAGTTATAAAAGTTAGTTCGATTAATTTGTTTAGTTCGGTTTAGTCAAAATTAGTTTACTATTAAATATTAGGATTCGGAATTATATAATAAAGTGCTCTTATGGAAGTCATCCACAAGTTGAGTCAATTATTCTCCATATATTTCGGATATGTTTTTGTCTCCACCATGCTTTGTATGCAAGATAATGTAAAAATAAGTGTGGGGAGATCCTCGACGACCCAATGAATTTTCGCGACCAAAATCAAGAAATTCGAACCAAGACGGAACCATCGGCTTCAAGACGACGAACCGCGCCCGACACGGGTTTCAGTTGGGAGGCCGACCGCCCATATACCAGGCCGACCGCCCCCTCGCCTCGTCCCACGTAGGCCCCGCTTCGCCCACCGCCTCGGTTTGCTTCCTAAAACTTTTCAATTTTCGCAAATTACTTTCCGCTCCAAATTAAAATAAGTCTTTTTTCGTTATGGTCTACGTTACACGGATACGGATACGTGTATCGGATACAATAGGTATCCGATACGCCGGATACACTATTCTCCAAAAAAATGCTGACACGGGATACGGCTAAGATTTTTTAATAATAATAATAATAACATGATTTAATATAAAACATAGTTCACAGATTAAAATATCACTTAAAGTCATCCATAGATCATGTGACACAGTTCACAGACACTATTCTTCTTTTTTTATCGGGTCATCAACTTCAATTGGAGCACGATCTTTTGCTAGGGCTAGAGGAGATAACCTAAGGGCGAGGAGAATGCGGCATCCGCTTGCAACCTTGCACAACCTTGCCGCCAATCGCCGATCGTCGGCTTCGCCGCCGTCGCCAATCACGAGTCTAATGGAAGGAAGTGCGAGAGGCCAAACGACAGTATCACGAGGCGACACGCGATATAATACGAAAGCGCAAGCGTCGCCGGCCTCAAATTTTGGGGAAGACAATACGCCGTTTGGAAGAGTAGAATTTGGGCCATTTAGCTTCATGAGCCAGATCCAAATCGCCCACGCCAGACGGATACTAGTATCCAAGGCAAAAGACGTATCCAATCTTCTTAGTACGGCTTGGATACGTATCCATGGCGTATCCAAGGCGTGATCGGTATCCGCTGAGTATCGGATACGCGATACGCACCCTCCTCAAGTATCCGCGCATCATAGGTTATGGTATGTTTTCCTATATGAAAAAGATGTCTTGTTAACCCATGAACAAAGTTTTGCATGATTAAAATTCCTACATATACCTGGTCACTTGTTGGGATGCTTTAATTGCTTAAAACATGAGAAATAATAAAGTTAGAATAATGAGATCCTCTTTCTTTTTATCTTGTCTTTGGAGAGTTATTTCAAAATATTAAAATCATTAGTTATGCTTCTCCTTTGTGATCAATGATACATCCTAATAGAGCCGTAGCAATCATTAAAGATAAATCTAATTAATTGTTGCTTTCTTGTGTTGAGCTTTGTCAAAACCACGCACCCATGTTGAAATTTGTCTAAAGTCTAAGATCAAGATCACATACACTGCTTTCACTAAAGTATCCATGCTCTAAAAAGTTTTAATCTCTATCTCCCATAATTTTAATTGTTGAAAAAGGTACAGCTATGAAAAAGCCAAATGTTCAAAATTCTAAGAGTGGAGAGAAAAGTGAGAGAGAGGAGAAAATGAGCAAGTGTTCTACGGGTCAGAAGAACCCCTCTCTCGAAAAAAAAAGAGAAAAAGGCAAAAATGAAGAGAAGAATAATGGACAAGTGTCCGAGGGTGAGTAGGGCCCTCTAATAAATAAGAGAGTAAAAATGGACAAGTGTCCGAGGGTGAGTAGAACCCACCTCTCCACTAAATAGCTGGTTACCTCGCTTGGAAAATAAATAAATAAATATAAATGTTCCAAAAAGGGAGATAGACGATTTTCAACTAGAGAGAGCAGTGATAATAATAATCTTGACTCACATACACATCTTGATCTATGACTCATGACATCTATCTCCATGGATCCACATTTTGACTTAGCAATAAATACAAGGTAAGTGTGCTACATGTTCTTGAGCTCCACATATGATATAATAAATGAACTGTGAGGATATAATATATTTTGAGAGACTTGAGAGTGTCACAAAGGAGTAAGTAGAGCTATGTTTTCTTTCCAAAACTTATGCAAAATATCTCCAAGTGACTTGGTTTAAGAATTTAAGGTGATCTCGATTTTCTAACCATTTCATGCTCGATATCCCAAAGTGCGTGTATGACTATGGAGTATAATTATGATCCATTCTTTGTCTCTACGGTTACATTAAAGTTAGACCATCCTTTTATCGAGGACGAGTAAAAGCCTAAGTGTGGGGAGTTTGTTGACACATGTTAACGTATACTTTTAATTGTCAACTAAACATGGAAAAGGACTAAAATATAATTAGATAACCTTATTAGGGGTTTCTACTAACGATTTCCACGAAGTTTTGGTAAAGTTGTGATTTGCAGGACTTAACAGAAAAAATGTATAGAGTTCGCGAAAGCAATACGACTACGCGAACGCAACATAATCCAACTCCGAACAAAGTCTAGAAGGTTACGGAGTACACCCGACGCCAAAGAGTCCCAACACCCGAAAATACATCATCTAGAAGACTCCGAAGCCACGACGCTGTCACGGGACCTGTGGTGGGGCCCACCCCGGGCCGGCCGCCTAATATTCAGCCGCCGCCGCCCCCCCCGCCCAAGCAGGCCACGCCTGCATCGTTCCTCCACCGCCTCTAAGATGCAATCTAAACCGCATGATTAATGTCGGTTTGATCCGACGACGACGGAAGAGTTCGAGTCCAAGACGGCGCACTCCTCCCGACTATATAAGCAAGCCCCCGTGCCCCCGGTTTCAATCATCTCGTGATCAACTCATCATCATATCAGATCAGATCCAGCTCTAGTCGACGGCCTTAGCTCTAGTTCAAGAACTAGAAGTAGAAGATTAGACAAGATGTAGAACTAGAAGCCTTAGATTAGAGTTGAGAGTAGAGCTTCAAGTTGAGAGAATTAGAGCGCGGTTGAGGCGGAGTTGAAGGAAGGCCCGAAGATGTCGACGCCTCCATCTTCTTTCTTCCTCTAGAGTTGGTGCCATTGGAGCACGACTGGAGATCTTGTGGATTGTTCAACTTCCATTCGAGTAAGTGGTATTGTCTCTATTGTTCTTAAGGTTCGTATTTCTTTGATAAGATTACTTTGATTCCTGTCGCTCTTGAATTGAAGTTGTTAGATTAATGTAAGCGTGGTGCTTAGATTGACTAGCTTATTACGAATGCCTTCTATAAGCCGGGGTGAAACACCAACCGTTAAGGCCGATCGTGGTGGTGCGGCGCCATTGAGTCCTTTGTATGCCTCGCCTCGCTTATAGAAATCGTAGGAGCCCCCTCGCATTGTTAGCGTAGATTCCCTTTATTAAGAGTTTCTTCATGACAACCCTCTTAAGAACAATGTGCAAATGATTTATTTGAAGTGAGAACAAGACCTTCCTACTAGAACTCCTTACCTCTCTTTTTAATCTAGTTTTATAGCCACTGGATTTAGCTATACACCTCGACATACTCTCTCACCTTCTCCCCGTGGATTCGATATTTAAAGCCCTATTCCCGGTGAAGTGCTCACCGGTATCCGTCTCGCTATGGATTATATTCCCGTGAGGTTAACAAATACCAACACTCGCACCCGCGCCGCCGCTCGCCCGGCGCCGCCGCCGCCCCGCCGGCGCCGCGCCCGCCGGGCCCGCCGCCCCTTCCCGACGGCTCCTCCGCTCCACCTCGCCGCCGTGCCGCTGCTCGTCCGCCGCCCGGCGTGAAGCTGCAGCACCCACGCCTCGCTTGAATCTACAACGGTCGACGAACACGTGTCAATTCCGCCCAATCGAGCCGAATCTGATACCGGGTATCCGGAGACCAGGACGATTCCCACCACCGATGGCTTCCGAGATGACGGAGTTCACCATGGCGCCAAGAAGCTCCTAGATGAGAATCCGCGCCCGATGAGCCAGCGTCGACGACATGGAGACCCGCGATCCGTCGCGATGGAGTACGCCTACATCAACCCAGAACCCCGCACGCACGACACGGCCGAGGACAGCCCGCCGGCCGTCGCCGGCCGCCGGGCACGTGGGCGCCTGGCGCGCCCCCGTCGCCGCCCCCACCCCTCCGTGCCATGGATCCCGACGTCGGGCCCGACCCCGCCATCCTCCAAAGCTCGAGGAGGAAGATGACGCCGACCATGACGCATCGGGCCGCCATCGACGCCATCACCGACGACATCGCAGCACCGGGCCGCCCTCTCCTCCTCCCCGACACCCGCTACCGAGCAGGCCTCCTCCGCAGATGGTGCCACCCGCGGCGCCCTCGCAACCCCCGAGCGCCCACCCGCGGCGCCCTTCTCCCCGTCCCTCGCACACGCCACCCGCGGGCGCCCTTCTCCCGTCCCTATCAGCGCCACCGCGGGGCGCCCGCACCGTGCTTCCACCGGAGATACGCCCCTCCCCGCTACGCCACGCGCCCCGCAAGTCCAAGGGTTCGACGACACGACGACCCCCGACCTCCTCGGATTCGCAGTTGGAGCTCTTCTTCGAGCTCAACCTCGACATCGACCGAGTACTACGTGAGTTACGCCGCCTTCCACCTCACCGGTCTTGCTGCAGTCCGGTATATGGATCTGTCCAAGAAGAAGTCCCCGCCGAGTGGGACGAGTTCACCGCACGCTCCGACATCACTTCGGTCCTCCCCAACACCTCGGTGCCATGGCGGCATACGCACCGCCTTCTCGGGAGGGCAAGCTCGAGGACTACATCGACGCCTTCGAGGTCTATGCGACACGTATGGATTTTGAGGGACGCCACCGCGTCACCCTCTTCGCCGAAGGCTTGCGCACCTCGCCATGACGACGCCGAGTGGTTCGAGCCACGCTCCATGGAGGAGGCCATCGACCTCGCCAAGCATACCAAGGACGAGCCGGACGACGACGACTTAGCGCCGGCAAAAGAACGGCAAGGGCCAGGCCGGCCACCCCATCGACACCGGCAACCTCGAAGATGACATCATGGCAGCCCTGGTTGACCGCATACCAGGCCAGCAGCGTCTCGCTGTTGCTATGGACGACATCGACGGGCCGACGCCGAACGACAAAGATCACGCCGTTGCACGGCTACGACGCACGACAAGGAGCTCGGCATCATCTTCAACGCCATCGAGCCGGAGCTACGCGCGAGTGGAGCCTCCACTATGGCATTGTGAGGTACTTCCATCGCTACTACATCCCCGCTGCTTGAGCTTCTCCGTGACTTCCCGCTGGGGAGAACGTCCCGATGCATGGCGTAGCAGTGGGCTTCCACCTCCCCAACCGTCCCCCGGAAGATCAGCGCCTCCCGGCGCCCGTGCTTCTTCTCCAAGCACGCCCCCGACGAGCGGATCGAGGGTGCCACCGTCCTCCTCTTCGACAACAACGGCGACGCCTTCTTCTTCCGCATTGGGAACGCCACCGCGGGTGCAGCATGGACACAGGAGATCTAGCTGGGGCCGCCGTGAGCACGCCCAGTGACCTCCCTACGGCCGCCTCCTCGACTTCACTTCTTTCGCCACCCCACGACACCGCCACGCCCCGCAGCAGTGTTCATGCCAAGGTGACAAAGGCCGATGACCTACACCTACACGTCGCTCCGCCGACCCGCCGATGATCGAGCTGTCCGGACTCTCGCCGGCCTCCCGTCATGCGCCGTGCATGGGCGGAACGCCCTTCCGCAGCCCCCCCCGAGCTTCGTTCAGCATCTACTCGGCGACCTCCACCTCGACTTCTCCTTCGCCGACAAGGACGCCGCTGTTCGCAACGACGACAACGCCAAGTGCGGTCCTCTCATCCTCTACTTCGGGCTTGAGTGGTCACCCTCCGATCGGTTCGCCCTTCGCCACTACGCAGGGCTGGGCGGCACGTGGGACGCGCCGCCCCGCCGAACGGTGGGGAGATGTCATGAACCATTGGGCCGCCCGAAAGTGGCTAATCGGGGCCGAACGCGGCGCATTCCCCGCCCAGGAGGGGCCAGGGCGCAGGCCAAGGCCCCGGCCCGCCGCCGCCTCCTCGCGATCTACGAGTCCGAGTCCGCTTCTATCTTAAGTTAGAGTTATTTTAGGTAATTTTGGTGTGCAAGGGGCTATCTTATCTATAAGGGAGACCCTTATTAGGAATTAAATAAATATTATTCAGAATAAATAAAAATAGGATATGCTTGTAAAAGGTATTCCAGATCTATAAGGAAACCTTTAGAGAGATTGCTTAGATTATGAGTCCCACTAGTCGGGCTATATAAGCAAGAGGCATGTAATCTCTAGGGGATAAGCAAGCAATAAAAAAAATATCTTCAGCTCTTGGCTCTTGGCTCCCCTGCCCCGCACCCGCGCGCGCGGCCGCCCGGCCACCCGCGCCGCCGCATAATATGGCCGCCGCCCGCCGCTGCCGGCCGGCCGCCCCTTCCCCGACGGCTCCTCCGCTCCACCTCGCCACCATGCCGCTGCTCGCCGCCGGGCGTGAAGCTGCAGCCCCTACGCCTCGCTTGAATGTACAACGGTCGACGAACACGTGTCAATTCCCGCCCAATCGAGCCGGAATCGACACTAAAGTCCGTGAGAGCACTTTTTTGGGCTTCATCTCTGAGCCATTTTATTTTACCCTCAGAAAACTGCTCCAAATGACTTCTAAAGTTGATTGAGAAGCCTGGCAAACGGGCTAGTGAGAGAAAAAAAAAAAACATGACGCATGGGACCCAAGATCTTTGATAAAATGTGTAAACAAATGGAATAACAAATTTTGTACGTCATATATATTGTTTGGGACACCCTAAGAATATGGAAATTTTTGTCTCATATGTACAACAAACCTGTCGAACCATCACATCATTTGTTCCATCTGTTTATAAACCAATGTAAAAAGACAAAACTATTGTCATAGCAAAACTACCGTCCAAAGCCGTCTAGGGAATTTGAGTAGTTTTTAGAAAGTTAAGGGGGTAAAAATCTAGTTTTTCATAGTTTGGGGGTCACGCAGAACACGGACGCAACGAAATAACAATACACGATTACACATACATGATGGAATGTCCTTTTGTACCCTTTTTCCCCCGTATATTCAGGAGTAGAGCAAGGATTGAGCAGCATTGATTACCTGCTGACTTATATTAGGAGTTGTATCACGTAATTAATTTCTTGGCCAATAAGCATTTTCTTGAGGACATTCTTGTCCCGCAAGTCACAATAGCCATCCATGCTGCACGGTGTTGTTTTCACCAGCAAATTAAACAGCAAGTCACAGTAGCCGGCCATTTTCTTGAGGGGTATTCTTGCCTACCAAGTCGCGCGTCTCCAGTGTCAATGAGCCTGGGGTACGTGGGCAGGCTGTGCGTCCGGGCGGTGCAGGCCGCCGTCCGCCGAGCCCAAGCAGCCGGCGGCGTCTGGGGCCATCTGCTGCGGCCACTGCTGCCGGTCACCACCACCTGCAGCCCGGCGGCGGCGAGCGTGATCGCGAGGCGGGTGTCCGGTGAATTGGCTGCAAGGCCGGCGGCGAGGACGACGACTACCGCTGAGGAGGAAAGGATGGCGGCCATGAGGAGGCGGCGCGCCGAGAAGGATGAGAGCCTCATGAATCTCGTATTCTGGGGGCCTAATTGATTACGGTAGTTTTGTGGTTTCATCAGTGATTTGATTTGCAAAATTAACAGTTTTTTCAGTAGTGCATTGGTAAACGTAGTTTTGTCTGAGATGCCTTTTGGTGTGTGCTTAAAATCTGAATGGAGAAGCAAGGGCTCTTTTTTTTTTTTTTCTTTGCCATTTTATTTCCTCCCCGACTCTCTAAAAAGGTTTAATTATTAATTCTTCCTCGTACGAAAACTTTATCTGTAAAATAATGGTATAAAAAATCTCGGCATCATATATATTTGAATCGCCGCATAAGAAAGACAGATAGGGATCAGATTTGGTTCCCTGTTACACTATAGTTCCTAATGAATTTGGTCATTGCGCACTCGGTGTTTATAGATTTGAGATGTTCTTTGACTCTCCAAATTCCTAAAATGACTTACAATTTGAAATGGGGAGAGTAAATTCCGGGTTTAGATAGTTTTTTTTTTTTTTAAACATAACTGGGGGGAGAGCTTCGCCACCTTTCATTTCAAAAAAACCACTCCCACCAAGAGCGAGCTTGGGCAGGAGGGGAATGTTACAAATGTTCAAGGATACATGATGATGATTTGTAGTATCTGGTGATGATTTGTAGTATCTGGTTGCAGGGAAACACACCTAGAGAAAAGTTCTTTATTTTAGTTTAGGAGAAAAACAAAGCACAAATACAAATGATCGTAACATATATATTTTCCAACAATGCCCAAAAACAACAACTATATAGTAGGGCTGCTGCCTTTTTTTTTTTGGGTATTATATACCACCACATCCTTGAACATTACTTACGGTGTACAATATATATGGCATTTCTGCCTCCTCGAGCAAAGCTTCAGGCTAGCATTCTCTGATCAAAGTCAAGAGAAGCTTCACATCAGTACTGGCTTCACGTAAAGCGATGTTAACATGTGTTTGATTGTATTTTTAATAATGGATAATAATATTCGGCCTCTACATCTAAAGATGTACACAGCCAATTATTACAAACTTTCGAGAAAATAAAAAGGAGAGAGCCTTGGTCATACAACGACCAGAAAGCTAGTTCAAACAATATAAATATTTCCATCCTTTATTGGATATCTCTAAAACAATAAATTTTAATTTCTTGCTTATCGTTGAGAGTGCTTCCTTGGCTGTCTCGTTACGCTGCAGCTGGGCCCAGTAGCGTAACCAATAAGCCCCTCTGAAAATTACCTGCAAAATAGAATTAGATTTCTTTTTAATTAAAAACCACATCATTTCAGCATCTCCAGAGAGCCCAGCTTATGGCAGCCACCCCAACCCAAATTAATTTTCTAATCCTTTTTATTTTGATTAGTTAGCCAATTTCTAACATATGGCTAATTGATCTAGGTTGGGTTAGTCCAAAGAGCAAAAGAAGATAATCCTCAAGATCATTTTGGTAAGGGGACAATGAGGAATAAGTGTTGGATAGTTTCATTCCCATTACAACATACACACTTCTGACTCCCTTTCCAATTTTTCCTTTGCAAGATTGTCTTTCATCAAGACAACCCTCCTCCTGTAAAAAACCAGAGGAAGAGTTTAATTTTTAGAGGAATCTTTATCTTCCAAATCTTCTTATGTCGAAAAGGTGTTTGTGTATCAATAAGGTCAAGATACATTGATCGAACAGAGAATAGTCCCGATTTGGTTAGGCTCCATCTAAAATAATCCGCCCTTCCACTAATTCGACATTTGAGATTCGTGATACTAGACTAAGCCATTCTCAGAAGTTTGTTATCCACCGTAGCCCTCCTAAAAAAAGAGATGTTTAGTGGGCTGGAATGCATCACTTTTTGCGATAGTTGCGTGAGGATCCCGCACTATATTATATAATTATATAAAGATGGATAACTATCTTTTTAGAGGCTTAACTCCTACCTATGTATCGCCCCCAAAATCTAGTGGAGGTTCCATCTCTCGATATCGAAGGAACTTTTAGCCAACACCTCATCTTTTGATATGCATGAGGCCCTCCGTAAAATGAGAGTCATTGGGTTTGGCTGTCACCTGAGTTAGGGATTTAGATTGTAGGTATTTATTCCTTAAAAGAGATAGCCACATGCCTTCTGTGTTCAATAAGTTAACCAACCATTTGGCTAGAAGGCATTTATTTTGCAATTCTAAATTAAGGATCCCTAGTCCCCCTTGATCTTTAGGACGACATAGGATGTCCCATCTGGCAAGTCTATATCTATATTTTTCTGAAGAGCCTTGCCAGAAGAATCTTGATCTACAATGATCGAGGTTTTTAATCACCCCTTTAGGGATCTCGAAGAAAGACATCATAAAAATAGGTAGGCTACTTAGTACTGAATTAAGCAAGATTAGTTTCCCCCCATATGACAGGTACTTTGCTTTCCAATAAGAAAGTTTCTGTTTGAAACGATCTTCCACCTTTCTCCATTAAGAGTTCATGAGTTGTCTATGGTGCATTGGAATTCCTAGGTACCTAAATGGGTATTCCCCAGTATTGCATCCAAATAGATTAGTATAAAAGGATTCCATCTCTTTAGCTGCACCATAGCAAAAAGATTTTGCTCTTATGAAAGTTGATCTTCAGCCCAGATAATTGCTCAAAAACACAAATCAATAATTTAAGATTTTGTGCTTGCTCTAGGTCGTGATCAAGAAAGATAACGGTGTCATCTCCGTGATATTGAAGTATAGACAACCCATCATCTATCAGGTGGGGAAGGACACCTCTTATTTGGCTATCGGCTTTTTGCTCTATTAATTAGACTACTATATTGCCCGTGCTAACGCTTACGGTATCGCCTATAAAAAATAAATCATAAAACTAATGACAAGTATTAAACAATCAAACAAACTTTATCTCAAACGCTAATAATCTAGTCTAATCTATAAAATAATATTGAATCTTCACACCACTGATTTAGCCTATCTTGCACATCGTATCTTTGCAAGATTCATCCTTGAAGAAAACCTGCAGAGTATAGACAAGACTTGCATCAGCAAGGTTTCATCCTTGACGAACAAAACCTGAAGTATAAAGAACAATTTCTCAAATGAATCTTGCAATCCCTTTAGCCTACCAACACTACAATCTGCCCACTGAATTTCTATACAGGAAGCCCTTTAGTCTAGAACACTTCCGACGTAGCAAGCCCTTTTGTTGACCTCCCATATTGTTCTTTTTCCTAGGAACTATGGCACTATGCACACATACTGGAAACACCAAGTGTAAACTATTGAGTAATTTAGGAAGTTGTTGCCAGTTTGCAAATAACATGGCATTCATTCATTATCTACAAAGCAATTGCCGAAGGTAACCCAGAAATAGTGCACTGATTTATCCCATTGCCTAACTCTGGTAAAAAAGAACATAAATCCACATACTGCAATCACAGTTTATAAAACATATATACCATTAGAATTGTATATACCTCTTAGTTCCTGTTCTGGATTACAAACTCATGTGCCAAAAAAGATCTACAAAACATGCAGTAGAACAATATACTCTGATCCACCATCAAGCAAGTCTGAAGCTGAATATGGAAACCAAGAAACTGGAGGTTATTCAGTTTAGATGTGATTTGAAACACATCAAAACCGGAGGTCCTACTCTCCTGCACCAGATTTGTATGAAAGTTCAGATTTGAACCGGCTGCTTCTAGTCAAGCTAGTTTGCTCATTTAGTCAGATTTCATCCTTTTCTCTAGCAAATTGATTTAGTCAGAGTAACCATTGCTGCACATACAGAAACAGACATTTCGATTAGCTTGGAAAATATTGACCAAATGAAAAATTCAGACAAAATTTATGATGCCATATATATACTCACAGTTGAGTACATGATATTCCACAATTTATGATATTCCATCTATTTTTGTTGACGCCAAATAGGAGATGCAAAACAAATGAAATAGTTTCCCACCTGTCATTCCAAGTGGAAGAATAATGAAACAAGAAAATGTAGGACAATAAGAATACACTTTACACAGCAAGACAGAAAATGTAAATAATACATTATTTTGGCCTTCATAAATATTATAAGAATTAGAATACGTGCCTGAAATGCTCCAAATGCTGAAATTCCACCCTTCATGCTCATATTTTGGGGCACATTACATAGTGATGACACTCCTGTCAGGTAGCTATATATCAAATCCGGCAACACAGGCTGATATCCAAGATAGTTCCCATGCGCCTTCCCCATTGAATGAAATTCACAAGCAGCAAGTTACAAGGAGATAAAGAGAAATAGCAGCAAGTTGTGGCTGTACGTACCGTAGACCATGAGGAGACGGGCGAGGCAGTTGGCAGCAAGGAACATGAGGGTTCCGCTGTGTGTGTGCATCAGATGCGAGAGGTTGACCTCCGGGTTGGACTGCGCCGCGGTGCGGCACCGCCGAGGTCACCCTGCAGCGCGAGACGCCAACAATCTCATGGCCCGAACACCCCCGTCTCGTGTTGTCGACTTCGCCACGAGCCCACGAGATTGATGCGTGAGAGACCGCGTGCGCCGCCATGTCCTGCACGCCTTGCGCTGCCGCGCTGGGCCTCCCGCCCGCGAAAATACCTCCGCACCGATTAGTTGTGGTCAGCAGCGTCGTGGCGGGCGTGGTGGCCGGGCACTGGGGGCGGCCCGCGGCGGGCATACCACAACCCCTAGGGATCGAGTACGGCAGATCGGTGCAAGGGCCTCGAGTCCTCGACGGGATTGGCGGCGAGGGGCCATGGATTGAGCGTGGCGTAGGAAGGGGATGGTTTCTTAAGAGGAAGGAGATGTGGGAGATGGCGAAGGGACGGGGAAGAGGAGGGGGCTGGGGCATGGGCGCATGAGTCTCGCGATTAAGCGCGACGGCTAAACGATGGGTGCGGAGGATACAATGAGGTTTGACACAATCAACCATGACCCTTGATTATGAGTGAGTAAAGAGAGAGAAAGTGTCAACACTCACCATGGCAAGCTACCGAGAGGAGGCCCAAGTCCGGGCCCCAGGGAGCAAAGGAGCAAACGAGCCCGTCGTGAGAATCGCAGGTCCAAGGCCCGCAGTGGGCTTAAGGCCCGCTGCCTTCCGACCCTAGCGCCTCGTTAAAGGAGAGAGTGGGCGTGAGTTGTAATCATCGCTCATCTTGAGAAACGTGTAAGAAGTAGAGAGGGAGAGAACGAGAGAACCGGCCTCGTCGGCGGGCTAACTGTAATCGTACCCACATCTATCGAGATTCGCCGTGAGTTATCGTATTCCGCCGAAGTGGGTTGCTAACATCTCGTACCAGCTCTCGTGATCCAGCCGCCTGGCTGGATTCGTCGGGCGGCTTCCCATCCCCACTACACGCGATCCGTCGAGCTCAAGGCGCCATGGACCCGGTGGTGCTTTCGCGAGCTCGAGCGAGTGGATTTATCGGCCGAGCGCGCTGGAGAAGCGCGCCCGGCGAGATGGATCGCGCGCCACGGGGAGCGGTGGGGCGCGCTTCTCATCGCCGCGCCGCGGGCCGTGGAGGCGAGCGTAGCGGCGCTCGCCCACGCGTCGGCTTTGGCGGAGGGCGCCAAGACAGCGAGGTTCGTGCGGCGTGGCGTCGGCGAGGCGGAGGCGGCGCAAAGCCACCCACAATCGCAACGGCCGTCGGCGTGCGCCTCGGCCGCCTCGCCTCAGCAACGTCTCCCGGTGGCGGGAGTGGTGGTGGCGGACAACCGGGGTGGCCGCCGGTCGCATCTGGATGCGAGCGCCGCGACGTCGACCTAACTTCTCCGTGCGGTCGAGCGGTCGGATGAGCAGGCGGACGATTGGCGCCGGGAGTCCGCGACCTTGACTGGCGTCTCTGGGGAAGCTGCGGACCCGAGGCCGACATCGGCGGCGCGCGCCCGACATCCGCCACATCCGCCGCACCACCGAAGCCCCGCGCCGCCCTACACCGGATGCCGGGCGTGGGACGGGATCGTCGACCATGCGCCCACCGCGGGCTTCTCCGACGATCGGCCCGACGGCACCGCTATGCATCGACTACACGGGTTCCGCCTACGGATCGGTCATGACCGTAGAGCCGTGTCCCGCCAAGGGTACGCTCTTTCCCCAAAACACGGTGACTATGGGTTCGGTGTTCGCCCTCCCGAAATTCCCTATGATCCCAAGCCCCCACCCATCCCCAATCCCATAGACAACCATTACAACTACTCACCCCAATTCCCTTACCGGTACTCCGCAACTCTACCAACCCAACCCGATCCTTCACTTCCCTACATTCTCCCCAATCAGCATCCCAACCCCACCTTCCCCAATATTCAGCACAACTACCGTGGGCTACCCACCTCAAACCAACACTACAAGCTCAAATCCAAACCTCTGGACACCTACCCAAGATGCCATTTCCTAAGTTTGATGGCTTAAGACCCCCAATACTGGATTACTTGTGCCCACAACTATTTCATGATGTATGGCGTCAATCCCTCTCGTTTGGGTTCGTTGTTCCACGATGCAGTTCGAGGGCGCCGCCAAACGTTGGTTCCAAAGGCTGAACACAAAATCGCCTTCCCAAGATCGGCCCAATTTCGCCGCATGGTCCGCGAACGTTTTCGCCGTGACCAACACGAACTCTAGTCCGACAAAGACATCCACATCGGGATGACTACTATCGTCAAGGATTATGTCGTCGCTACATCGACTTAATCGAACAGCTATCGACCCTATACACCCAACCCGCACCAAATGTCCTATGTCCAACGTTTCATTGACGGTCTCCCGAGATGATATACGCCAAAGAATTTTGGTTCAAAGGCCACCCGATTTGGATACTGCTTGTACCTTGGCTCTGTACATGGAAGAAGCAAAGAGAGCCTTCCAAGCGCGGACTTTCGTCGAGCACATGGAGAATCTTCCAAGTGGCCCACGGTCAAAGGGTGTTCATCCACCGCCGCTACCTCCGATGCGTCGCGGGTGGCGCTCCGTGTCGGGGAGGAGACGCGATGAGAACGAGCACAACCGCGCGCCTCCCGACCGGGCGATCGATGAGAAGCTGCGGAAGCTCCGCACATATCGTAAGGCGCAAGGTTTGTGCATCTTGTTGGTGGCGCCGCAACCGGCCATAAGTCTTGGCGCCTGCAATCCAGCCTTCATGCCTCAAAAGAAGTTTGGCATGCCTGCCAAGATGCGTTTGAAGGCGAAGTCGTATTGGCAGTAGAGCCCGTGGCACCGGTTGAGGAACAACCTACTCATCAAATTTTTGAGCTGTCCCGGCATCCAACTCCCTCAATTACGCTCCGAAAACAATGATACTGCAAGGCAAGGTTCAGGACACCACGTCTCTATTACGATCGACTCGGGCGTACACATTCCTTCATCGAATCCCGTAGCGGCTAAGCTTCGGGCCGCCGTGACCAGTGCGGTTCTACCAAGGTGGCCGATGGCGGCACGCGCCCTGCACCGAGGAAATTCATATGGCGATGCGGGCGGTACAAGATTGTGAATTCCATTCCAACCTCAAGATCCTACCATTGGGCACTTATGATCCGATAATCGGCATGGATTGGCTCGGGAGGCCTTCGCCTATGAAAGTTGATTGGTCGTGCAAATGGATGATGATTCCCGCGACGGTGCCCTCTCAAGCTCATTTACAAGGACTCCACGCCGAACCGCCTCGTGTTCGATGAATCCAATTACATCACATTGCTAGTGATGCCTCAACACCTGAATCCTCTCCGGTTCACCCAATTTGCTCAGAGCTCCTCGATGAATTCGCCTCAGATTTTTGCGAGCCAAAGGACCTTCCACCGCGTCGTTCCCGCGATCACTCTATTCCAGTGGTGGCGGGCGCCAATCTGTCTCGTTCGCCCCTACCGCTACAATCCTGCGCCAAGTCCGAGATTGAAGCTCAAGCTGCAGAGATGTTGCGTCGGGCCTTATTCGCCAAGCAAGAGCGCCTTCTCCTCGCCCGGTGTTACTCGTGCGAAAAAAACGCGGGCCGGAGATTCTGCGTCGACTACCGCATGTTGAATGCGTTGACTCTCAAATCAAAATTTCCAATCCCCTCGTGGTGGACGAGCTACTCGGGACGAGTCGGCGCCTCTTGGTTCTCTCGTCTTGATCCGCGTGGGTTTTAACCAAATCAGATTGGCACCGGGGAAGAACCCAAAACGGCATTCCGGACACACAATGGTCACTTCGAAGTTCACGGTGATGTCTTTCGGGTTAACTGGAGCGCCCAATACCTTTCGAGGGGGCAATGAACTCAACACTCCATCCTCTCGCCCGCAAGTGCACGATTGTCTTCTTTGACGACATCCTCGTCTCTGACCACTCACCGGAGGAACACATTCAAACATCTTCGGCAAGTTCTCGGTCCCTACTTGCTCGTGATCAATGGCAAGTCAAGCTATCCAAGTGCAGATTCGCGCGTAGTATCTCATACTTGGGGCATGTCATCGGCGTTCATGGGGTCTCAACCGAGCCCAAGAAGATTCACGACATCAAGAATTGGCCCTTACCGTAAGACATCAAGCAGCTCCGCAGCTTTCTCGGCCTAGCCGGGCTATTACCGTAAGTTTGTACGGAGTTTACTTGCCATAGCCCCGTCCCCCTCGATGCATCTATTGAAGAAAGGTTCCCCGTATGTGTGGACAATCTGCCACACCACCGCCTTTTGAGGCCCCTGGCAAGCTCGATCACCGCTCAGTGATTGGCTCGCCAACTTCTCCAAACCCTTTGTTGCAGACGGATGCCGCTGACTCGGGCGAGGAGCCGTGCTACTTCAGAAGGTCACCCTCTCGCGTTCGTCAAGAAATCTCTCGCCCACGTACTCGGGGATTATCAACCTACGAGAAGGAATATTTGGCGGTTCTCGCCGCTATTGATCGCTGGCGCGCATATTTGCAACACGCCGAAGTTCATTATTTTCACCGATCAACCGCGAGCGGTGCACATTACAGATCGGCGCCTACACACTACCGCAGCCAGGCTGTACACCAAGCTAGTGGGGCTCCGATGCAGTGGTCTACAAGCCGGGGACGTCAATCCCGCAGCCCTCGACGCGTTGTCTCGCCACCCCTCCCGGCTCGGCTCAACGCCGTGTCTTTCGCTACACCATCGTGGTTGGCCGAGGTTGCCAACGGTTACCTTTCCGACCCTACTGCAGTCAAGCTTCTTCAAGAATTGGCAGTGGCTCCGGATGCTCATCCTCCATACACTCTCGAATGGCCTCTTACGAATTAAGGGTCGTATTTGGATTGGTAACAACCGGACTTGCGGCGTAAGCATCATTTCAGCTCTCCATGACTCGCAATTGGAGGCCATTCAGGGCCCCGATCCACGGTGAGCCGTGTTCGAAAGCTCTTTGCTTGGCGTGGCTTGAAGAAAGATGTCGGGATTACATTTCATCATGCACGGTATGCACTCGGGCCAAGCCCGATAGAACTCTCGTCATCCGGGCTTGCCGTCTCCATTGCCGGTCCCATATGAATCATGGCGGATAATCACGATGGATTTCATCGAGGGACTTCCACGGTCCGGTCAGCCAATTGCATCTTGGTCATCGTTGATAAATTCAGTAAATATTCGCATTTCATTCCGTTGTCTGCATCCGTTCACAAAGACATCAAGTGGCGCAAGCATTCTGGACAACTTCTATCGCCTTCACGGCTTGCCGAATACATCGTCGGCGATCGTGATCGCATCTTCACCAAAATAACCTTTGGCAAGAACTCTTTTCGTGTTGCGCGGGTGACCACGTCAATGAGCACGGGCGTACCACCCGGAAACCAAGCGGCCGGGCGGGGAGCGTGAACCGGTGCCTCGAGGCGTTCTTGCGGTGCCGTCGGCTCATGCCCTCGTCGGTGGGTGAAGTGGATCCCTCTGGCCCAGGGGGATTACGGTACAACACCAGTTGGCACTCGACCCGCGAGCAAGTCGCCGATTCGAGATCGTCTACGGCCATGCTCCTCGTCACTTCGCCCGTCGCCAAGTCCATCATATCTTCCGGACTTGGAGGCGTCTCTGTCTTCGCCCGCGATCTTTGAAGCGGTTCGCCAACACCTGCCGCGCCAGGCATCGACATGAAGAAGCCAGCGGACAAGCAGGTCCGGCGCACCTTCGTGTCGGCGACTCGTCTACCTCAAGCTCGACCCTACGCACGATCTTCGCTCGCGCCACGCGCCACACGGTAGCTCTCCTTCCGCTACCGGCCGCACAAGATTCTTGCCCCGCATCGCACGCGGTGGCATACAAGCTGGAGCGCCGCCCCTCGTCGCCCCGATCCACCCCCGTCTTCCACGCCCGCTTGCTCAAGCCGGCTCCATCGAGCAGGGTCTCCATCGTACGGTGCCGTTAACGGACGACGACGGCGTTCGGATCCCCCGCCTGTGCTCCAACGCCGTCTTCATCCCCGCCGCGACGGCCCCGCTCCACTCCCTCCTCATCAAGTGGTCCGGCTTGGACCCGCCGTTAGCCACCCAGGAAGACGCTGGAGGCGGCGCCGCCAGCTTCGGCGGCCCGGCGTGGGACACGCCGGTTCCCAAGAAGGAGGGGATGTCAACACTCACCATGGCAAGCTACCGAGGAGGCCCAAGTCCGTGCCCGCCAGAGCAAAGGAGCAAACGAGCTGCCAGGAGAATCGCAGGTCCAAGGCCCGAGTGGGCTTGCGTCCGGTGCCTTCCGACCCTAGCGTCCGGTTAAAGCGAGTAGAGAGTGGGCGTGAGTTGTAATCATCGCTCATCTTGAGAAACAGTAAGAAGTAGAGAGGGGAGAGAACGAGAGAACCGCCTCGCCGCCGGCTAACCTGTAACTGCACCACATCTATCGAGATTCGCCGTGAGTTATCGTATTCCGTCGAGTGGGTTGCTAAATGTAAAAGGTGAGATTTAACTGAGTGTCCATTTTGAAAGATTTTGTTTTTTTTCTATTTGTTTGCATCTCGTAGCCTAGCAAAGTTGGTGCATTAGTAGGGTAGAAGAGCTAACATATCTGCAATAATGTTGAATAAGATTGGTAACATATGATCTTCCCAATGAGGAGGCGCTTGGTTTGGAAGTAGGGACCACGTCACCAACGACTTTGATCCCACGCTTCCTCCGGTGACCATTGTTTCAACCCACCTACACCATTTGGGTGAGAAACCTTTCATTCTTAGCGTTTGTTGTAGGAAAGACCACTTCACTTTGTCATATGCCTTTTCATAGTTAATTTTGAAAATGACATCGTCTCTCTTTTTGGTGTGAAGTTCATGGATGTTTTCATGTAAGATTACGACCCCTTCCATCATATTCCCCTTGGGGCATAAAGGCAGTGCGTGTTGGCCTCACCACATTTTGAGCAACCAAATTAAGCCTATTTGTGCCTACTTTAGTGAAAATCTTAAAACTCACATTAAGAACACAAATTGGCATGTATTGCTAAATTTTACTAGCATTATTTACCTTTGGTATTAAGTAATGATACGTAAATTCAGGCTATACGGATCAAGAGCCTCCCTATGTAGCTCAACAAATAAGGATAAAAATCATCCTTGATTACCCCAAAACACCTGATAGAATTCCATAGGAAAACCATCCGGGCCCGGAGCTTTGTTATGCTCCATTTGGAAGACCGCCTCCCTCACTTCAGATTTAGTGAATGGGCTGATGAGTATATCATTCTCCTCTCGTGAAAAAACGTGGTATGTCCGGGTTTTGGTCTTCCCTAAAGGAGATATCAAGATTTTCCGGTTGGCCAAAGAGGTCTTTGTAATAAGACGTGATATGACTTTTGAGCCGATCATCACCGATAAGCACACCTTGATCATTTTCAAGTTTATAGATATGTCGCTACGATGTTTCCCATTGGCAACTAAATGAAAGAACCGAGTGTTAGCATCCCCTTCTAATAGGGTTTTAACTTTGGCTCTCTCATACCATTTTAGTTCCTCCTCTCTTAGAAGGTTAACCAAACGTTCTTTTTTAGATAGTGCTCCATATCAATCTCATGTTCAGATAAAGGAGAGATCTCAACTTTCTTATTTAAATTCTCTAAAGGAGCCAATAGAGTCGTTTTTTTTCTTTGCGATATGACCCCTGCGGTATGTTTTTCGCCCAACCTCTTAAATATTGTCTGAGTTCACTTAATTTTGAACGCGCCAACGTTCAAGAGGGGTGGACCGAGCAAGGAGATTGCCAGATATTTGCAATCATGTCATAGAAACCATTTCGTAGCAACCACCCCCTCTCGAATTTGAAAGGATGGTTGTGGGTTAGGTGAGTCGAAGCACCTGTGTTGATGTCTTTGATTGTATATGGGAGACAAAGTATATTTGCCCGCTTTAATTTCGGTACATGTTGGCTACAGGTACTGTTCACGACACAACTATTTTTTTTCTAGAACGCGACTTCACACGTATTTTATTAAGGAGAAGACGGTGGTCAACAGACCTACAGAAAAGACAAACACCCGCTACACCATTTCACAACGAGCTACCATTAGTGATGGGGTAGAACACAACAACAACATAAGGCACCACAGGCCGATGGAACACACACGGGTTTGATTAACTTAAGAACTAGTTGTGCGACCAAAGAGCTAACGATGCGCCTTGCTTGCTATCGGGCATTCTTTAAGAGCAACGCCCTATCCAATTATGAACTTTCATGAATCTTGTGTAAGTTCCTTTATCTCTTCACATGCTTCATAAATTGTTAATCCATGCTGTTCAGTTCAACGTAAACCAGAATCCCACGACCCGGCTCTCGCGAAGCCTCGCGAGTAGAACCTCCCCTGTAGTGGTTGTCCTCAACTTTTCCTCTTTCTCTCCGCCGCCGCTTCGCCATCGCTCCAAATCTTGTTGCCACCACCACCGCTCCGCCCGTTGGCCCCTTCCCTCCCTCGCTCCGGCGTTCGTGCCACCGCGGGCGGGGAAGGGTTCCCCTCCTCCCTGCACGGAATCTAGGAGGCCCGTTATGGGTTCTCCCCTAGTTGCTGCCGCCGCCGCGCCGTCGCCATCGTTGCCGCTGCCAAGGCAGCCCGCCGCCCGACCTACCGAAGCTTCATCCGAGGTACAACTAAATAAAATAAATCCTTCCCCCCTCCTCTTCTTCATCTCAAGTAGGCCCATCTCCATCTCACTCCATCCATGGTCGCTTGAAATCCATCATCGCCGCTCTCCATCCATTCGGGTTTGGGGACCATTTGTTGGTTGTATCCATGGATCCGGCCTCCGATTGGATGAATCCGGTCCCCGGTGCCTGCTCTCTCCTCATCTCCAACCCGGCTATGCTCACCTCCTCCACCTCCGCCTGGTCTTCCCCTACACAACAGTCTATGGCCCTGGTCCTTCTTTCTCCAGCTAGGTAGCTCCTCCTCCGGTGTACGTTCGAGCTCCTTCTTCAACCTCCGGCAACAGTCTAAACCATATCATTCGGTCGTCAAGTACAACGCCTCTGCGAGGCTCAACCGTCCCTTCCTCATTCGGGCGCTTTTGCGCGTCCCTCCACCCAGGTGTATCGTCTCCGACGCCCCTACGCCCTCTCCGTCACCGGCAACGCCCTCTCGTCACCGGCAACGATGTTGCTTGATCCAGATGAAGATGAAGGACTTTGATATAATTTGTTCCTCTTCGAGGACCTGTCTATAACTGGACTGTTGTTTTAATATATTATTATGTTCTTTCTTGTCAAAAAAAATCCATGTTGCCTCAGGTAACACTGAACAGTGGAGACACGTTGTTTCTCTCTTTGTTCACGTTGCAAAAAGTGGAATATCAGTGATTTTCTTTTAAAAAATAGTTTGTTCAATATCCCAAACTCTAGAATATAATGCTAACAAAATAAATTTTGTTGGGGTCATGCCCATCTTCATTATTATTACTAGAAGGATTCCTTGGCGTTGCAGCGGAAATTTAGGAGGACTTTTTTGAGGTCTGAATTTTAATAACTAATAATTTTTATCATAATTTGCTTTGAAGAAGATTCAAACTGAAGGTTAGAAACATGGTGCAGACTAAGGATCCTTGAATTTCAACCGTGTCCAAAAGTCAACGATAGAATCATCAAAGTACTGGGCAAGAATGATTTAGACAGGCAAAAGTGTAAGAATCGGCTGATTAACATGTCAGTAGTATTAAGCCGTGCGTTCTTGGCGCATCGTCCAGGCCGTCCAGGCCCCATGCATCCAACAACGGCTTGGTGCAACGACTTCCGTTTGCTGAATGTATAAGCAGCTAGATATAGAAATGAATGAATATCAACAATCTTGGTGAGGACCGATGATGAACCTCATGCAACTAAGATTAAATCCATGAACCTGCTTATTGCCTCAAAGAACGTACAGCTACATGCATGATCAGGCAGTGGCACCACGCAACGGCGAGAGGCGGATCTCGTGGAGCGGGCAGCGACGCAGTGGCCGGCCGGCCTGCCGATGGGCGACGCACGTGGAGTGGGTCTACTGATGGCTTCCAGCGCAAAGCCCAACGGTCAGCGGGCCACAGCGAGGCTCGACGGCGTGGTGCAGACCGACGGCGACCGCGAGGCTTGACGGCGCGGTGCAGGGACCGGTGGCGTCGAACCACCCACGTACCCCTGGCAGTAGCGAGGTACGTATATGCGATCGATCTGCCCTCGCGTGACAGCCCCGACGGTGGCGGTTGTCGGCCCCTCTCCTACCAGCGGCCGGTGATGGTGTGAACAACATGGCAGAGAAAGGACCACAACGTCAACCATTTCCTGGCCGGGGCGGCCTTCGACACGATGATCAGGGCGAAGGCGGTCGTGGACGCCGTGCCGGGGTGCCGCCGCAAGGTGCACTCGCGCATGGCTTCATAGAAACTGAATGGTACTGCTAACTGCTGTTTCAAGCATGCAGGCTAGTGCGGTTCGTCGTAACCGGTGGAGCGACACTATATATAGGGGAGCTTTTGCAACTGGTGGGAGATGAAGAGGAAGTGTGGATGATTCATGTGCGTAGGTTTGTTTGGGAGATTAGCAGACGTATGTAGTGGAAGAAACTCCGGCAATAATCAACTTCCGTTTCAGCAGCTGGCAACTTTCGAGGTAATGAATTTTTGGTGGGCAGGAGAAGCGGCAGGGACAGGAGACGACAACTCGACATGACGCATGCGGGCATGCAGCAGGATGGAAAAACGGTGGAGGCTGATAGTGAACGGAGGAGGCTGAGGATGGTTGTTGGCTTCCTGAGCAACAAATGAATGGGGCTTAGTGGCTATGAAGGAGTTTCTCATGACGTGGACCAATAAGAGGGCTGAGAACTCTCAAATAATTCTCTAGTGGGGGATAGCCTTATAGGTGTAGTAGATTCACTGGAATTACCGAACTAAGTCTTGAGTCTAGACGTTTGACATGAGTCAAAATATTGCATGAAATTAGACTAGTCGAAGGATAGAGAGAAAAACCTTGGTCGACAAAATGTCATTCAGAGCCGTGCAGATATACCAAAAGACTTACAAGTTCAGCATCGCTCATAACCCATTCCATGGTCTCCCTTGTTACTATATCACCCATTCCAACAAAGCGGAACATAGCACTAGAGTGCCTCCAATGCTTATGAGTGAAACTTTAAGGTGTTCTTTCAACGTTTTTGCACATAATCCTCATCACGCCATTTTATTTCTTTGGTGTATTCCCGAACTAATTCCTTCACCTATATAAATATGTGAAGTCATACGCTTGTCTCTTCATGAATCCTCAGGTATGTTGCATTGTTTAAGCTTAACAAGCTTCTAGTATCAGCATGCAAAATTCCCTTGTTGATCTTTAAAATTTTGAAACACATCTGCGATGACATGTCTGTTGCTAAAAGCTCTAACATGTTGTGGACCGTCAAACTGTGTCACTAAATAACATGGCCATCGTTGTAGACGGCTTCATTAGCAACAACAGCGGTCCGTCACTATAGCCTTCAGTAACGGACTGTCCATCGTTGTACGCAACTTTCAGCAAGAGATTGTCCGTCGCTATTTAAAGGTTGTGGTGTAGTGTTTTGGCAGAATCGAAAGGATCAGATGTTGTGGTGTAGTCGTTTGGCAAAATCGAAAGGATACGATAAGGAAGTGAAGTCAAAGTTGGTGCGCAAGTGACATGTGATTATATCATTTTCCCCGCATCCTAAATTGTAAGTCATTCCGAGAATTTTGGACAGTCAAAACATCTCATGTTTGACCAAAAAAATTGTAGAGAGGATATAAATATTTTTAATATCAAAATAGGTGGTTCAGTGAACAGCTAGCCGCAAGAAGGGTTAGGTACGTTCAAAGAAGCTAGGTGTGTGGCAGCATCACAGTAACGTCAGTAGCTACAACACGTATTTACTCTTGTATAAGTAAGTACTAATTATATTGGAGGCAGGCTGGCCACACCTAGAGTGTCGCTTGAATTTGTCCAAGGTGAGCATGCATCTGACTGGTTCACCAAAACCAAAATAAACAAATAGTGTTTTCAAAGATTTAAACCAAAGACCTTAAGCTTAAACAATACGTCTCACACAACTGCACTGATATTAAAAACTTAGAAGTGATTGTACGACTAATTGACATTGTTATAGTCCGAAAACTTAGAAGTGAATCGTCACAATGTTAACCATGAACGATACTTAGAAGAAATATTCAAGCGGTTGGTTGCATGTAATTAATGGACATGGCTCTCAGAAACGGTCTATCAATAGAATCAACGCACACGTGCATGTTTATCTTCTAAAGCTATAACTAAAAAAAAAAAAGAATTTGTCTTCTAAAGCTACTTTATCTTCAACGCACGTGCTTGTGGCACGTGCATGTTTACTGGTAGTCCTAAAACTTAGTAGTGAATCGTCACAATGTTAACCATATGAACGATACTTAGATCACCGTCATCACAAAAATTACAAAGGAAAATATAGAGGAAGCTACTAGGAAACGGTGTTTGCAAGGGACGTTACTGCTTTGACCATTTCCATTTATGAAAAGCAAAAGGGCACAGCTTGAGACTTTTGTTTGTCTCTGTTACTCAAAGCATAAATAGCACCCCCAAGCGGCTTTTTTATGTGTCCAATAACTCTCAGTATCCAAAGTACATTCGTCAGATATAGCTAAGGGCTAAGGCCTAAGGATATCGATGGCAGACGGTCCTCGCCTCGGCCAGGAGATGAAGAAGAAGATCTCTTCCTCCTTCCATCCAACTCTGTGGGGAGATTTCTTTCTTTCCTACAAGGCACCGGCCGCACCACAGGTAATATTTTGTTTACACAAGTAACCAGTAATAAGATATACTCTCTCCGTCCTAAAATGGCTGTCGCTTTTTAGTTTTCGTGCCACAACTTTGACTCGATTTGTATAAAATACGTGCAACATTTGTATCTTTAAATAAATTTGTTAAAAACTAGATTCAAAGATCTTTCTAATGATACTAATTATATATGATAAATATTAATATATTTTAATATATAATTTGTTAAAGTTGTTTCTCGGGAAGCACAAGCGACAAACATTTTTGGGACAGAGGGAGAATATAATTTGTGATGCCTAGCCTATTACTACAGTATACTATAGAACATGTTTATAGGGCGACTGTGGGTGCTCTGTAGGGACAGTTTTTCAAGCCGCCTCTACCGGACTGATTCTACAAATTAAGGTTCCAGCCGCCCCCTACAAACTGTTTATAAAATTTGAAATTAAATTTTTTTAAAAAAATCAAACATAGTTTTTATATGACAAGATGATTTCAAACCAAAGATTTGTCAACTACAGAGTTTTATAACTTCTCAAGATCTACAATTTTTATTTTGGTTGTTATTCATCCAAGGTTGTTTGAAAAAATTCAGATTTTAAATTTTAAAAATTCAAACGTCATTTTGCATGACAAGATGATTTCAAATAAAAACTTGTCGACTACAAAGTTTCATAACCTCTCAAGATGGACACATTTTATTTTGCTCATTTGTTAATCCGAGGTAGTGGTAATAACATTGCTCATAAATCTTGTTTCATATACTACTAGGTAAGCACCTGCATTGCAACGGAAACAAAAATACCCACTAGCTTAGCATGGGGCGCATGGCTGCCAAAGTCAAGGTTGGCGGACAAGCTAACACTTTGTCCACTACAGCAATAGATTTGCATCCGTTTAACCTGGCGCAAAATCCACTCACTGCCGGCTTGCTGCAATGTGCATCGTCATGGCCTTCTTGTTGGACTGCTCATCGGAGGACATCAAGAAGATGTGAGCCGGGATAGGAAGCAGACTAAGGTTGTCTGCACCGCTGCACGGTACACCGTCCTTGAGGAGCACATGCCGTATGCGGTCGGTACGACGTATTGGAGGAGACCCCATCCCCTATTCCTAGGGGATCTAGGACCTCCGCTATCCGTCGTGGGGCCCTCCGCCCGCCGTCTCCCGCTCACCCGTCCACTCATGTGGGGAGGGCACGGTGCCTCTGCTCCGCCCCGCCACCGCCACACCGCCAAATCGAGCAGCGCCACCACCAAATTGAGGAGCCGGCCGGGAGCCGCCAAATCCAGGACCCCCTCTCCGCTGTCCAACTTGGCCATCGACCTCTCCTCCCCCTCGCATTTCCAGTGATGGGCAACGAGAGAGAGAATGAGCAGGAACTGGGAGAAAGGTACTGTATGACGTGTGGGCCCGACGGATGGGTAGTTAGGATAGAGTATGAGATAGAGGATGAATGGGTGCGGAGTGGATATTGAGGAGAGAGTATTGATGAATAGGATGAAATATTCCTTTTAGAGGATGAATATAAAGAATGGTGAGTGTGGATAGCCAATACTAGGCACTACGTGAGTGGTGGTTAAAAAATTCAGTCTCCCAGTTGTATCGGTGCTCCAACTCCAGTTTTTTACAACGTCGGCATCGAGGCTAAATCAGCTATTCCTGTGCGTGGACCCCTTCCCCTTCCTTCTCATCTCCGTCCCGTGGATAGTAGAGGCTAGTATTCAAATTGTGAAATGTACACAAGAATAAGATGACCAAAAGAACAACAGTAAGAACACAATAGCTTGATAGACCAGATTTTAGGAAATTTTAGGAAGAAACTCATCACATTTGGAGTTAGTACAGTGAGAAAGACTAGTTTCAAATTTTAGCTACATATTAAAAAAAGAGAAATAAGTGTACTTTAACAATTTAAAATTAACTTTCAAACAATATTTTGAAGCATTAAATGAATTCAAATAGAAAAGTTGTTAACAATAAAGTTTTATAACTCTTCAAGAGCTATAACTTTTATTTGGTCATTTCTTCATTTGAGATGTTTTGAAAACTTTAAATTTTATTAGTATTATTATTTTAAATACACTAGTAACGAAATGATTTTGCGAGCACTTGCAAAATCTTTTTCCGTGGCGGCACGTTTTTGCCTGTCATGGAAAATATCACGCCACGTTCAGCTTTTTTGTTTACGTGACGGGCGTTTTTCACCCGCCACGGAAAATTTATTTTTGCGTGGCGGGCATCTTAACACGCCCGCCACGCAAAATAAACTATTTTTGCGTGGCGGCGTGTTAAGGTGCCCGCCACGGAAAATAAATTTTCCGCGGGCGGGCATCCTAAATGGACCGTCACGCAAAAAAAATCAGGCCCAAAAGCCCAAGGGAGCCCAATCGGCGGCCAGCAATATATAATAGAAAAGTTAGGGTTTGGGTGCTCGATTCACTCATTCCCCATCTCTCCATCCCGCAATCGCACGCTCCTCTCCCTTCTCTTCCTTGCCGGCGGCGGCCGCTCACGGCGATGGGTCACGGGGGGGGCCGTGGCGGGCGCGCTGGCGCCGGGTCGCGGGGACCGCAAGCGGCGACGGGCGAGGAGGCGGCGGACCGGCACGCGCGGGCGAGGAGGCGGCGGACCCAAGCACGGCGAGCGAGGCGGCGGACCGGCGCAAGACGGCGAGGGAGGCTGGAGACCGGCGCGCACGGGGCGGAGGCGGCGCACCGCCCACACGGGCGGAGCGGCGGCGCGGAACGGCGCCCCGAGATCCGGCCATCTCAGCGCGGCGCTGATCCGCCGGGCGGCACGCCTCTCGACCGGATCGGTGGCGGCCTCCTCCATCCACGGCGACCCCGACGACGGATCCGGCGTTGGAGGCGGCGGTGACGCTGGGGGCGGGCTCGCGGCGCTTCGGGGGCGGGCGGATTGACCACTGGCGCCGCCCGCTTTGCCGACGGCGAAGCGCGCAGCGGCCGGATCCGTCAGCCGGCAGCGCGTGGCGGCCGGATCCGTCGACGCCGAGCTCGCGGGCCGCCGGATTCGTCGCCGGGCGGCGTATGGCGGCCGGATCCGCCGACGGCGTCGTGCGCGGCGAAACCCCTAGACGGCCGAGGCCCGGATGGGCTCGACGGGCCGTGGATGGCCTCGGCGGGCCTGTGTGGGTTTCTTCTTTTTTTTTATTTTTTTTCGAAATATGGGCCGCCACGGGTAAGATCTTTTCCGTGGCGGGCACTGTTGCCCGCCACGCATATTCTTCATCTTTTCCGTGACCTTTACTTTGTGACGGGCACATTTGCCCGCCACGCAAGTTCTTTTGCCCGCCACAAAAAAGCTTTTAGGTACTAGTGATAGTTGGTGCCTATCTATGGATGGCTGGATATTGAGCCGCCTACAAATGGACGTCATTTGTAGGGGCAGCTAAAATTAACCACCAATCGCCCCTAAAAATTGATCCGCAGAGGTGGCCCGTATGAGAACCATTTCCGTAAAAAAATGGATGTCGTTCCTATAAACCGTTTTCTACGTGGTGCTATATATATACAACATGCTTATTGGTAATGACACAAATTTCTCGATATATATGTGAGAAACATATATATTGTTTATATAGAGACATACACATTCAAACCATTAAACACATACTGCTTAGATGCACTCACGGCGTCATACATACGCTTGCTTGCCTGTCCTCACTGCAGGAAGCTCAAATGCGGGAAAGGACTGGAGTGCTAAGGGAAGAAGTGAGGAAAATGATCAAAAGTTCAGATGATGTGCCAGAAATAGTGGACCTTATAATCACACTGCAGCGACTTAACCTGGACTACTACTTTGAGGATGAGATAAACGAAAAGCTGCTTGTTGTTTACAACTCCAATTACGATGGTGGTAATTTGTACTTAGTTTCACGTCGATTCTATCTTCTGCGTAAATGTGGCTATCATGTTTCATCTGGTGAGTCGTTATCACATATAAATACTGAGCTATATATGCTCAATTATTTGAGAAAACATAAATAACCAAATGCTCACTGTCTCAACCAACTGAATATATATGCATGCAGATGTGCTTCTAAATTTTAAGACCGACAAGGGAATTTTGTTGATGCGGATACTAGGAGCTTGTTAAGCTTATACAATGCAGCATACCTGAGGGTTCATGGAGAGACATTGCTTGATGAGGCTATTCCTTTTACTACAAGATGCCTTCAAGATAGATTAGAACATTTAGAATCTCCATTAGCAGAGGAAGTGTCTTCTGCTCTTGATACACCACTTTTCCGAAGGGTTGGAACTTTGGAAATGAAGGATTATATTCCTATTTATCAAAAGGAACCTAAACAGAACAAAACAATATTGAGTTTGCAAAATTGAACTTCAACCTTTTGCAGCTTCTTTATTCAACGGAGCTAAAAGAATGCACGGCGTAAGTTTATATTTAAATCTCTTTTCAGAATTGAAAGCTCATATTTTAAATTTATGACAATTGGTTTGCTCTTCTCTACATTGCAGGTGGTGGAAGGAACTCAGCGTCGAAACAAACTTGAGTTTCATCAGGGATAGGATAGTAGAGGTGTATTTTTGGATGAGTGGGGGATGCTATGATCCTCAATATTCTCATTCTCGAGTTATACTTACGAAGATTATTGCGTTTGTCACAATTATAGATGATACCCTTGACTCTCATGCTACCACTTATGAGAGCATGCAACTTGCGGAAGCAGTCGAAAGGTACAATCTTCTTGGGCGGCTCTATCTAGTGAATTCTATCTGTTTTCCCCTTTCCAAAAACAAAAACTGAGTATAAAAACTATAGTAACTAATTCACATATTTGTCAAAAACTGCACTTGTTTTCTATATACAGTAACATGTGTGTTATAGAAAATACTTTGGAGGTGTTGGATTTACAAAATACTCCAGAGGGAAAAGATGATCTATATTCTAACTTAGTAAGTTGTAGGTGGGATGAAACTGCAGTCTCTCTCCTCCCAGAATACATGAAGGATTTCTACTTATACTTGTTGAAGACATTTACATCCTTCGAGCATGAGTTGGGACCAGACAAGAGCTACCGTGTGTTCTATTTAAAAGAAGCGGCAAGTATCTCTTTCTATCTTCCCTGAGTAGTTGATTACTATTAAGCCAAATATGACAAGTACTCACACGCATAGAGAGAGATGGAACACCTTATTTCTAGTAAAAATATACTGTTGATGTATCTTGCCCTATATACAAAACTATTCCTTATAACATGGAAATTAGTGAAATTACCAAGTGCAACCACCATGCCAATGTTGCAAACTATTTATTGTTACTGTCTCATAGTCATATTGTAAGTATTGGGTATAATTTAGAAACTATACAAACATCTAAAATGACTTTCCTTGTTTTCTTATTCTATATATATAGATGAAGGAATTAGTTCGGGAATATGCCAAGGAAATAAAATGGGAAATATAGTAACAAAGGAGATCATGGAATGGGTTATGAGTGATGCCAAACTTGTGAAGTCTTTAGGTATATTTGTACGGCTCTCCAACGACATTGTATCGACCAAGGTTTTTTTCTCTATCCTTTGACTAGTTCAATTTCATGTAAAGACTATACCTTGATTGTAACTGATATCAATGTCAAGACTCAAGACTTTGTTTGATAATTCTAGTGAATAATAATAATGAAGATCGGTATAATCAACATAACTTTTTGTTAGCATCCATAGAATTTGGGATACTAAACAAGCTATTCTAATTTGTTAATAAGTAGAAAATTACTGATATTCCACATTTTGCAGCGTGAACAAAGAGAGAAGCAATGTGTCTCCACTGTTCAATGTTACATGAAGCAGCATGGATTAACAATGGATGAAGCATATGCAGAGATAAAAGAACTTACAGAAGATTCATGGAAGTTCATGATTGCACAGGGCCTTGCGCTGGAAGAATACCCAATAGTTGTGCCGCCGAACGGTACTTGAGTTTGCACGAACTGTAGACTACATGTACAAGAAAGCGGACAAATACACTGTCTCCCATACAATCAAAGACACGTTAACATCGCTTTACGTGAAGCCAATACTGATGTGAAGCTTTCTCTTGTTGTCGTCTTTGATCAAGAGAATACCAGCATAAAGCTTTGCTCAAGGAGGCAGCAATAATTATCGGAGCTATATATTATTGTACGCCTTAAGTAATGTTCAAGGATGTGGCAATATGCATTACCCAAATAAAAAAAGACAACAGCCATCATATATAGTTGTTGTTCTCAAACATTGATGTCAAATATATATGTCACCATCAGTTGTATTGTGCTATGTTTCCCTCAGCTAAAATAAAGAACTTTTCTCTTTATTAATAGGTGTGCTGTACTGCAGCTAGATATTACAACAAATTCATCATCATCGTCAGGCCTTCAAGTTGATAAGGAACTCTTCAGCGATTACTATATCCAAACCTAGAGTTTATTAGCGAATACGAGCCATTATCGCGTGGAAGTGAGGAACGGGGTGTTCCATATGTTCCTGACACCAGATTGACATGGGTCCACACATGAGGATAAGATCTAAGAGTGTTAAGAAAGGAGGGTAAGAAGTTTTTTAGGTGACAATGTGTGGATACAGGATCACCTAAGGACTCCAGAGAGTTGTTCGCAGGATTCTATCCTAGCCTGCGGCCACAAACAACTCCCAGAAGGCAATGGAAGCATAGCTACGGTAGACTTCTGTTGTAATCAGGATAGAGCTCTAGTCGATTACCATGTTTAGAGTTTGGGTGTTCGAATCCTCGACGGACACCCCCTCTCAGTATCCGACTAGGGTCCGAGCAAGCTCTTTGGCCCCTTGAACTATAAAAGGCGGCCAAAGAGCACCTCAGAGAGGAGAGCGCAACTTGAACACATCAAGTGTCAAACCTTACAACCGATCCTCGGTTGACCCCATCAATCAAAAACAGGCTCACGCCGACTGGACGTAAAGGTCTTTACTCGATCAAGGATCGAGGGCCCGAACCAGTATAAAAACCCCGTCTCCATGTCAATCGCGCGAACAAACCGCCGGACTCCGGGTTCATCGAGGTTCGAACAAACCGGCCGGCTCACCCCGCGGGCGGGCTCTCGGTCGTAAAACATCGGATACCGGGCGCGCGGTAGGGGCTCTCGCCGAATTTCAGCACGAGAGTTCGGGCGGACCACGACATCATGGGCTCGCCGACGAAATACGATCATCTTCGGATCATGGGCTTGCGAGATCGACGACGACGGCAAGACTCGAAGCTACATCATCGAGGAATCCAAGACCGAGAATCGAACTCGCCGAGAAGCTCGGGCAGTTGACGCCACCGACATCGCCTCGAGAGACGGAGAACAAGCTCGACACCGACTCGGAGAACTACGTTGCAGGGACCTGAAACCGAAACGCACTCGGGAAAGGAGGACACCCAAGGTTCAAAGGCGGACTCACGAAGACGACTGAAGCTATACTCCTACTCCGGCTCGCACAAGGGAGCCGGAATCAATTTGGAGAAGAATTTTTTTCAAGAAAGGCTACCCCGACTCGGAGAAGGAAGGCTTAAACCGAGACAAATGGTATCAACCCAGTGTTACCTTACCAATTCCCAACGGACTACGTAATGCCGCGTTCGCACATACAAGGTGTATCAAGACAACTTTCAAAAGAAAAGTGGAGATTCCTTTGAAGGGCCAAGAACGAGGGGCTCGCCCTAACAAGGACGCCGGAGGAGTGCATCATCCACCGGCCTAGAACCCTCACAAAGGCGAACGTCAAGAAACGGCGGTGTACGGGGGATGGCAAGTTTACCGAATCTTCCCTCGGACGGAAGGAGTGGCGCCCAAAGGCTCATGTTCCCAATGAAATCTTGGTGATAGCAAGAGCCCAAGACGCCGCTTAACCCTCCAGATGCCCCTCGACATCAGGTCCACCGACGAAGGTCTATCAAACATCTCGGCGGACGAAAAGAACCCAAGAAGACGAAGGAGAAGACCAGCGTCATTCAAGGCTAAGAAGAAACAAGCTGAAGGGAGGACGCCGAGACAGAGCGAAAGCAAGCTCAAACAAGCCTGGAACAAGTACCAAGCCGACCAAGGCGAATATGAGAAGATAAAGTCCGAAAGGGAAGTCGAAGACGACCATCGACACAACACACGGAAAGATACAAGAGTTGATTGAACGCCCGAAGACCGCTTCAAACCCTGAATGACGAGGAGAGGCTCATCAAGGAAGCGCTCGAAAGCCACCCAAGAAAGAGATCCCGCTAGGTCGCAATCGAAGGCAAACAACTCGCACACACAAAGAAGTCGGTCTAATGTCTTTGAGAGGTTGGGCACGCCGGAGAACTCCGTAAACTCAAGGCGGCCCCAGGAGGGATGGTGGAAACCAGAGACCCCCGAGGGCTAATCTCACCCCAAGACCAAACCGACACGAAGAAGTCGCGAGTCCACATACGTAAGACCCGCAAGAACCCCGACAAAAGGGGCAAGATCCTCGGGACAAATCGAAGGGAGGACAACAGGGGCTATGATGATTCCCTTGCTTCTCAAAAGACTACAAGGAGTCAAACTACCCCCAAAGTTCAAACCTTCAAATCACTCAAAAAATACAATGGGGAAAACAGAGCCCAAGCAATGGCTCGAGTCTACTCACAATCCATTGAGTCGGGCCTGGAGGAGATGATGACGCAAAAGCCGTTTTCTTTCCCATGGCTCTAGAAGCTCTACCGCTCCAATGGTTCGACAAGATCGAAGAGGGCTTAATAGAATATCGGGAAGATTTGCGTAAAGTATTTTGCAATAACCGCGCAGAATCATCACCCATCCCATCACGCAGAGAGCCGAATTAAAGAGCCTCAAGCGAAGCCGGGGAGAATCCTTGAGAGATTACTATCAAAGATTTGGCGAGATGAGATCCCGTGTGCATGACATCACGGAAAGAGAAGTAGTGGATGCGTTCAAGAATGGAATCTCTCAAAGATGGCAGTTCTCCGACTTCTACAAAGACAACCCGAGGACCAACAAACGGTTCAAGCTCACCGTTGAGAAAATGATCGGAGCCGAAGAAAGAACCCGTGATCGCTTCCCGAGAGAGAAAGAACACGGAAGGCCCGAAGAAAGAACGAGAACAACTCTCAACAATACAAGAAGCGAGGACCGGATTAACACAACATCGCGTTTGCCGAAAAGCCAAAGAAGCCATACAAACCAAAATACAACGGCAACAAGGGCAACGGCAACAGCAAAGGCAACATCAAACTAGAAGACTTGCCTTGCGTCTTTCATCCCGGAGCTCATCATACGCTTTCAGCGCACAACCTTCCGGGAGAGATATAAAGGAAGAGATTCAGGCGTAAAAAGGGATGACCAAGAGGACAAAGGAGAAAACAACGACGGACAAAAGACGAGGGGACTTCCGGAAAGCAACAAGGTCTCTAAACGTCATATTCTCCGGAGTTCCTGGATCAAAGAGCAAGAGACAAGACAAGCTAGCACTACGATCGATCATGGCAGCAGAACCCGCAACGCCACGCTACCTCAATTGGTCCCAATACCCGATTCAATTCACGAGGGAGGATCAATGGACAAGTGTAGGCAACGCCGGCCTATATCCCTTGGTGATAGAACCCACCATAGCTGGAGTAACAGTGACCAAGGTACTGATCGATGGAGGTGCAGGGCTGAACATCATATTCTCAGAGACACTCGACAAGATGGGACTAGACCTCTCAGGGTTAATTACTCCCTCCAGCACCCCCTTCTACGGGATAGTCCCTGGACGAGCAGCGATACCAATTGGGCAAGTCACCCTACCAGTCACTTTCGGAACACCTTCAAACTACCGAACGGAATACGTCAAGTTCGAAGTAGCAGATCTCGAGTCACCATATCATGCCATCATGGGAAGACCGGCAATTGCAAAATTCATAGCTATTCCACACTACCCGTATCTATTGCTAAAGATGCCGGCGCCATTTGGAGTTCTTTCAATCAAAGGAGATCTCAAAAAGGCTTTCGAGTGCGCGACGCCCAAGCCATTGAAATAGCAAACAAGACCGGAACATTCTTGGAAAAAAGAGAAGTCAATCAAATGGCACAGGAGACAAATGGAGGAACTCGAGATACCGACCAAGAAACAAGCAATCTTGGTACCCCGTAAGAAGCCGACGTCAAGCACATCGATTTACGGGCCGGTGATCCATCCAAGACGGCGATCATCAGCTCTCACCTATCTCCAAAATAGGAATCAAGCGCTCACCCGCCTTCCTAAGGCAACATAAAAATATATTTGCTTGGAAGCCGCGACATGCCCGGCGTTCCAAGGGAGCCGGGCCGAAAGCAATGCACTGATATCAATATGGGATCCAAACCCATCAAGCAAAAGGCGAGGAGATTCTCACCGTAAAAGAAAGAAGCCATCAAAAAGGAGATCGCGAAACTACTCGCACTGATTGGATTCATCGAGAGAAATCCTACATCCGATTGGCTAGCTAACTCGGTTCTCGGGTTCGAAGAAGAACACCTCGAATGGCGCATGTGTGTAGACTACATCGACCGAACAAGCATTGCCCAAAAGATCCATTTGGGTTACCAAGGATTGACCGAGATAGTGGATTCCACAGCGGGATCAGCCCTATTATCATTCCTAGATTGCTACTCGGGCTACCACCGATAGCGCTCAAGAAAGAAGATCGAGCAAGACCTCTTTTATCACCCCTTTCGGTGCCCGCTATAAAAACAAAAACAATGTCTGACGGAAGAACGCCGAGCAACGTATCAAAGAGCGATCTGAGACTTGTTTGGGAGAGCAGATTGGCAAAAACGCCGAAGCATACATGGACGACGTGGTGGTGAAAACAAGGGAGCCGATACTCTAATTCAAGACTTGGAGGAGACTTTCAACAACCTTAAGAAGTGGAGATGGAAGCTCAACCCAACAAAGTGCGTTTTTGGAGTACCATCGGGACAATTACTCGGGTTCTTGGTCGGCCAGCCAGAGGCATAGAAGCCAGCTTCAAAGCAGATCAAAGCCATCACGCGAGATGAGACAACCCCGAAACGTCAAGGACATCCAAAAACTCACGGGGGTGCATGGCGGCACTCAACGATTCATATCTAAAGCGGGGAAAAAGGATTACCTTTCTTCAAATTGATCAAGACCAAGGGAAAGTTCGAATGGACTAAAGAGGCGCACAAGGCATTTGAAGAACTCAAAGCAGTACCTAACGTCGGCACCGGTCCTCACCCCACCGAAAGATCATGAAGACCTCATGCTTTACATAGCAGCTACCAATACAAGATGGTCCCCTCAGCGATCATTGTGGAAAGAGAAGAGCTCGGGAACAGCAGTAAAACCCGGAAGCCGGTTTACTACGTGAGCGAGGTCCTTTCGTGAGTCCAAAGCTCGATACCCTCACGTCTAAAACTGCTCTACTCCATATTGATCACATCAAGGAAGCTACGGCACTACGCCCGGCGACCACAAGATAACGGTGGTCACAGACTCTCCACTAGGGAGACATCCCGCGGAACAAAGATTCAACAGGATGCATATCAAAATGGGCGTGAGAACTCGGAGCATTAAATCTAGAGTTCACCCCACGAAGAGCGATCAAATCTCAGGCGCTTCCGGACTTTATAGCGAGAATGGGATGAGCTCCAACAACCCATACCCGATGACATCAAGAGGCATTGGAGCATGTACTTCGATGGATCATTGAAGCTCGGGGAGCAGGAGCCGGGATTCTCTTCATATCTCAAGAAGGGAGACAACTCAAGTATGTCTTTGCAGATAATGTGGCAAGCTACCAACAACGAGGCGGAGTACGAAGCACTCATCCATGGCCTCAAAGTGGCAAAAACTCGGGAATCAAGAGACTTCAAGTATATGGCGACTCCGCGGTTGTCATCAATCAAGTCAACAAAGACGGGACCGCACCAAGGATAACATGGGCCTCTACCGCAGAAATACGCAAATTGGAAAAGAACTTCCAAGGCCTAGAAATCCTACACGTGTTCGAGACGCAAACGTAGTCGCGCAGACGTATTAGCCAAACTCGGATCCGATGAGCTCAAGTCCCACCGGGAGTATTCGTCGAAGAATTATCGAAGCCTTCAATCAAAGAGAACCGGAGCAAGAAAATATGGAGCAATCGGCTCTAACAGAGTGATGATAATATCTCCGTGTCGCGAGAACCACTCCCCGGATCGAGGACATCATCAACTTCATCAAAAACAAAAACGCTACCCCAAGACAAAACAGAAGCAACAAGGATCTTGAGAAGAAGCAAGAACTATGTGCTCATCGAGGACAAGCTATATAAAAGAGCAAAGACATCATCGAGTACTACTCAAATGCATCACGAAGAAGGAAAAGAAATCCTCAAAGAAATCCATTCGGATCTTTGTGGAAACCACGGCGTCGAGAACCCTCGTGGGAAAAGCATTCGTAACAGGATACTCATCGGCCAACAGCTCTCAAAGACGCTTGTAAGAACTCGTCGAGAAGATGCAAAGGATGCCGGATGTTCGCAAGACAAAGCGCATGTACCGCACACAACCTAATCTGCATACCACCATCATGGCCTTTTCGTCTTTGGGGACTAGATCAAGTCGGACCACTTAAAAGAGCCAAAGGAGGATACGAATACATTTTCGTAGCAATCGACAAGTTCACCAAGTGGATAGAATACAAGCCATTGGTCAACTGGCTCCAAAGAAAGCAAATCGAAGTTCATCCAAGAGATCATGCACGATTCGGGATGCCCAACAGATCATAACGGACCTCGGATCACCCTTCACGGCGCGGTAGTCGAAGATTGGGCACGAGATTGCGGCATACAAATCGATTATGCCCTCAGTAGCACATCCTCGAGCAAACGGACAAGTAGAAAGAGCCAACGGACTCATCCTTGCCGGTTTAAAGCCAAGACTATATGAAGAACTCAAAGACTACGGAGCAAAATGGATCGAAGAGATACCAAAAGTTGTGCGGGGCCTAACAACTCAAATCGCCAGAGCAAGGCTACTCACCTTTCTTCCTAACATACGGATCGAAGCGGTACTACCGCCAGATCTCGATATGGAGCTCTCCATGGATAGAGAGCAGTCGAAGAAGAAGGAGAAGGAGAAGCGACACAAAGAAGACTTGAGATCGACCGTGCGAAGAAGTCGAGAAAATGCCATCCTTCGTAACGCAAGATACCCGCAAGGACTCGAAGGCACTATGACAAGAGCACACGATTGTGGATACGGGATCACCTAAGGGCTCCAGAGAGTTGTTCGCAGGATTCTATCCTAGCCCGCGGTCACAAACAACTCCCGTAAGGCAATGGAAGCATAGCTATGGTAGACTTCGTTGTAATCGGGGATAGAACTCTAGTCGATTACCATGTTTAGAGTTTGGGTGTTCGAATCCTCGACGGACAACCCTCTCTCGTATCCGACTAGGTCCAGAGTAGCAAAGCTCTTTGGCCCCTTGAACTATAAAAGGCGGCCAAAGAGCACCCTCGTGAGAGGAGAGCGCAACTTGAACACACCAAGTGTCAGAACTTTACAACCGATCCTCGGTTGACCCCATCAATCAAAAAAAACAAGGCTCACGCCGACCGGACGTAAAGGTCTTTACTCGATCATGGATCGAGGGCCCGAACCAAGATAAAAACCCCGTCTCCATGTCAATCTGCGCAACAAACCGCCGGACTCCGGGTTCATCGAGGCTCGGACAAACCGCCGCCGGCTCACCCCCGTGGCGGGCTCCGGTCGTAAAACATCGATACCGGGCGCCGCGGTAGGGGCTCTCGTCGAATTTCAGCACGAGAGTTCGGGCGGACCACGACATCATGGGCTCGACGACAAGAAATACGATCATCTTCGGATCATGGACTTGCGAGATCGACAATGACGGCAAGACTCGGCTACATCATCGAAGAATCCAAGACCGGAGAATCGGAACTCACCGAGAAGCTCGAGCGGTTGACGCTCACCGACACCGCCTCGTAGACGGAGAACAAGCTCGACACCGACTCGGAGAACCACGTCGCGGGACCGAAACCGAAACAGTCGGGAAGGGAAGACACCCAAGGTTCAAAGACGGACTCCGAAGACAACTCGAAGCTATACTCCTACTCCGACTCAGACAAGGGAACCAGAATCAATTCGGGAAAGAATTTTTTCAAGAAAAGCTACCCTGACTCGGAGAAAGAAGGCGGCGGAGACAAAATCGGGTATCAACCCAAGGTTACCTTACCAATTCCCAACGGGACTACGTAATGCCGCGTTCTCACATACAAGGTGTATCAAGACAACTTTCAAAAGAAGGCTGGAGATTCCTTTGAAGGGCGCGCAACGAGGGCTCATCCTGACAAGGACGCCGGAGGAGTGCATCATCCACTGGCCTAGAACCCTCACAAAGACTGAACGTCAAGAAACGACGGTGTACAGGGATGGCAAGCGACGAATCTTCCCTGGACGGAAGGAGTGGCGTCCAAAGGCTCATGTTCCCAATGAAATCTTGGTGATAGCAAGAGCCCGCACGCCGCTTAACCCTCCAGATGCCCCTGACATCAGGTCCACTAACGAAGGTCTATCAAACATCTCGGCGGACGAAAGAACCCAAGAAGACGAAGGAGAAGACCCGGCGTCATTCAAGGCTAAGAAGGAACAAGTGAAGGGAGGACGCCGAGATAGAGCGAGCAAGCGCAAACAAGCCTGGAGCAAGTACCAAGCCGACTTGCGCGAATATGAGAAGATGAAGTCCGAGAGGGAAGTGAAGACGACCATCAGACAACGCACGGAAAAATACAAGAGTTGATTGAACGCCTGAAGATCGCTTCGAACCCGAATGGCGAGGAGAGACTCATCAAGGAAGCGCTCTGAAAGCCACCCAAGAAAGAGATCCCGCTAGGTCACGGTCAAAGGCGAACAACAACTCGACATACAAGGAAGTCGGTCCAATGTTCGAGAGGTTGGGCACCGGAGAACTCCGGAAACTCAAGGCGACCTCGGAGAGGGATGGTGGAAACCAGAGACCCCGAAGGTTAATCTCACCCCAAGACCAAGCCGACGCGAAGAAGTCGCGGAGTCCACATATAGACCCGCGAAACTACTCAAGCAGGGATTCATCGAGAGAAATCCTACATCCAGATTGGCTAGCTAATCCAGCTCGGGTTCGTAAGAAGAATACTCGCAATGGCGCATGTGTGTGGACTACACTGGACCTAAACAAGCATTGCCCAAAGGATCCATTTGGGCTACCAAGGATTGACCAGATAGTGGACTCCACGCCGGGATCAGCCCTACTATCATTCTGGATTGCTACTCGGGCTATCACCAAATAGCACTCAAGAAAGAAGATCGAGAGCAAGACCTCTTTCATCACCCCCTTCGAGCCTCTTGCTACAAGACAATGTCATTCGGATTGAAGAACGCCGAGCAACGTATCAAAAGCGATCTGAGACTTGTCTAGAGAGAAGATTGGCAAAAACGCCGAAGCATACGTGGACGACGTGGTGGTGAAAACAAGGGAGCCGATACTCTAATCCAAGACTTGGAGGAGACCTTCAACAACCTTAAAAAATGGAGGTGGAAGCTCAACCCAACAAAGTGCGTTTTGGAGTACCATCGGGACGAGTTACTCGAGGTTCTTGGTCGGCCAGTAGAGGCATAGAAGCCAGCTTCAAACAGATCAAGGCTATCACAGAGATGAGACAACCCCGAAAACGTCAAGGGCGTCCAAAAACTCACAGTGGTGCATTGCGGCACTCAACAGATTTATATCTAAGGCGGGAGAAAAGGGATTACCTTTCTTCAAATTGATCAAGACCAAGGGAAAGTTCGAATGAACTAAAGAGGCGCACAAGGCATTTGAAGAACTCAAACAAGTACCTAATGTCGGCACCAGTCCTCACTCCCCGAAAGATCATGAAGACCTCATGCTTTACATAGCGACTACCAATACAATGAGTCGGACTCAAAGAATCATTGTGGAGAGAGAAGAGCCCGGGAACATCAATACAACCCGCAGAGGCCGGTTTACTACGTGAGCGAGGTCCTTTCGTAATCCAAAGCTCGATACCCTCACGTAAAAAACTGCTCTACTCCATATTGATCACATCAAGGAAGCTACGGCACTACTTCGACGACCACAAGATAACAAGTGGTCACGCATTCTCCACTCGGAGACATCCTACGGAACAAGGATTCAACGGGGCGCGATATCAAAATGGGCAAGAGAACTTCGGAGCATTAAATCTAGAGTTCACCCCACGAAGAGCAATCAAATCTCGTGCACTTCCGGACTTTATAGCGAGAATGGACGAGCTCCAACAACCCATACCCGCGACATCAAGAAACATTGGAGCATGTACGCCCGATGGATCATTGAAGCTCTGGGGAGCAGGAGGCCGGGATTCTCTTCATATCTCCGAAGGAAGACAACTCAAGTATGTCTTTGCGCAGATAATGTGGCAAGCTACCAACAACGAGGCGAGTACGAAGCACTCATCCATAGCCTCAAAGTGGCAAAAACTCCGGGAATCAAAAGACTTCAAGTATATGGCGACTCCGCGGTTGTCATCAATCAAGTCAACAAAGACCTGGGACCGCACCAAGGATAACATGGGCCTCTCTTTTGCTTGAAGTACACAAATTGGAAAAGAACTTCCAAGGCCTAGAAATCCTACACGTGCTCCAAGACGCAAACGTGGCTGCAGATGTATTAGCCAAACTCGGATCTGACAGAGCTCAAGTCCCACCGGAGTATTCGTCGAAGAATTATCGAAGCCTTCAATCAAAGAGAATCGAGCAAGAAAATATGGAGCAATCAGCTCTAACTGGAGTGATGATAATATCTCCGTGTCGCAGAACCACTCCGGATCGAGGACATCATCAACTTCATCAAGAACAAAACGCTACCCCAAGACAAAAGCGAAGCAACAAGGATCTTGAGAAGAAGCAAGAACTATGTGCTCATCGGGGACAAGCTATATAAAAGAGCAAAGCATCATCGTGAGTACTACTCAAATGCATCGGCTCCGAAGAAGGAAAAAGAAATCCTCAAAGAAATCCATTCTCGGATCTTTGTGGAAACCACTTGGCGTCGAGAACCCTCGTGGGAAAAGCATTCGTAACGAGGATATTGCGGCCAATGCAGCTCTCAAAGACGCAGTAAGAACTCGTCGGAAGATGCAAAGGATGCCGATGTTCGCAAGATGGGCGCATGTACCGCACACAACCTAATCTGCATACCACCATCATGGCCTTTTTTTTCATTTGGGGACTAGATCAAGTCGAGACCACTTAAAAAGAGCCAAAGGAGGATACGAATACATTTTTGTAGCAATCGACAAGTTCACCAAATGGATAGAATACCAGCCTTTGGTTAACTACAGCTCCAACAAAGCGATCGAAGTTCATCCAAGAGATCATGCACATATTCGGGATGCCCAACGGGATCATAACGAGACCTCGGATCACCCTTCCTGGCGGCGTCGAAGATTGGGCACGCGAGATTGCGGCATACAAATCGATTATGCATCCAGTAGCACATCCTCGAGGCAAACGGACAAGTAGAAAGAGCTAACGGACTCATCCTTGCCGGTTTAAAGCCAAGACTATATGAAGAACTCAAAGACTACGGAGCAAAATGGATCGAAGAGATACCAAAAGTTGTATGCGGGGCCTAAGAACTCAAATCACAGAGCAATGGGCTACTCCACCTTTCTTCCCGACATACGGATCGAAGCGGTACTACCAAAGATCTCGATATGGAGCTCTCCACGGATAGAGCAGTTTGAAGAAGGAGAAGGAGAACAGGACAAGAAGACTTGAAATCGACCGTGCGCGAAGAAGTCGAGAAAATGCCATCCTTGAACGCAAGATACCGTAAGGACGAGAAGGCACTATGACAAGAGCACACGACCAAGAAATCTGAACCCGTGAGATCAAGTACTCAAAAAGAAACCAAAAGACGTAAGGCGAGGCACAAATTGCTCGTCCATGGGAAGGACCCTTCATCGTCAAAGGAGTACCGGGACCAGGAACCTACAAACCGATGACCACGGAAGGAGAAGAAATCGAAACTCTTGGCACATCACCAACTCAGAATGTTTTTTACCCATAAAAAGACTCGACAACCACGGAGAAGTCGCAGAACACGAGACCAACTCTCGAAGAAGAAGAAGCAAATGGCGTCGGAAGAACTCTTGACCCACAAGAGGTACTAGAATGCGCGTCACTCTAAAAGCAGTTCAAACCAAAAAGAACTCCAAAAAAGCGCGGCCGCGCATGCCTCCCAAGAGGAGAAGAACAAAAACAGCCCAAATCGGCACTTCAAGAATGAGAAGTCGACCCGACGAAGAGGCAACCCGACCACGAGCGAGGTCACCAAACAAGGGTGGAACCACGCGAAGTCCTCTGGAATAGCGTCCATACCTTAAATCCTAGCGGCAGATCGTGAACTACGACTCAAAGAAAAGAGGACGTGGGGATCGGCCCGTTTAGGTCATGAGAGGCCATCGAGGGGTCCAGAAAGAGCCATTATGTCCTACGCGGAAGGGCGGCCTTTCGAATCGGGCGTGAAGCGGTGTAGTGTTATGAAATAGGAACCCATCGTCTCACATCAAGTCTCTCGAAAGCGAGAGCAGCCCAAACCGGGCAAAGGTGGATTGTAGTGTTGTGAAATAGAAACCCAACCACCTTGACCTTCGGTCAAGTGATGCACTTAAATGGGCCTGGACCGAGAACCCTATAGGGACGTCATGCTATAGTCCATTTTGGACAAGCATGGGAGAGCCCTTGCCCGAGAAAGCGGCAACCCGAGTTAAAACAACTCTACTCGGAGCACGACTCCACCAAACATCTACTAGCAAGTCTAAGAAAAGACAAAAAGCTAGAGGCCTAACGGCAGGAGCAAGACTCCACTCATCGTGACATGACTCGAAAAGGAGGCAACAAGTCACAAGCCGAAAAGAAAACAATCTCGGCAGAGCGGGGGCACGACCCCGGCCACCACACAAAGCAAGTCTCAAACAAAGACGACGCCGGAAATCCAGAACAAAAGCAAATTCTGGTACTGAGCACGACTCCACATCTACGACAAATCTCAAGAAAGAAGATAAGTCGTAATGCGTCGAAGGATAGAACCCGCAGATGCGGGGGCAAGGTCCCAACCACTTCAAGCAAGTCTAAGGCAAAGACAAGCTACGTGCGAGAAGGGTAGAAACAACCCTAGCACTCCGGAGCACGACTCCACATCTACGACAAGTCTCAAGAAAGAAGATAAGTCGTGCGTCGAAGGATAGAACCCGCAGACGCAGGGGCAAGGTCCCAACCACTTCAAGCAAGTCTAAGGCAAAGACAAGCTACAGCAGAAGGGCAGAAACAACCCTAGCACTCCGGAGCACGACTCCACATCTATGACAAGTCTCAAGAAAGAAGACAAGTCGTGTGTCAAAGGAAAGAACCCGGCAGACGCATGGGCAAGACCCAACTTACTACAAGCAAGCCCAAGAAGAAGGCGCGCTACTACAGCAGGGAAGAAGCAACCCTAGCAAATCGGAGTACGACTCCACCTTCAAGACAAGTCTCGAAGAAAGAAGACAAGTCGTGCGTCGAAGGATAGAACCCGCAGACGCAGGGGCAAGACCCCACCTATTCCAAGCAAGCCCAAGAAGAAGGCGCGCTACTACAGCAGGGAAGAAGCAACCCTAGCAAATCGGAGTACGACTCCACCTACAAGACAAGTCTCGAAGAAGAAGACAAGTCACGCGTCAAAGGAAAGAACCCGCAGACGCATGGGCAAGACCCAACTTACTACAAGCAAGTCCGAGAACAAAGGCGTGCTGCTATAAGCAGGGAATAAACAACCCTAGCACCTCGGAACAGGATCCCATCTTCGCGACAAGTCTCGAGAAAAGAAGACAAGTCGGGCGTCAAGGAAAATAACCTAAGAGGCGCAAGAGCAAGACTCCAACAATCTCAAGCAAGCTTAAGAAGAGCTAAAGCTGAGGCAAGAAACAACCCTGATGCATAAGGAGAAAAAAGAATCCTAAGGCACAAGAACAAGACTCCTTTCTACTCAGCAGGTCTACAAAGAGGCAAGCCGATTCATCGGAAGAACAACCTTGATGATTATGGGAGCGGAATCATCACAACTACTCGGCACAAGTCTACAAGTACAGGGACGAAGCCGAGGCCTAGATCTAAAGGCACACAGTCACAACAAAATTTGCAAAAACAAGTCCTTTCGAAGGCGGATCGATTCATACAAAGTACAAAGCGGATAAAGGAACAGATATCTTTTATTCAACATCTTGGGATTACAAGTTACATGGGAAACAAAGTCCCTACAAGATACAAAGAAGACTCGGATGCACGGGGAGCAAAAGAAGAACTCCCACGCACAAGATTCAAAGAAGGCCGAAGCCAAACAACTCGAAGTGCACTTCCAAGAAGGCGGGGAGTCCGTGTCCGAAGCGACAAAGACGAGAACACAAAGATCTGTTTCCAAACTCCTCCAAGCCAACTCCAACCGCCGAGAGCAAAAGAGCCCTCCGTATCCAAACAAGGAAATCAAGAACCTTGTACAAGGACTCAAAGCACAAAAAGCGCTAAGAAGACCACGGAGGAATCGGCATCGGCCACGAAGTACCGGAAGTTCGAAGAACCCTGAACACACAAGGAGCCAACGAACAACAGAGTTCCAAAGCTGCTGGCCTAGGGAAAGAGAACCCTCGTCGGCACAACACCACGGAAAGGGACAAAAGTACCACAAGAGCACATAAACGGCGGTTCCTCAAGACTCAAAGGCAAGAATCTAGGAAAAGATACCCCCCTTGAACAAAGCGCGGGTGCCATCCTCTCCAAGAAACTCGAGCCGGCCGAACATCATGAGGATCAATCTACTAGACCAAGAAAGCACCTTAGCCTTCCTCAAACTAAGGTACAACCGGGAAGTAGACTGCCCACTCATCTTGTGAGACCGGCGGATAGGGATAGGGCGACGAAGCGAAGGAAAACTCGATCGCAAGGCATCCCTTTCCCACCACTAGCCACATCCAAGAGTGGAGCCGCCGGCGGAGCAGTCCCCTTCTACTCCGTTTCACAATACATCCCTCACTCACAGAAGAACCCAAGAAAGGCAGAAGAAGACGCCAGGGGGCTGATCCAACTCAAACAACGGCACCGCCATAGATCGAAGCTCGAGAAAAAGCTATTCTACAAAAGAAGAGGGATACTATTAGGAGAAGAAGAAGGAACAAGAAAGACACTTTCCGCTCTGAAGCAAAGCCAAACGCACAATTTATAGGCACGCTCCAACATGTCTATAGACCGGATCCATGAAGAAAAAGCAAGGTCACCAAAAAAGGAACGGTCACCTCAAATCATACAAGCAGGAATTTATGGCTATGACCGCCATATACCGACTTTTCCGAAAAGACGAGGCGCGATAAAAAGCGCCTTTGTATGACCCGTGATCGCATAAAAAAGAGAAACGGTCAAAAAATCCCGGAGGACAGGAGAACCTCTAACATTCCTTTCCAAAGAAAGAACTCCTAGACGCTCGGGGTCGCTAGATACCCGGACAAGATTTTTTCCGAGTCGAGAAGAACTCGAGGATGAGAGATCTCAAGATCGCGTTGAAGCTTCATCCAGAAGAGCGAGAAAAAGATGCTCTCATAACTCATACTTGAGATGCTCGGGGGCTCGCGAAGAAGAGATCCATCCTTGGAGAAAGAACTCCAAAAACGAGAAGAACTCGAAGACAAAGGAAAAAGATCTCGGGACCACGCTTAACGATGGCGGCGGATCGGGTTTGGGCGGGTAATCCGCGGGTTTCGGGTCCCGCGGGTTCGGGTTTAGGCACAATTTTCACCCAAACTTTTCGGGTTTGGGTTCGGGTTGATTTTCGGGTTTGGGTTTGAGTTTAGTATTCCACCCGTGGATATCCAATGGATACCGAAATAAATCATTTGGAATTAAAAATTATGTTTATAATATGTGAATAATAATTTTTTTACTTAAATTATTAAGTTTATTCAAAGTTGACTCATAAAAATATTTATTATTTGTTGTCTCTTGTTTATACATGTGAATATATGTATATATATCCATGGGTAATCCGCGGGTTTCGGGTATCCATTCGGGTTTCGGGTATCCGTTCGGGTTTGGTACCCAGCGGGTTTAGGTTTGGTTTTGGATTTTTCACCGAATCGGTTTTGGGTTTGGGTTCGGGTTTCAATTTCGGGTTTTCGGGTTTGGGTGCGCGGAGACTCCACCCGATCCGAACCCGACCCGTTGCCATCCTTAACCACGCTTAAAGCTCCATCCGAAGAAGAGCTCGTGGGAGAAGAGCGATCTAGAGAGAAAGAACTCGTCGAGAAGATGTCGAAGACGGAGGCAAGAACTCGAAGACCTTCCAGCTCTTTGTGCCAAAAAGCAAGAAGCTCGGGGGCTACACCCCTACGGGTGCACTTTTTTCAAAAGCGCACACCGTGTGATGATCTCAAGACCATATCAAGGCTTCGCCCAGAAGAAAGAGCGAGGACTACTTCCACAACTCAGCCTTGAGATGCTCGGGGGCTTGTGGATACGGGATCACCTAAGGGCTCCAGAGAGTTGTTCGCAGGATTCTATCCTAGCCTGCGGCCACAAACAACTCCCGGAAGGCAATGGAAGCATAGCTACGGTAGACTTACGTTGTAATCGAGGATAGAACTCTAGTCGATTACCATGTTTAGAGTTTGGGTGTTGAATCCTCGGCGGACAACCCTCTACAGTATCCGACTAGGTCCGTAGCAAAAGCTCTTTGGCCCCTTGAACTATAAAAAGGCGGCCAAAAGAGCACCTCAAATGAGAGGAGAGCGCAACTTGAACACACCAAGTGTTTGTAAACTTTACAACCGATCCTCGGTTGACCCCATCAATCAAAAAAGGCTCATGCCGATTTGGACGTAAAGGTCTTTACTCGATCATGGATCGAGGGCCCCGAACCAATATAAAAACCCCGTCTCCATGTCAAGCTGCAAGAACAAACCGCCGGACTCCAGGTTCATCGAGGCCGGACAAACCGCCCCGGCTCACCCCGTGGCGGGCTCTCGGTCAGTAAAACATCGACAACGACCAAGAAATCTGAACCCGGGAGATCAAGTACTCAAAAAAGAAACCGAGAAAGACGAAGGCAAGCACAAATTGCTCGGTCAGGTGGAAGGACCCTTCATCGTCAAAAGAGTACTGGGACCGGGAACCTACAAACCGACGACTACGAAGGAGAAGAAATCGAAACACTTGGCACATCGCCCAACTCGGAAGGTTCTACCCATAAAGACTCGGCGACCCGCAGAGAAGTCGCGAACACGGACCAACTCACGAAGAAGAAGAAGAAGATGGCGTCGGAAGAACTCTAGACCCACAAGAGGTACTAGAATGCGCGGCACTCTAAGCAGATTCAAAACAAAAAGAACTCCAAAAAGAGCAGCCGCATGCCTCCCAAGAGGAGAAGAACAAAAACAGCCCAAAATCGGCACTTCAAGAAAAAGAAGTCGACCGACGAGAGGCAACCCCGACCACCAGAATGGAGGTCACCAAAAAAGGGTGGAACCACGCGAAGTCCTCTGGAATAGCGTCCATACCTTAAATCCTAGCGGTAGATCGTGAACTACGACTCAAAAAAAAAAAAAAAGAGGACGTAGGGATCGGCCCGTTTAGGTCGCAGAGGCCATCGAGGGTCCAGAAAGAGCCAATATGTCCTACGGCAAAGGACGGCCTTTCAAATCGGGCGTGAACGGTGTAGTGTTATGAAATAGGAACCCATCGTCTCACATCAAGTCTCTCGAAGCGAGAGCAGCCCAAACCAGGCAAGGTGGATTGTAGTGTTGTGAAATAGAAACCCAACCATCTTGACCTTCAGTCCGCAGTGCACTTAAATAGGCCCGGACTGAGAACCCTATATAGGGACGTCATGCTATAGTCCACCGGACAGCATGGGAGAGCCCTTGCCCAGAAACGGCAACCCAGAGTTAAAACAACTCTACTCGGAGCACGACTCCACCAAAATCTACTAGCAAGAGTCTGAGAAAAAGATAAACGCTAGAGGCCTAATGGCCAGGAGCAAGACTCCACCTATCGTGACATGTCTTAGAAAAAAGACAAACAAGTCACACGCCAGAAGGAAACAACCCTGGCAAGGCGGGGCACGACCCGACCATCCACAAAGCAAGTCTAAAACAAAGACGATCTTTGGAAACCCGTAACAAAAGCAAATTACGGTACTCTCGAGAGCACGACTCCACGACAAGTCTCAAGAAAGAAGACAAGTCACGCGTCGAAGGAAGAACCAGCATGACGCGGGGCAAGACCCCACCAAATACAAGCAAGCCCAAGAAGAAGGCGCGCTACTAAAGCGAGGAAGAAGCAACCCTAGCAAATCGAGATGCGACTCCACCTTCAAGACAAGTCTCGAAGGAGAAGACAAGTCACGCGTCGAAGGAAAGAACCCGCAGACGCATGGGCAAGACCCAACTTACTACAAGCAAGCCCAAGAACAAAGGCGTGCTACTATAAGCGTGGGAAGAAACAACCCTAGCACCTCGGAGCGGGATTCCATCTTCATGACAAGTCTCGAGAAAAAAAGACAAGTCGGACGTCAAGGGAAGAACCCGGAAGACACAAGAGCAATATTCCAAGAATCCACAAAGCAAGCTCAAGAGGAGCTAAAGCGATGCGTAAGGAGAAAAAGAACCCTAACGCACGGGAGCAAGACTCCTTTCTACTTTCAAAGCAGGTCTACAAAAAGACAAGTTGACTCATCGGAAGAACAACCACGATGAATACGGAGCAAGACTACAAACTATTACTCGGCACAAGTCTACAAGAAGAAGACAAAGCCGAGAGGCCTAGATCTAAAGGCACAACTACACTCAAGTCATCCAAAAAAAAAAGCTGCTTTCGAAGGCGGAAGCGTAAAACAGATTTTAAAAAGTCAGCACAAAAGGCGGACTCAATTGTTCAAATGCCCCATCCAAAGAGGCCACCAAAAGAAACTATTCATTACAAGGCGGGACGAAGCCGCCACAACCGTGCACTCAGGCCACATCAAAGTCTAGCTCTACGGGCGTCATTCATACCATATTCAATGGTATCAACCAAAGCCGCCACAGCTGCATCAACCACAGGGATCTCCCTCTCCATCAACTCAACATGCTCCAAAGAAGCAAACCCATTAACAACAGTAGCAATGGGCGGCTCGGGAACAAGATGATGGAAATAATAGAGAGAGCTCCTCGAAGCCTCCCCGCAACATCCCCCCACATATAAGCGGAAGCGTTTGGAGGCTCGAGGAAGGAACCCCTCCGGGTCAACTCTTGATCTTGAGGAAGACGGATGACGTCGAGAAGAGGAGACACGAAACGCCAAAGCTCCGAGAATTTCTCCTGAAGGACAGCCAAAGAATCCTTCGCCCCAGTTTAGCTCGGTGCGGCTCGTTGATAGTGGCCTCTGGCTAGTCTTGGTCACACGGAGGGCTATAAAAAACAACTATCAGAGAAAGAGCAAAAACGAAAAAACAACAAAGAAGAGCAAAAAGGAGGGCAGAAAAAATACCTTTGACTTCCTGGACAACCTTGCCATAAGACTCAGTGAGCCCATCAGCAGTGGCGCGGGCTTCCTGAAGTTGTAAACGAAGAGCTCGCTCAGACTCCTGAAGACGAGTAACCTCGCCCGCAAGAAAGAGTCACTCTCTTGGCCGAGAGGAAGACAGAAGGTCACGCACAAAAGAGCGCAACAAAGTCAAAAATTCAGGTGACATCTCAAGAAAAGAAGAAAACGATCAAGATAACCGGTCACATACCCGGAACTTGTGATCAAGAGCGGACAAAGCATCGGTAGCGACCTTATACACCACGGACAAACCACCAACCCGAGAGGACAGATCGAATTCGAATCAACAGAATCGCAAGAACCTTCGGATCGTAAAGAGAAGGATCTGTCGAACCTCGGGGTTGGAAGTATGCACAGCGTAACCGGATGCGTAAGACTGTCCATCCGGGCAGACGCGACGTTCGAGGCGAAGTCGGAGAAAGAACATCGGGGAACTTCACAGAGGGCCTCCTACAAAAGAATCCCTCGGAACAAGCAACCTCATATTAACACCGGAAAGAAGAACTCGAAAAGAAGAGGATTTACCGGAATGACACTCGAGGAACGCGAGGAGGCAAGCCAGCAGACACAGAAGGCTTCACAGCAAGAGCGCAGAAGGCGAAGAAGAACCAAGCCCGAAGCCTCAACCTTCACAAAGTAAGAAGAACTAGAAACAAACCTCATCAAAGACCACTACATAACCAAAGAACCCGCACGTATGAGCTCAAAAAAATAAAAAGAACTCACGGGCTCCGGGACAAGAGACTCCACTTGCTCCTCATCATGCTCAAAAAGCAAATGCAGGGCACCATCCAAAAAACAGAGACACGGGTTAACTCATATCAAAAAGAGCGGGGGTTGACAAAGAGACAACAACCCCTCACCTATGAGAATATTACACGTAGGCTCTCGCAAGGAAACCCGAGAAGTGGAAGAACGAGTCCTCTTGGGCGTAGTGGCGGCGAAGAAACAACAGGTTCTTCAAAAGAACGCAGCGGCGTTTGCGGCCTATAAGGGCAAGAACTTGTGGATCCGGAGTAAAAGGAACATGAAGAACCCCCAACACTCATGCCGGGAAGGACTTGAGACTCACGGGCAGCCAGAGGCGGCCGGGCATCGCGAAGAACGATCACCAAAGCGGCCTCAGAATAATTGCGGCCAAGATGCTGGAAAAAGATCAGAAGAGTCAGAGAAGAACCCCGAACATGCAAAAATATCAAACAAAAAGAGCAAAAGAACTCACAGCTGGAGGAGGGTTGTCAGCAGAATACTCAACAACCCGAATCGGAATCAACAGAACATCCTTCAACAAAGAGCGAAGGGACACCATCAGCTCCGCCTCAGGCAACTCAGAAGCATCACCACCAATACGAGAAGGATCCTCGGGGCGAGTACTCAAAGCCAAGCTTCTCCCTCGCCATCAAAGGTTGGACTCGGCGGCAAAGAAAACGCGGCAAGCGATACGGGGGCCACCGAGACCACCCTGCTTCAAGATCTTGACACGGTTGACAAGCTCAGCAACTTCCGACTCATCGGGAGAGTCAACCTTCAGGCTCTCGGGATCAACGGGACTCATCGAATCATGATCCATCAAAGCAGGAGGAGGATTGTTCACATAGAACCACCCAGAGCGCCAGCCGGAAACAGAATCAGGGAGTTCATAATCAAAAAATGCTCCCTTTTGGCCCTGACGGGCCTGGATCGAAACACATCCAAGAGCAGAAAGATCGCCTCCATGACGAAGACGAAAGAAATAGCGGAAGAGCCTCAGAGAAGGAGGGATGCCTATGAAGGTCTCACAGGCATGAACAAAGATAGAAAGAAGAAGAACCCCATTAGGGGCAAGATGAGAAAGAGCAATCGAGTAAGACTGCAGAAACTCATGGAAGAAATCCGAGGCGGGCAAGCAGAGACCTGCCTGAACAAAGGAGAGAAAGAGGACAACCTCGAGAGGACCGGGAGCGGGAAGGCGATGCCCGGACGGCATATTCCAACCCGATTGCATTTCGAGGAGGAAGAAGACGACGCCGCTCCAAATCCTCGAGATCCTCGACGATGCCCGGTGGACTCCGGCCGGATCTTCATGGCCGCCTCCACCTCGGGAACCACCTCCGCCTTCCCCTTAGAGCCCTGGAAGAAGAGCCTTTCGCCATAAGGAGGAAGCGGCAAGCAAGGAGGGTAGAAACCAAAGGGCGCAACGATGGCAACGGGAAACGGTGGCGGCGCAAGAGGATTGGGGCAAAAAAGACTCCCTAATCGCGGATGCTAATGACAAAGCGAGAGGAAAAGAAACGGCCGTATCCAAGTATTTATGGAGAGGGATTTTTCCACCCGTTCGTAAGCTTAAACTCTACGTAACGGGAGCCTTTACAACTTCAAAAATTAATTTGAAGTGACAACGGCACTCCTTTTATGCGGCTTGATTGCAAACGATCGACACAACGGTCGGATTCCGCGCCGAGAAGAAAAAGAACTCTTCAAAATGCCAACAAGCAACGAAGAAACATCCCTAAGCCTTGAGACAAGAACAAGTCGATCTGGTCAAAAAAGAAGAGCCCTCCCAGAGGCGCATCGAACCGCAAAGCGTCCGAAGCGGCCAAAACAAAGCGTAAAGAAAAGGAAAAGACTACCGTGACCGCACGAGAAAAAGAGAAACGGTCAAAAATCCCAGAGGACAGGAGAACCTCTAAGATTCCTTTCAAAAAAAGAACTCCTAGACGCTCGGGGGCTACTAGATACCGGACAAGATTTTTTCCGAATCGAGAAGAACTTCGAGGATAGAGATCTCAAGATCGCGTCGAAGCTTCATCCAGAAGAGCAAGAAAGACGCTCTCACGACTCATACTTGAGATGCTCGGGGTCTCGCGAAGAAAAGATCCATCCAGGAGAAAGAACTCCAAATACGAGAAGAACTCGAAGACAAAGGAAAAGATCTCAAGATCGGCGTCGAAGCTTCATCAGAGAAGAGCTAGAGAAGAAAGCTCTCACGACTCATACTTGAGGTGCTCGGGGGGCTCACGAAGAGAAGGTCCATCCAGGGAGGCGAGAAGAACACGAAAACAAAGAGAAAAGATCTCAAGACCACGCTTGAGGCTCCATCAGAAGAAGAGCTCGTGGGAGAAGAGCAATCTAGAGAGAAAGAACTCGTCAGAAGATGTCGAAGACAGAGGCAAAGAACTCAAAGACCTTCCAGCTCTTTGTGCCAAAAAGCAAGAAGCTCGGGGGCTACACCCTACGGGTGCACTTTCTTCAAAAGCGCACACCGTGTGATGATCTCAAGACCATATCAAGGCTTCGCCCAAAAGAAAGAGCGGAGACTACTTCCACAACTCAGCCTTGAGATGCTCGGGGGCTTGTGGATACGGGATCATCTAAGGACTCCAGAGAGTTGTTTGCAGGATTCTATCCAAGCTGCGGCCACAAACAACTCCCCGAAGGCAATGGAAGCATAGCTACGGTAGACTTACGTTGTAATCGAGATAGAACTCTAGTCGATTACCATGTTTAGAGTTTGGGTGTTCGAATCCTCGACGGACAACCCCTCTCAGATCCGACTAGGTCCGTAGCAAGCTCTTTGGCCCCTTGAACTATAAAAAGCGGCCAAAGAGCACCTCAGTGAAGGAGGCGCAACTTGAACACATCAAGTGTCTTTGTAAACCTTACAACCGATCCTCGGTTGACCCCATCAATCAAAAAAGGCTCACGCCCGGCGGGCGTAAAGGTCTTTACTCGATCAAGGATCGAGGGCCCGAACCAAATATAAAAACCCCGTCTCCATGTCAAGCGTGCAACAAAACCGCGGACTCGGGTTCATCGAGGCCCGAACAAACCGCCCGGCTCACCCCGTGGCGGGCTCTCAGTCGTAAAACATCGACACAATGGTTTTCAATTTCTCCACTCTTTTATAGTATAGATTAATAGGTGTGTTGTACTGCAGCTAGATATTACAACAAATTCATCGTGTTTTGATCTTGAGTTGTCCCACGGGCGTACCCAAAAAGTGTGTAGGCACAAAATACTACTCCCTGCGCTGCACACACCGACAAGCCGGAATAGATGGCTTTACTCGACCGGCTCGGAGTGTCTTGAGGCATGCCAGTCAATTTGACCTGTTAATTGACAAGGAGGTAAACGTGAGATCTGGAACATGCCTGGTGAGACCAAGACAGTTCCGCATGTATGGCTCTAGGGCCAGATGTGAAGACATATAGCTATGAGAGCTATCTATCGATAAATAATGAATGCATTCGGTAAGCATATATAAAGATGTAGTGAAATAACAGTCGCCGAACGATCATGAAAAACATGTTTGAACAAATAAAAGTCGATCATCATGATGTGCCATTGTAAAGCTCTATTGCATAGATTGAATTAATTGACAACATGACAAAAGAAGGTAACAACAAATATCATTACAGATATCCATCGTGCGTGAAGGCGTAACCATGTTCGGCAAGCTTGTCGAATCGGGGTCCATGAAGAAGGAACTACCATACGTGAAAACCTATCAGATTAAACTGATCTCTAGTCCACCGGATGACTAGCTCTAGAGTAACCCAAAGATCTATATCCACCGGATGACATAGTCCTGTCAAGATCTAAATGTACACGAACCCACAACACGTGACAACCTAGATTGATCTAAGCTCGGCTATGAAAAAACAGTTAGATCTAATGACAAGCTAATGAGAAACATTGAAAGAATTGATGACATCTAGATCTAACAAAAGATAAAGCCGAGCTACGTCAATCTAAATTGGGCAAAAAAAAAAGTGTGCAAACATAATTGAATAAACAAATAAATAGATAAGAGACATTGCACCACTTGATAACTTAATGAATTCATTAAATCTTGCCAAAATCTAATGAAGCCGATAACTAGCTCTAAGCCAGACCTTAGCCCACCGGATGACTCATGATCGGCAAAAGAACCCTCTTGCCCCTGATAGCTTATATCCGCCTGACAATACTAAGCGTGAACAAGACTTCTTGCAATAATCTAAATCCGCCGACGATACTAGACATGGCGCAAGGTTGCCGGTATTTACGAAGGTCGGCGGGTCGATGAATCCTCTCGAGTAGATCGGACGACACGGATTGGACTCGAAGGGTGGCGGAGCCAAGGCACGGAGCCGGGTTGGTTGTGTTTGATTTGGTATATTTTTTACGATTCTTTGGGGGTCTCATATTTATACCCGGGCTTGATGAATCCTAACTAATTATGAATAATAATAAAAAACATCTAGCTAAGATACATTGTCCTCTAAGTCTTCCGAGTCGTGGAATTGTGCGTGATGTAGGCCTTCGTCCTCGAATATTCTCCTTGACGCTCCACGCTTGCCCGAACCACCTCGCGCTCGGCTCCTTCTCGGACTCGGGCTTCTTAGCGAATGGCGGCTTCCGAACGCTCTGGCGTTGTTGTTGTCTTCTTGTCACCGAATGATCTCTTACCGAACCATCGTGTGCCCGGCCCATCCGTCATTCAGGCTCTACCAAATTTTGGTGTTAACATATGCCCCCTCAATTTTGAAGTAAAAGGAGCTTCTTTTGCTCTGAAATTGACTAAAAGCGCCCTTTCTTTGCCCAAAGTCATCGCTCTCTTGATTAGTCGCTCAATCATCTTCTTCGTAAAACTTGAAACCCTAGATCGCCCGTAGAACTTTGATTCAACCTTCTTCATGGATCCCCTCGGCTTGGTTCTAGAGGTAATTTTTATTCCCCTTGTCAATTTCAGTAAGGACTCTGTTGGTATTTCTAACGTCACTAACTAGAAAGCGAGATATAAACCTATCACTAGCAATGGCGTCAAAAATGAATATCGAGATGTTGCTTGAGATAAAACTAAAAAAAGAAATAATTCATTGCGAGTTCATAGCATATCACGAAAAGGTTGTCATCCCTATAGTTAAACTACTAATATGCAAAAGAATAACATATTCGTACTATGCCTTGATAAACTTCTCAATAAGTGAATAAACAATAATAATGGGTATCCATAAGTTTACGAGATATGAATATACCATTGTAGCATTTTAACGGGGAGTAAGAACCGGGTGTTGAATTTATATTCTACCACAGGGAAAGAAGTCTACTATCATGAATTAACTATGCATGTGTGTATCTAAACATTAATCATCTCTCGTATGCAAAGCTTAAGTATTAAGTTTATCAATTACTTAAGCGAGGGATCAAAGTTCACAATAAAGATAATGATAAAAGTTCGATAAATAGATTCAACCAAGTCATATCCGGGTGTGCATCTTGGAAAGTGTCAAACAATGGACGATAGCAATTCATAGGTTAGCTAGCATTAGAAACTCCAATATGTAACTCTAAACTATAAGTTAGGATCTACCCGATTAGTGCAATACATCTAACAATCATTGAAGAAAGACTAATTAAATCCACACATGAGGGACGAGAATCCGTGAAGACTAAGGCGAAACTTAGAACAACCCGAATAATATCATCCGCTAGGCCTACATACGGGGATGGATTGCAAAGGACTCAATGGTGCTGTCACCACCACGATCTACCACACGACCCGGCACATAGGGTGCAAACGCGGGTAAATAAGATCTAATCACCACGATTACATCGTCTCTACCACTCACCCATAATATTGATGGATGCGCTATACGAATCCATGCATGAACATAAAAGTAATTCAACTATGCTAAACATGTAATCAAAGTAAATACTAGAACAAATAATCTCGAATATAAACATGATCAAGATATTCATATTAAGAACGTGTGCGGAACTTGAAGACTACTTACAATGAAGAACTTACAAGAACGAGGCCCGATCTTGAGTAGGCCTCCGACGATCGAGAGCGGATTTCTCCCTTCCTACTAGATCTAATCTTGATTGCTACTCTTCCTAAAGCGGTGTTTCTAGAGCGTGGGATTGATGACTTGGATCTTGAAGCGTGTTGATGAACTTGATTATGAACTAGATGATCCGAAAGGGGGTCTAGGGTGCTTATATAGCCCGGAGGAGGTGCCGGGGTTTGACCTAGATACATCTCGGGATCATACCGACGCCCTCGGATCAAACCGACATTAAACGGGTGGATTAGATTGAGTCTTGAAGTCGGTTTGAGGAAGCTTCTGGAGGCAGGGCCGACGTGGGCGAGGGGAGGCCGATCGGCCCCATTATTGGGCCGATCGGCCCGGGCTGGCCCTTCGGGTCGTCGTGTGTCGTGCCTTACGGAGTCTTCTAGATGATGGTTTCTTGGGTGTTAAGTCTCGTTCACGTCGGGATTAGTCTAGTGCCTTCTAGGGTCTTCTCTCGGAGTTGGATTGCATTACGTTGCGTAGTCGTGCATGACTCACAATTACGGTGTTTTTCTGTTTAGTCCCCGCAATTCACAACTTTACCAAAACTGATGGAAATATGTTAGTGACCCCCTATTCTAGGTTGTTATTATGATTTATACCCCTTTCTCATGTTTATTTGATTAATAAATTTATATGATAACAAGTGTCAACAGACTCTAACCTCAGATTCGCTTTCTTTACACGCGCTCACTTTTCTTCAAAGGGGAATGAGGACCAAATTCTGATCTCAACAGAGGCCAACCCAAACATTTACTTCCTAGGCCCCAAGGGTGACTCTGATCCACTTGAATTTATTGAGAAGGAGAGTCAAAGGATTTCCTTCAAATTTGGCGTTTCCCCAAAGAAGCGATGGAAGAAGACTTTCAAGACCTGGCCATTCCACCCAATCATTTGGATGGCGCAAGCGGTATAGGCGAGTCTCATCAGCCAAAACCAGGAGCGAGAATTGGGATGTTCAAGATATATCTCGGTGTCTAGAATTGTCTTTATCCAATACCCCCAAGAATGAAGACTTATTGATGGCAGCAGCTCACTTTTGGTCAAATGCTACTAACTCCTTCGTTTTTCGGCCATGGCCCAATGATCATATTACTGCGGCCGATGTCTTCATGATGACAGGCTTGAACATTACTGAAGAGGTACACTCTTGGAAATACCAGTATGGCAGCAACCAAACAGCCATCAAAACTGCCGATCCCTGGACAAAACATATTGAGTCCTATATGAAAAATGGTCCATTCTTGCCGACAAAGAATATAAAGCTTTCTGAATTTCGGGTTGTGTAGGTTTGTGTTTTGTGGCAAGTCCAATGAACACATCTTTGAATCACATAGTCATGGTGAAGATCGGCGACTAACAAAACGATTGCTCTTGGTAAGTATCTCACGGGTGCAACTTACCATATGTTACATCGATTACCACACAAATGTTCGAGAAGAAAGGAATCTCTTGTGTGAATATTTTGGTGGTTTGGTCCAAATGTGGTTGCGTTGTATATGCACAAAGCGGTTAGAGTTGATTTAGGCACTCGGCCTTCCCTTGATCAATTATGCCGGGGATGAGGAGGCAACATCCAAAGCTTGTCGGACTTATGGAGAAGCTGCATCCGCCATCACCATTAACAAGAATATTGACCAGTTTTTAAAATCTTCTACAAAGGCTTTGAAGAAGTCCTACGGTTTCCTTATAGAGAGTGTGAAGACTTCACCTTTCCTTACAAATTCAACTATGATTTGGGTTGTAGTGATAATCTATCAACGAGGGATTTTCAACACAATCATCAAACCATGTATTTTGCCTCTGAGAATTCCACAATGGAAGGCTAGTGAAGCCTACCTATGAGTTTTACAACCCAAATATGGCAAGCAAGACAAGCGGGATGTGGTCAATTGCCCCCAAGGCTATTCTTTTTCGAGCCATCAAGCCAAGGAAAGCGTAACGGAATCTCGCAAGCGGAGAAAATCTTGACTTAGGAAAAGATCGCGAGTACGGGCCCGATCCTTTTGTCTTGATCGACCGCGCACACCCTTCATTTCGGGCTTGGTGGGAAGAACTGCGTACTCATATCTTCAATACACCGATTCATCCCCTTTGTCAAGCATACGCGGAATTTGCAACCGATAGTGAGGTAATTGTCTCTTCCTCAATCTCTTTCTTGTTTTCCTTTCATTCTCGAACTTAATTTTAAGCGAGGATATTGAGCCAATCCCTCCTTCAAGAGAAATTAGATATTACCTGGCGGTCCTCGTCCAGCCTTAGGTGATGAGGGGGCTGGCCATGAAGTCTTTCATGAAAACTCATATGGTCTTTCTTGAGGAGAAATTGAAGGACATGAAGAAAAGAAAAGCTTCAACACAATCAGTCAAAAGTCGAGTTTTTAAGAAGAAAAGGTCTCCAAGAACCAAACAAATTTCCAAGGTTTCTCTCCTTTTGCATGCTTTTAGAAATTTTGCTTATACCAATTACAAACCGGTCTTGATCGAGGGTTTAGGGTTTAGGGTTTAAGCAAAGCAAGACAAATCACTCCGAGGGTCAAACTAGGTCAAACCAAGTCAAACTACTTTTATAAAACATAACTAGGGAACATGACCAACATCACTCATGCTCTAAAACATCCTATAAACATCACTAAGAATAAATAAAAGATTAAACAACTAATTAAGTAAGCATTTCATACATAAAATGACATGATAAAGCATAGCAAGCAACATAAAATGATACTAATTGCAATGCATGCATGCAAATAATGATTTTTCATGATATGCACATGATTACGAGATGATTAACACCCGGGGGTGTTACGGTGCGTCGGGCGCTTCGTTGTTGCTTTGGCAAATGCATGATAAGAAGAGGCGGCGAACATTCATCTATCCTCTCCCTCGCTCGAAAAAGATCATACAAATAATACAAATAGTAGTAGTAGTAGCCAAGTAGGAATCGAGTAGAAGGATCGACAAAGCGCAACATGGTTACGATTCGATTCGTTACACCGAACGAGCTATGGACTCGTACTCAAGGTCCCATAGAATTGGGCCTTGGGGGCACGAGTGGACAAGAGAGGGCAGACCAAAAGAGGGGACGACAAAAAATTTCTTCGTTTTATTAGTAGGTATAGATAAGGATTTGCTTGTAAAAGGTACTAGAGGGATTCCCCGCACGTTGCGGTGTGTAGGAATGGGGTATTATTTTAAAGATTGAATTGTAATCGCTAAGAAATCTGATCACAATTAGCTATTGAGGAGAATTACTTTGTGCGGGTTAGAAACATATTTAGTAACGAAGAACTTAAATGTATGAAAAGCAGTATATACTCATTGGCATAAAGGTTATTTAGTCTTATGTTTAAACTCCAAGCTGAACCAATATCAAATAGAAATATCTAGATATGTTGGACGGGTGACAACTTCGGTAATGTAATAAAATATATATAATAATTTATTTGAGAAAATCCTTGGTAGATGATTTAATCTCTTTAACTTCATCCTTCACGCTTCTTATCCCAAAGCGCGTTGTCGTGGGTATGAAGGAGAAACTATGAGTTAGAATATTACTATCACCCTCCTATTCTTTTTCTTTCCTTTTCCCCTTTTTTATCATTCTTTTTTTTTTATTATTTTTACTTTACTCTATACCAACTACCATCATTGGCGTCCACCTATAATTTTATCAAAATATAACCATATGAGATCTTGTTTTGAAGGATTTATTAAAAGGAATTCAATGGTGTAATTAGAATTTAATTTGGTTTTTTGGTTTTATGAGTTATAACATTTTTAGTTAGTTTAAACAGTAGGGCCTGCCACTAGATGTCATGGTGTTAGTGGTGCTGCTGAGATGGTATGCTTGCATGTCGAGAGAACTCTCTAATAGGGTTTCTCTACATAGGTTTAGTAGATAGATTTCAATCTTATAAGGAAAACCTTTAGAGATTGTTTGAGATACAAGTCTCATATAAGGGCTATATAAGTAAAGGGTCATGTCGATCTCTTGGAGACAAGCAATAAAGAAATATTTTCCTTGCCCTGGTGCTCTCTCTCTATCCCTGCCGCTGCTGCCCCTTGCCTTGTGGCGCCGCCGCCACCTCCCTGTCGCGGCTGTGACATTGTCCATCAACAAAATTCCCTTGTTGTTCTTAAAATTTTGAAATACATCTACAATGAACTGTCTGCTGCTAAAAGCTATTACATGTTGTTCCTTGCTAAAAGTTGGTCCGTCAAGTTGTACGTTGTTGTACACACCCCTTTCAGCACCAGATTGTCCATCTCTGTTTAAAGGCTGTGGTGTAGTGTTTTGGCAGATCGGAAGGATCGAATAAGCAAAAATGAAGTCTAAGGTGCAGCACCAATGCGTAGTGACGAGTGATTATATCAACCAATGCTGTGGTTTCACTATATATACGCATACGCACGCAGGTTCAGTGAACAGAGCTAACCACCGTATAGTAAGCAAATGCTGAGGTTTGACTATATGTACGCAGGTTCAGTGAACAGCTAGCCACCGTATAGTAAGAAAGGTTAGGTACGTTCTTAGAAGCCAATGGCAGCATCACAGTCACGTCACACTAGCTATAACAAGTATATATAAGTACTAATTATATATATACAGCAGTTGACATGCAATGTAAGTGCATAAATTGGCCTCGATTGATGATTTCTTCTACTAACAAACTCATTATTAAATTGGAGGCAGGCAGGCCAACCACATAGAGTGTCCCTTTGCCCAAGGTATCTTAAGTGGTTCACTAAAACAAAAAAAAAAGAATAGAGTTTTCAAATATTTAAACCAAAGACCTTAAGCTTAAACAACAAGGCGGCCCGGAGCTATTGGCGGTGTCGGTGATGGTGTCCACCGGCATCGACAACAGCAAGCGACTCGGTCAGGGCGGCGGCGGCTAGCGCAGCGGACAAGTTGTGGCCAATGTTGTTCACGGGGTTGAGGTGTCATGGAGAAAGCTTTGCCCTCCTGGGTCGATAACGATGACGTATTCAGACGTCGGTTTCTTTGTTCACTAGTACAGAATTTCTTTTGTGTGATACGGCCAGAACTTTAACGTGGCGGTCACATATTTTGTCCGCCATGGTTAATACCACAATTAACCGTGGCAAGCATTTTTTTCGTGGTGGACATTCTAGCCCACCATGAAAAATAGATTTACCATGGAAGACGGCTTTAAAGGCCCACCATAGAAAATGGAGCGACCCAACAGGCCCAGGGCGAGGCCCAATAACCGTGGTCGATATAAATTGAGGAAGTTAGGATTTTCCTACTGAGCTCATTCCCTTTCACTCACTCTGCGCCACAAGCCTCGTCTCTCCGCCCGCGAGCACTACGCCCTCCTCTCCACTCCATGGTCCTCCCCTCCCTCAACGCACAGTCGTGCGCTCAACCCCTCATTGTCTCGCATTTTGGCATGTAACACAAAATTGGCATGGAGGCCGGTGCTGGATGTGATTGGCCAACAATTTTGAGTTACCGAGATGACCTGCGTGATGGCGGAGAACGGTCTCGCATTTTGGCGGTTATTTTCGGTGCAAGAAGGTGTTCTGACCGGTAGCTGGAGGATATGTGTGGCACTTTTATCTTTAGATGAGGCAACTATGTTCGGAAACTTTGGCGTGCGTGATCGAGTTTATGTGGATCTGGAATGCTCTGAAAAATCAAAGAGAAATTGTTTTCATGCTCCAGACAGTTGCTTTGCTGCACACAAAATTGCACAAGAGAATCGTCATTTCATCCATTCATTTTCATGCTCCAGACACAATTGCATTACATATGAGGCACAATTGTCATTACAACCTGCATAGCATGAGTAGGGAAAAAAGACCCATCAGCAAAAGACAACACAAGGCGGAGCAGCTGGAGATCCATGGCCAAATCGACTCCCGAAGCAGCCAGAGATCCATGGTGGATGGTGAAGGGCGGCGCTCCCCCTGGCATCTCCTCCTGTAGGGTAGCGGCGCAAATCGTGGCGGCCTGCTGCTATGGGGCATCCCTCCCGAGGGGAGGGTCGCGAGGCCGCAGCGTCCACGATCGGCGGTGGCAAGGTCATGGCGCTCCACCTCCTCTGGCGGCGGTGGGTGCCGAGAGGCCTCCATTGCACGGGGGAGGGGACGGGTGGAATGATGTGTGGGGGAGGGGTCAGAACGATGCAAGATAGGGTCGGGAGTGATTTGCAAAAACACATGATTCACGAAGGCTAGTGGCGGGCGGTTTTTATAAATTTGTCCCACCTCCACTTGTATCCATCGGATGGTGATCCTAGGGCTCTGATTGGAGTTTCAAACTTTGCATAGGGTGGTTAGTTTGCATATGATACGCTGCCAAATAAGAAATAGCTATTACTCACTCCATTTTAAATTATAGCTCATTTGACTTTTCAACCCTAAGTTTGACCTCTCGTCTTATTCAAAAAATTTGTACAAACATGGCCAAATTTAAGTCATTCTTATAGAACATTTATTATTAAAGCATACCATAACAAAAGAAGTGATATTTTGCACAATTTTTTGAATAAGACGAGTGCTCAAACTTTGGGTTGAAAAAAAGTCAAACGAACTATAATTTGAAAGCTGGGATATTAATATATTCAATTTTTATAATAAAAAAAGCATGAACGATACTTAGATCACCGCATGTGGTCACAAAATTTACGAAGTATAGAAGAGCGCATCTAATGAAATATAGAGGAAGTTACTTGGAAACGGTGTTCGCAAAGGGACGTTACTTTCACCATTTCCATTTTGAAAAGTCAAAGGGCGATAGCTTAAGATTTTTGTTTGTATCTGTTACCTCAAAGCATAAATAGCACCCCCTAGAGGCTTTTCTCATGCATCCAACTCTCAGTACCAAAAGCACGTACGTTACGAAGCACTGAGATATAGCTAAGGCCTAAGGATATCTATGGCAGAAGACGGTCCTCACCTCGGCCAGGAGATGGAGAAGATCTCTTCCTCCTTCCATCCAACTCTGTGGGGAGATTTCTTTCTTTCCTACGAGGCGCCGACCGCACCACAGGTAATGTTTTGTTTACAAGAAACCAGTAAAAGATATATAATTTGTGATGCCTAGCCTATTACTACACTACTACTACAGAACAGGTTTGTAGGGGCGACTGAGGATGCTCTATAGGGCGGTTTATCTAGCCGCCTCTACCAAAACCGATTCTATAAAGGTTTGTAGAGGTGACCGAGGATGCTCTATAGGGTCGGTTTATCCAGCCGCCTCGACCAGACCGATTCTACAAATCGTTTTCAAATTACGATTTCGGACCTCAAAAATGTCAAAATAAATAGCCAAAATATTTTATTTTAATCTATGGAGGCTCCCACTGGTCACCCACCACAGAGGTTCGAACATGCGACCTCACCCTCGCAATTTCACCCTCTACCACTGCACCCTCACAGTTACTTGTGTGGCCATACTCCATTTCGGTTCCCCAAATATTATACTAAACTGATTGTAAATTGATTGTTTGAGGCCCTAGGCAATTCAAATGAAAACCTTGTCAACTAAGTTCAGGACTTCTAATGATCTAACTTTCATTTAGGAAGTTCTCCATCCAAGGTGATTTATAAAATTTAGAATTCAAATTTTAAAAATTCAAACGTAGTTTTTTGTATGGCAAGATGATTTCAAACCAAAAACTTGTCCACTACAAAATTTCATAACTTGTCAAGATCTACAATTTTTATTTTGATTGTTTTTTTCTTCTCATGATTTACAATTTTTATTTTGGTTGTTTCTTATCCGATGTCATTTGAAAATAAAAATAAAAATACAAACATAGTTTTCCATCATAAGATCGTGATTTTAAATCAAAAACTTCGTCAACTAAAAAGTTTGATAACTTCTTAAGATGGATAATTTTTTATTTTGGTCATTTCATCGGACGTAGTGGTAATTACATTGCTCAAAAATCTTATATATCTCTCTTGTAGTTTCCTACTATAAAGCGATATGTAAATTTTATGAACAATGTTACTTTCACTTTGTCATATAAAAAAATGACCAAAACAAGAATTCTACATCTTGATGAGTCCTACAACTTTTATGTTCATGACTTCTTCAACCGAAATCATTTGATGTAATAAAATATTGTTTGAAGTTGTCATTTTATAAATTCAAATTTTGAAATGTAAAGAAGAGAAGATAATCAAAAAGAATGTCAAGTAAGAACACAATAGGTTGATAGATAATGATTTTTAGAAAATATTTGGAGTTAGTATGAGGGAGAAAGACTAGTTACAAGTTTTTGCCGCATATTAAAAATAAAAATAAGTGTTATTCAATAATTTGAAATTAAATTTCAAACAACATTTTGAAGCATTAAATGAATTCAAATAGAAAAGTTGTTAATAACAAAGTTTTATAATTCTTTGAGATTTATATGTTTTATTTTGGTCATTTCTTCATCTGAGGTCATTTTGAAAATTTAAAATTTTAGTATTAACTTAAAACATTTACGTCTATTCGTATGGGCGCCTCAATATAGAACCGCCCTACAAATCAATTTGTAGGAGGTAGCTGGATATTGAGCCGCCCTACAAATTGGTCGGTAGAGGCACGGCCTGTTTGAGAATTATTTGTAGTGTCACTCAATATAGAGCCACCCCCTAAAAATGGTGGCATTCCTTCGAACCGTTTCCTACATAGTGCTATATACAACATGCTTATTAGTAATGACGCAAATTTCTCGAAATGTATGTACAACTGTGTATATAGAGACATACGGTGAACATTAAACACATACTGTGCTTAGATGCACTTACACTTGGTTGCCTGTCCTCACTGCAGGAAGCTCAATTGCGGGGAAAGGACTGGAGTGCTAAGGGGAAGTGAGGAAAATGATCAAAAGTTCACATGATGTGCCAGAAATAGTGGACCTTATAATCACACTGCAGCGACTTAACCTGGACTACTACTTTGAGGATGAGATAAACGAAAAGCTGCTTGTTGTTTACAACTCCAATTACGATGGTGGTAATTTGGACTTAGTTTCACGACGATTCTATCTTCTGCGTAAATGTGGCTATCATGTTTCATCTGGTGAGTCGTTGTCACATATAAATACTGAGCTATATATGCTTAATTATTGGAGAAAATATAAATAACCAAATGCTCACTGTCTCAACCAACTGAATATATATGCATGCAGATGTGTTTCTAAATTTTAAAGATCAACAAGGGAATTTTGTTGATGCGGATACTAGGAGCTTGTTAAGCTTATACAATGCCGCATACCTGAGGGTTCATGGAGAGACACTGCTTGATGAGGCTATTTCTTTTACTACAAGATGCCTTCAAGACAGATTGGAACATTTAGAATCACCATTAGCAGAGGAAGTGTCTTCTGCTCTTGATACACCACTTTTTCCGAAGGGTTGGAACTTTGGAAATGAAGGATTATATTCCTATTTATCAAAAGAACCCTAAACAAAACAAAACAATATTGGAGTTTGCAAAATTGAACTTCAACCTTTTGCAGCTTCTTTTATTCCACGGAGCTAAAAGAATGCACGGCGTAAGTTTATATATTTAAATCTCCTTTCAGAATTGAAAGCTCATATTTCAAATTTATAACAATTGGTTTGTTCTTCGCTACATTGCAGGTGGTGGAAGGAACTTCGTGTGGAAACAAACTTGAGTTACATCAGGGATAGGATAGTAGAGGTGTATTTTTTGGATGAGTGGGGATGCTATCATCCTCAATATTCTCATTCTCGAGTTATACTTACGAAGATTATTGCTTTTGTCACAATTATAGATGATACCCTTGACTCACATGCTACCACTTATGAGAGCATGCAACTTAGGAAGCAGTCGAAAGGTACAACCTTCTAAAGTGGCTATGTCTAGCTAGTGAATTCTATCTTTTTTTTTTCCTTTCAAAAAAGAAAACTGAGTATAAAAACTATAGTAACTAATTCACATATTTGTCAAAAACTGCACTTGTTTTCTATATACAGTACATGTGTGTAGAAAATACTTTGGAGGTGTTGTATTTACAAAATACTCCAGAGGGAAAATGTGATCTATATTCTAACTTACTAAGTTGTAGGTGGGATGAAACTGCAGTCTCTCTCCTTCCAGAATACATGAAGGATTTCTACTTATACTTGTTGAGGACATTTACATCCTTCGAGCATGAGTTAGGACCAGACAAGAGCTACCGTGTGTTCTATTTAAAAGAAGCGGCAAGTATCTCTTTCTATCTTCCATGATATAGTAGCTGATTATTATTAAGCCAAATATGACAAGTACTCACATGCACAGAGAGAGATGGAGCACCTTATTTCTAGTAAGAATATACTGTTGATGTATCTTGCACTATATACAAAACTATTCCTTATAACATGGAAATTAGTGAAATTACCAAGTGCAACCACCATGCCAATGTTGCAAACTATTTATTGTTATTGTCTCATAATCATATTTTAAGTATTGGGTATAATTTAGAAACTATACAAACATCTAAAATGACTTTCCTTGTTTTCTTATTCTATATATAGATGAAGGAATTAGTTCGGGAATATGCCAAGGAAATAAAATGGCGTGATGAGGATTATGTGCCAAAAACATTGAACGAACACCTTAAAAGTTTCACTCATAAGCATTGGAGGCACTCTAGTGCTATGTTCCGCGTATGTTGGAATGGGCGATATAGTAACGAAGGAGATCATGGAATGGGTTATGAGCAATGCTGAACTTGTGAAGTCTCTTGGTATATTTGTACGTCTCTCCAATGACATTGTATCGACCAAGGTTTTTCTCTATCCTTTGACTAGTCTAATTTCATGCAAAGACTATACCTTGATTGTAACTGATATCAATGTCAAGACTACTCGAGACTTTGTTTAGTTCTAGTGAATAATAATAATGAAGATAGGCATGACCCAACAACTTAGTTTTTTTTTGTTAGCATTTATAGAGTTTGGGATACTAAACAAGCTATTCTAATTTGTTAATATATAGAAAATTACTGATATTCCACATTTGCAGCGTGAACAGAAAGAGAAGCAATGTGTCTCCACTATTCAGTGTTACATGAAGCAGCATGGATTAACAATGGATGAAGCATATGCAGAGATAAAAAGAACTTACAGAAGAGTCATGGAAGTTCATGATTGCACAGGGCCTTGCGCTGAAAGAATACCCAATAGTTGTGCCACGAACGGTACTTGAGTTTGCACGAACTGTAGACTACATGTACAAGAAAGCGGACAAATACACTGTCTCCCATACAATCAAAGACACGTTAACATCGCTTTACGTGAAGCCAATACTGATGTGAAGCTTTCTCTTGTTGTCGTCTTTGATCAAAAGAATACCAGCATAAAGCTTTGCTCCAAGAAGGCAGAAATCATTATTGGAGCTATATATTGTACACCTTAATTAAGTAATGTTCAAGGATGTGGTGGTATGCATTACCCAAGTAAAAAAAAAAAGACAACAGCCATCATAGAGTTGTTGTTCTCAAACATTGATGGAAAATATATGTCACCATCAGTGTTGTATTGTGCTATGTTTCCCTCAGCTAAAATAATTAAGAACTTTTCTCTTTAATAGGTATGTTGTACTGCAGCTTAGATATTACAACAAATTCATCATCGTTGTCAGACCTTCAACTTGATAAGGAACTCTTTAGCGATTACTATATATATCCAAACCTAGAATTTATTAGTGAATGACCATTATCTACATGTGCAACATGGGTCTACGTACCTCAGCATGAAAGGATATGACCCACAAGGCTATTTACCCAGTGTTGGGTAATCCACAAATGTTGTATAAACCAAGACAAATGCCACAAAACACAAAGGATCACCACATGCCACCCCACTGTCCTAGTTATTATATATAGCACTGTTTTCGCTAGGAAGTTTCCCACCAAAAAGGGATCTCGTTGTCCTCAGCACACCAAGTTCACTAATAGTACTGCTTCCACACCAAGATTAGAGGCTCGATATCGCTGGAATACCAACAAGGCCTAGATTGCTCCAGCTCATCAAGATTACAAGCCACAAAGCCAATCTCACTCTATCCCACAAGATAAAGCATAGGAATTTACAAGCTAGCTTTGAATGCGAACACCAAGCTCATATATGTGATTGGAGAAATATATCAAGTGTAGCAGTGTATAACACCCCATTATTAAGCATGTGTATTCATGAGCATCTTTAATTACTACAAAAAAATTCCAAGCTCGCTTTTGAAAAAAAAAATACTATAAAAAGTAAACATGTTTTTGTATTAAAAAATAAAAGTACAAGTACGTATCAGCCAAGAATCTTGATTCTGTAAAATCTAAAACCCCAGCTTCAGTTTTGAGGCTAATGCCTACGAAATCTAAAACCCCAGCTTCAGTTTTTTTTTCTCTCCTTGCTCTGCTTTGTTATGGATTGAACCTTTCTTTTCTTTTAATAAAGTACTGTAGGGACTTAGGAGTACAGTTCTTAGTTGAGCGGAGGTGGTGTGTGTATGTGTGTGTTGATTTGCTAAGGCAGGCCTCCTGTAATTAAGGTCTTTTTGTGACACCTGTAATTAAGGTCTATCTCTAAAATTGGGCCTATTTTTATAGCCAGATCATTTAAGAGGCCCATCTCTGAATATCTTCATGTGTTTTGGAGACGCATACTTTTTCACCATCTCGTGGCTCTTTATTTTTTTCTATTTTATTTTTTCCCTGGGTCTTCCTGTACTCCACATGCCTGAAATCAAGGACCGAGAGAGGCCTTTTCTGGATACTGTTCATCACCTGAAACCAGCCGTCTCTCTAAACAAAAGGTTTTTACTTTTTAATTCTACTACTACGGCGAAAACTTTATGTGAATGAAAAGATAAAAGCATCATAATTCTCGGTATCCCATTTCAATCGCCGCATAATAAAAATAGATAAAGATAGGTATCAGATTTTGTTCACTATTACTATAGTCCCAATGGATTTGGTCATTCTGCACTCATTTGACAACAACGATGGCGACAGCAACGGAATTAAGGAAGATCGAACAAGCATGGGGGTGACAGCAACGGCCAACATCACATGGCAATTAAGCTCAGGTGTTGGGCCCCAGAAGGAGATGAACATCAACGTCCGGACCGGCTCCTCCGCCGCCGCCGGCATTGTCCCCCTCGCCGCCACCTCCGGCCGCCGCGACGAGTCCGCCGACGACGACGATGGCGAGGACGCGTTGGCCTTGGCGCCACGCCACCGCCAGCCGACGCGGCTCATCACGTGCCTCAGGCTCATGGCTTGGCTACACTAGACGCACGCACACAGAGCTGGCTGATGAGCTAAATCGACGAAGCAAGCAAGCCAGGAGGCTCCAGGCTTTATATACACAGAGACAGAGCGCCGGCTGTTTTTTGATTCCGGTGTGCCAGCCCAGGGAGCTCATGGTTTCGGCCGCCCTCGTTTTCTCGCGGGAAATAAAACTGCACGCGATCGGTTGTCCAAGATGAAACGGCGGGCGGTAGGCCTGCGGTTTTGCCGGTGGAGTGGGAATAGGAAATGGGTGAGCAACAGTGTTCGGTGTTCCCAAATCATGACGTTTTTATCTGGTGACAAAACAGCATCAGGCGGCTTATCAGACACAGAAACCATCAGCCCAACAACCATTAGCTCACTCTACCTGATAATCGAGCCACTTCAGATCAAATCAATTCTAACAAAGAGCGAGCAAAACATTATATTCTTATTCAATTCAATTCAACTGGTAGGGAAAAAAAGGAAGCAAAACATAGCAGTTCTCTTGTTTCTGCCATTGCAAGCATTATATTCTCCAATTCAATTGGTAAGAAAAAAAAGAAGCAAAATTTAGCACTTCGTTCGTTCGTGCCATTACACTGAATCTATACACTGGTTACATACAGCAACGCCGAAATTGGTTATTACCTAGGATTCACTTATACATGGCTGACTGAAGCAATCATGTCGCAAATATATCAAATCGAACGAAAGAAGATGGTTACAGACTGATATATAATTCGTATATATGATGATGATGATCAGAATGCACACGAGGATATATGTGCAATATTCAACAAGCTCAACTGAGGTGAGCAATGTCAATCTCGTCAGGGAGCTTGAACGTATCCGCAGCCCCAAACTTCCTCCTGCCGTCCTCCCACTCGTCTTCGTCCTCCTCTGCGGTACCCTTGTCATCGCCGTGGCTGCTTTCGTGGGCCAGCACCGGCGATGACGGGTCCTGGACGCTCTTGGACCTGCAGGGCTCGTTTGCCAGCATGCTCACCTGCCCGTGGTGAGAGATCTCCACGACAACCGTGTCATCGTCCTTTGGAAGGGGCTGCTTCCATGGCTCTCCGTCAACCCTCATGAACGTGTGCTCTGCCGCGCCTTTGTGGAACTCAAACCGGATCCTATGGGCCTGTGAAATCAGATTTAGATGGAGAGCACCTGTATCAGTGTACCACAAAACCAGGATGGTATCTCAACACTGAGTTCACGTTTCTGAGATATACTTCCACATTAGGAGGAATTGGTAGCAGAAGCAATTCATACCTGCGCGATGCGAGTGCCATGTCCATTAGGGGCCAGTAGGACCAGCCCGTGCCAGGCGTCACGGAAGCCAACAACCTCAATAAGTCCATCGTCAACAAAAGGTGGAGTGAACTCCCTCTGCACATTGCCATAATAGATTCGTCAACTAATTGCCATGGCTTGCAAATAGGTATGTTCAGTTCACGGAGACAAAGACATGGAAACTCACATCTGCTGCTCTCCTAGTGCCAGGTGTGCCCCAAGGATTCAAACCTCCAGAAAAACTAGGCAGGTTCAGACAGACAATGGATCGAATGCTGCAAGAGGTGCAAATGCAGAGATTACAAATCCATCTGCTACCCAAAAGAAATACAGATAGCCAAGCAGTATGATGAAATGATGAACAGATGGGACAGAACAAGGATTTCCCAAGTCAAAGCAAGAAGCTTTGGTCTGTCATACCATATTGTAGGATTACATAATGCATAGGACAAAAAAACGCCTAAGTTTACCTGTGATGAATGTGAAGTTCCTCCCAGAGGCCACCAGCTCTTTTCATGACCTTAACTTTTGCAATTTGAGCAAGGTTCCTGGAAACAAAGCAATCTAGCTTATAGTTTATTCAAAAAAAAAGGAGAAGAGGGGAGAAAAGGGGAAACCTGGAACTGGAAGATACACGAGTGATAAAAGTAGTATATCTAGTACTGTTAATAATACACCAGAGCTATAGTCTCCCAGATTGTAAATTCAGAATGCAAAATCAATTAGTCACTACAGATAGAGAAGATAAAATGACAAATACAGCACTCCCCTTCCCACACTCCTGCAGCCTGATTTCAAATGTAACACTAAACATTATCAAGATATGAGGCACCATTAGTCCTAGCCTCCTAGATGATAGACAGTAACTATCACAAAAGACAAGCACCATAGCAGTATGATTTGGGATTATGATATATTTAGTGAATTTTACCTTTTTTTTTTTTTTGAAATTAGTGAATTTTACCTTGACGATGGTTGACTTAGAGAAGCACAAAACCATCCTTGTTTAAGTCCAAGCTTAGCATATTGACCCTGCATAATTGATACATGTTAATAAATCAAAGATTTATAACTTCATTATACTAGCTGACCATTTGTTTAACAAGCACAATGAAAATATAGTAACAGAACTAAATTAGAAAAAAAAATACCTGATTTGTCAGCTGGTTCTTGAACTTCTCTGGATTCCTCTTCCTTTCAGAATGAAATGCATAAGACACTTCTGCATCCATCCCTGCATGTCAAGTCATCCTTGTCATGTTTGACTCTTTCTTTTAATTGTTATCTGCTTAAGGAATAAGGATTCACCAAATATGGATTTAATTAAAAAAGAGAGAATGATAATCTTCCATAACATTAATGTCTTTAGACATGTACTAGTTTCCTTAATGGGTCAGCGAATCCCTATCCTTTGTAGCATGAACTAGAACCCAGCATCACATTTCAAGATTAACAAAAAAACAATTGGATAGTAATAGGGACATAATGGTCTTGCCCCCATTTGTGTAACATAAAGAGGAGAATAACAGTGAAGACTTACCCATACTAAAGTAATTCCAAAATCCTCCACGGAATGTGTGGTAACCTTCCTGAAGTAAGCAAGAATGATCATGGAAGCTTTGAATTAAATACAGTAACCAAATGACTTTGATTGTAATGGTGCGTGAGCCATTATCTTACAACAAAAACATAGCCTTTAGTCCCAACATAGCTTGTAACTCTCTTACAACAACAACGTAGACATTATCTTAAACGAGCATAATTCCATAGAGAAGAAAGTTGCAATAGAAAGAGATGTCTTACTATATTAAGGAGTCACTACTTGAGACACGATGAAACGCATGCAATGAATGAGGCAACTCTAATGGAGCAATAGGATCACATGGGCCTTCTTCTGAATTCGCATTCTCAAAATGATGTGCCAACTGAAACATCAAGTTACAATAAATTGAATCTGCCTCAGCATGAGAGAGAACAATAAGCATGCTTTAAAATGAGAGAAGATATGAAGATGAAGAGTTAATTATTCAATAATTTAAAATGTAATAAATAACTTTGTATCTTAGAAGCAGCAATTAAATGAGCATAGGAGATGCCCCATTGTTGCAGCAAATATTAGACTTTTTTTTCAGCAAACACACAAGAGAGCTACTTTTTCTTAAATAGTTCCATACAGATACCGCAAAAAGATGGGCTAGACAAGCAGAAAGACATGACCAGAAGATTTTTTATTAAACAAATGGAATAATATTTTTATCCTTAGGGAAATCATTACATAAACTAAAAACTAAGAATGAGCTATTGGTCAGTAGAAGGATGCTTAATTTCTTTTGGCAGTACCTATCGATCTTAATTTCTTTTGCATGCTTCACTAGCCCAAGGAACGATTTTACAGCCTCTTGGTCAGTAGAAGGATTCTTCTTTCCCTGCAATGTTGAATTCAACATAAATTCCAATGTCTTCTTAAAGGCAATTTGAAAGCAAGATTGCAAGCTATAGTCAGATGAGAAAAAAGAGATAATCATCAACAAAATTGCATTTACATATATATAAGCTGAGAGATCATAAAACCTATAAGAGTGCATCAACTTTCCAAAATTTTCTTCACTCACCACAGCGTAAATCTCTAAAAATAAACATTGAAACCACAACTTGATCCTATTTAAAAAGTACTACAAAGTATTAGACATTATGTATACAGGTAGTAAGTAGATGGATGAAAGTCATTGGTGCATCAGCATAAACTATTGGTAAATCACCTTCGCTATTCTATCTTGCATCGAGGATGAAAATTTGAAAACATACAAATAACTTCCTTTTTTCCTTTTGTGTGGAACATGAGCAACACAATGACATAAAGGAAATCTGTTTTATAAGAACATTATTGGCCACGTACCCATCCAAATGAAAAGGGGAGGTTATTTCCAGTTCCAAGAGGCACAGTTGCAACTGGAGGTGGGTGGGAAAGCTTAAGATCACTGACTACCCCAAGCAGCCAGCTAGCTGTACCATCACCGCCTGCAACCTAATTGAAATCTGTTTAATCAAAAGAAGTAGAATGGGAAAGCAAAAGAGATAGACACCTATGTATAACAGTATAGTCTAAATTCTGAAAGTGTTATGACTCACAATTAGCCTCAGCGTCCTCCAAATTTGAACTGCAAGAATGTCTCCTTCCATCTTTAGCCTTTCAAGGTGGGCATACAAACGATGCAACACCTTATCTGGAGCCTCTTCTGAGAGATCAAAAACCTGAAAATAACTGAGCAGCTCTCACAGAAATCCCAGATTCAAAATGCCATTACGGCCAGAAGCAGATTTCCATGGTCTAGCATCCCCAGAAAGACAAAAAGGTACCTGCGCTTCATTGAGAACCTCACGGTATGTTTTGATTAAACTGCTTCCAAGTTGGCCTCCAGATCTTGAGTTGATGAACACTACAATGGGGCAGGGTGGCGCATGATCAACAGGTACTTGTTCGGCACCTGGCTTCAGAATGTAATCTGGAATGTAGTAGTCCTCTAGCTGCCCACACGGTTTAGAACTAGAACCAACCACGGTCTCTGCCTCCCCTTCCATCCTGCAAAACCGTTGTCACAGTTTCAATGGGCCAACTCACTGGTATCACAGAGGTTACTCCCTCCCACAGGGCATATTTTGGTTGGGTAGAGTCTTGAATTAATTTCTCATACAGTCGTACAACAGAATCAATCAGCACCATCCTAAATGGGTATGAATTTATTGATGCAACATTTGTGCACGAAGCATGAATTATAATTTGACCCAATTGTTGGTCAAAACTTGAAGAGTTTGACTTCTGCAAATCGGATATTCCCAGAATTAAAGGACGGAATGAGTGAATTCTGCTATTTTATCATCATCAACACAGAATAACCGTGAATAATTTTCTGAGCACATCAGAATCAGATTGCAGGAAATGGAGAACGGAAAAGGAATCAGGTGCGGGGGCAAGTAAAAGACATGTATACCCGAAATTGAAGTCAGTGGATACGAGTCATACGACACATGTACATACTGTCAATTGGGTCAGATCCGAATGCGTATAGCTTCGGGGCGCTCGCTTCCGCCCACAAAGAAGGCAAGGGAAAGAACGGCGTACCTTTGAGATGATCGTCGCCGGCGAAGCGCCCTCGCCAAGTCACCGGTGCTCGCCCAGCGCCGCTACCGCCCGCCGGCGAGGAACTGGGACGTGGGCCACGACGGATCGGATCGAGGGAGAGGGAGAGAGTCGCCGCCTGGGTGGGCCCTGAGCGCCGGCGAGGATGAGATTTGGCTTGCTGAGGATTCGATCTCTCGGAGGAAGATCGATGGGAGGAGGAGGACAGAAGGCACTCTGGCAGCCACTCTCTTTTGTCATCGTCTTCTTGGGCTCGCATGTTACCCATTTTAAGATTTTACTTTTTTTAGGGTTTTTTACCTTTTTTTTTTTTTTTTTTTTTTGCTATAGGTGTTTTTTTTACATTGACGAGTGACTTTGAGTCTTTGTGTGGGAAGCATATTTATGAGTTTTATTTTATCCCTTATTTTCTAATCCATTACTAGTATTTGAAACTACTAGCATATGATTGCTCCATTTTTTTACCTGATATGATTGCGCGTTTTCTACTTGGTTTGACTGAGTGAGTGTCACTTATCAGCAGTTTCCAACTCACCCTGTTTGATTGATGGCTTTTTTGCGGCTCATAAATCGGCTGATGTTGCTTTGTTGTAAGAGAAAACATTGTATAATACTCCTAGTGATAAGGGCGGCCGATAAGTTCAAGCAAACAAAGCTAAGTGCTAATTTTGTGATTATGATGGCAAGACTAACTTTTAGTAAGTGCTAATATTGTCATTAGTGTATGTTTTGTGTGCCAATTAGGGTGGTAGTAGTGCTAATTAGATATTTAATGGTTTTAATTACTGATTATCACGCCAACATTTTTCTTAGTGCATATTTATTAGTGTATATCAGTTGTCATTATTTTTTAAATAATAGATACAATCATTCAACTATTCTCATTGCATCCACTCTCATCCATCTAGCAAAAATTGCTCCATCCAAACAAACTGGAAGCATGCAACTCTCATCAATCCAAACAAACAAAAAACGGCTCCATTCAATCAAATAGAAAGCATGAATAAGTCCTTCCTAAACGCATGATGATCATACCCTATCCAATTTCATCCTCAAACTCTAAACATGCCATAAATGATTGTACTATTTGCGATTACTAGCGTATGATTGTTTGTTTTCTACATTGTTTGAGGGACAAATGCATGTATTTTGTCAACAATTTTGAACTATTTATTATTTCTTAGGAGATACATATAAATCAATTTCCACAAAATACCCCCTTTTTAAAAAAGATCAATAAGGATTCATAATTTTACATAATTTTGAACAAAAAATTCAAAAACAAAATAGTCATAAAAATTCAAAGCTGTAGTTATTAGTATCCTACATTAGTACTTTCAAAGCCCTCAGAATAATTTCTTATACAAATATCTTGATCCATAATGAAATAGTCGAAAAGCGGATAAATGGCCAAGTATGCAATTTTTGAAAAAAACACACCAATAAACATCATAGTTCAAACACCATACAGAGAAACTATGGTTTTAATATTTATTATACGCTCTTGTTAGCTGTAGCAACACAACCGCAAATTTGCTAGTTAGAGTAAAGAAAAACAGAGAAAGAGTAGGCCTCACTGTTGCACACAAGGCTATTGCATACAAGTTCAGGTTTAACTGGGCCCAGCTAAGCAAAGCTCTATGTTTTGTTTTGTTTTCATGCTCACCTCACTTGTACTGTGTACTTAAAAAAACTAGTGTAAATCAGATCGGCCCAAACAAGGCTGTTGCACACAAGTTCATGTTTAACTGGGCCCAGCTAAGCAAAGCTCTATGTTTTGTTTTCATGCTCACCTCACTTGTACTGTGTGCTTAAAAAAAATAGTGAACATCAGATCGGCCCAAACAAGGCTGTTGCACACAAGTTCATGTTTAACTGGGCCAACTAAGCAATGCTCTGAGTTTTGTTTTCATGCTCACCTCACTTGTGCTGTGTACTTGAAAAAAAAAAACCTAGTGTTTTAGGGGCACAAACTTGAGGGACTTTGTGGAGCACCTCTTTATGTGCTCTCATAACTCCACTTTTTTTTTCAAACCGAGTGTGTGGAGCTAAAACCGTTTGGATAAAAGATGTAGAGCGGAGCTAAAAAAATGTAGAGCGGAGCACTCTCAAACACCCCCTCACTATGCCATGTGGAGTAACACAACAATTTTTCGTGAAGCCTTGATCGGTTGTTCTAAATTGCCGCTACGTGCAGGTTGTGGCTGCGCTTCACCATGTTAATCTATATCTCTTATAAAGTTAATCTTGACTACAAGTCATATCTTAACGTTCAAACCATCATATATTTCATCTTGTTTTATCTATCCGCATCATATTCACTAATAACCATGTCATCTTACTAAAGTGAATATCAATACAAGTTTTATCTTAATATGTACTCTATCCACATCATTTCTACTAATAGTCATATGATTCCACTAGCTTTTTAACCTCTTAACATAAAAGCTGTCCACTAATAACCATGTCATCTCACTAAAGCAAATCCCAATGCAAGTTTTATCTTAATATGCACCCTATCCACATCATTTTCTACTAATAGACATGTGATCCCACTAACTTGTAACCTCTTAATGCAAGCTATCCATGTCATCACCATTAAGCGCAATTACTACTTTCAATCTATAAGAAATACAAAAAGACATCCATACAATATAGTTTGTTTTGTTGTTCCATCATCTTATAATAATTTGATCTAATTTTATTAGTCTTGTTATTGGATTCTTCCATTGCTTTGCTTAATTGACAAAATGAATATAAGAGCATGTAGGCTTAACTCATATAGAAACTATTTTATTTTATTAAAAAAAGTCTCGCAACAACGACTGTGGTATCCTTCTAGTTTACTCAAATTTAGTCACCAAAGCAGTGCAAGTGAATGGACGGTGGGAGTTGGAACTTGGAAGGGCCAAGCAAAAGTACTCTGCCTGACCCCACTTTCCAGAGGGGAACAATACTCGGTCACAGTGTATCTTGTGGCCTGCATTTGTCTGTTCTCTTGTGCAGAGATCTTTTGAGATAGGTTGGGTTGGGTTGGGTGAGATCGCTTGTGGTCCATTTCCGAGGACTGATAGCATCCTAGTAAAGGTGTTGCCGCCATGATTCCCCCCTTTGCATTCCATGGCCATGCTCCTCCTAGCCAGCTTTCTCCTGTCCCCTTCGACACTTGGAATGCTTGCTATATGCTAGCTCAACGGCTGGTGGCTATGTGATCGCAAGCCCCTGCAAACTCGTGGAAAGCAAATAAAGAGTCACAAAAGAAGGATTAGATCTTGCTCTTTTTCATGTACTAAACACCATTAGCAGCTTTGGATAGGAAAAATAAGAACATCACATGTCAATCACCTAGGACCATCAGATCAGAAGAGAAGATCATAGTACCTCGGATCTCGTAGCCTGCCATAGCCCATCACATCTTCTTCTCAAATTAAACAAATTTAAGGGTCTTTTAAAAAGGTGAATCTGCAATATTCTTGAGCTCCTGATGACTCACGCTTGGCCACTAATCTAATGCCCAAGTGTGCCAGTGCCACCGTCTGCAAGCAAAGCTGCACAGGCCACCGGCAAGGCATGTGGCTTGTTTGCACGATGCTTCCATGTCCACGCTAAACGCCAGCAGAATATAATAGAAACGCTTCAGTTCCCTGCAGCTCTCTTTCTTTCACACCACAAAACAAGCAGCAGCAACAGCAAGCGTACATCCATGCCATGATGTACCCCTGCGTGCTCTCGTTTTCAGGCGTGTTTCTTTGTGGTGAGTGGTGTCGATAGCGACCAGTTCAGGGATCAATTCAAAAGATCAGGACGAAGAATCTGATGCCTCTAAGCAGGCAGGCGGGCAGGAAGGCTTGTGGCAGTATCAAAATCTGCACGTTGCTGTCACTGACCTGGTGAGCTTTAGATCAGCCCCAACCTCTGCAGATTTTTCAAATGATGTTACTTCTGCGTTCCCCTTACCTAGGCTGGATATTTTCCATTTAAGAACACCCTACTTGACCAGATAACCAAGGCATCCACACAAGAACCATATCCTAATCCCATGCTCAATTGGATAATTAAGAATTCCCAGATCCATCATTGCCATGTGGCAACTTGCACAAATTGTATTGCCAGACGAGCAACAGTGCGTGCCGCATGTTTCAGCTGCCATTGCAACCTTAAATAAATCTCAGCGAAAGAACTGATGTGGTGAAACATGAAATTAGAACTCATGCAGACAGTGAGGCCATCAAACAATGCAAGTGTAAATGCGAGCCTATATCATTTCTCTTAGGTTAGTGAATACTGCCTCATCAACAAACAGAAGAGGAGGAAGGAATTAAACACAACAAAGTAGTGGGGACATATACAATCTCCAGCAAAGCCATCGCCATTTACAAATACTATCATGTTTCTGGGACAGCTGCCCTGATAACTCTGCGCGCGCAAGGTTGACGACCGAAGAAAGATGCACGCTTCGATTTGATGACCGAAGAAAGATGTATGCCTCAGTGTTAACTGATCTCGTCGTGATCCACATCTTCCAAAAGCTTGGATACACTAAAAGTGACCTTCTAATGTAGTTAGCATCAGCACCTACACCAGTCACCGCAAGTTGCCTGCCTCAGGTAAAGCTGCAACAACAAAACAGAAATCTACCATGAGCAAATTTGATCATAATCATGAAACAAGACTCATACCGAGTTGCCAAATTTCACCACAAGGCTCAAATATAGTTCCAAGGCTCAAATACTGAAGAGAGTAAACAGTAGCATTCGAGAGCGATAGTTGACGCAAATTACCAATCATGAAGTCATCCTAGCATTCGAAAGAGTAAACTGTAGCACTCAAGAGCGATAATTGACACAAATTGCCACTTGGCAGCTCGTATACCATCTATATGTCGCTACAACAAAAATAGACCACAGAAAAGTGGAAATGTAATGCTTTTAGAATCTAAAAGCAAGTTTGCAACCCATCAGCTAGAGCACTACTGGGATTGCAGATCACTCCAAGCATCATATGATGGCTCTTGTCAAGGCAAGCAACGCTTTCTCACTCGTTATGATGCAGCTCTCCCTTTTCCCCAGTAGAAACTTCATGAACCCAAAAGTAGCTATCAACATTTTGCTACAACTTTTGCAATAATTTGCTCACCTCACAATTAGTATTTTTATTAATTGTTCCCTGGCAATGCTACCCACGAGTAATAATTAAAAGAGATTGCTACCATATCAATTTTTAAACGCCGCGTCCATGTTCACCAGCAGAAACTTTTCCATTTCTGTAGTACATACATACAGTGAATGGTACTCGCAGTTCTTATCTGAAAGGCATGGTATTTTGAGATGAAGGGGGATTTGCAGACTCACTCATTTCTGGCAATGCCCGCGTTGGAGCAATTCCTCGCCGGTGCGCCGCTCCCGGACTGCGCGGACCCAGAGCTGAAGAAATCTGAAGGCGATCTCTTCCTTTGGCGTGAGGCGAGGAAGCGACCACCGCCGTTCCGGGAGGAGGTGGCCTCGTCGCTGCGGCCGCCGCCGTGGCGCCCTGACGACGCCGAGTGGTGGTGGTGGCACAGGCCCGGCTGCGAGGTGGAGCACGGCATGTTGCTCTCCTGCAAGAAAGGAACGTGGCCGGGCGACATTTGGATCAGAACAACGAGTCAAGAATTCGTCCACCGCCGATCGATCGGCGATTCCGAAAGATTGCAGGGCAGATCTTTGCAAAGCGATAGAATGGCAGGCAGATCGAAGAGCAGAGCAGGTGAAGAGAGAAACGTACCTTTGCGCACTCTGCGCCGCTGGCGCCGTTGGCGGGGGCCTCTCGGCTGCTGCTGGACGTGGAGCTCGCGACGGGCGGCGGCGTGGCCTCGGCCTCGGTCTCCTCCGTCCACGGCACGACCTGGTTCTCCCCTCCCCTTCCTCCTCCTCCTCGTCCTCATCCTCGTCCTCCTCAACGACCATCTCGTCGTCGTCGTCGTCGTCGTCGCCATCATCATCCTCGTCGTGACGGCCATGGTCGCCAGCGCCGGCGCCGTCGCCCATCTCCACGTCGCCGCCCACGGCGGTGGGTCCGCCGCGCCGGACGCAGCAGCGGTCGCAGAGGGACGCGGTGGGGCCGAGCCTGGGCCCCGCGGCGCGCCAGGGGGTGGGTCTTGCGCAGCCCCGGCACAGGAGCGCCCGCGCGTGGCGCGCCACCAGGAAGTTGGCGCCGTGCACCTGCGCGTCGCAGCCCCAGCAGAGCGTGGCCTCGTCCGCGCCGCAGTACACCCTGGCCGTGGCGCCGCACAGCTCGCACGCGCCGGGGAACGCCCGTGGCGGCGCCGCCGACCTTCTCCTTCCCGCCTTCACCCGCCGCCGATGCCGACATGATCCTCGCCACAACAGCTGCCACAGGGGAGAAAGGGAGGGAGATTGATTTGTCTCTCGGTTGGTTTCTTGGCTTGGCTTTGGCCTTTGCTTCTTGGTGTGAGATGTGAGGAGGGGAGATGGAATGGATGTGAGGCTGGGGAGGTGCGGGAGGTTTTGAGCCTCCAACCGAGGATCCTCTGCGGATGCGCTTCGCTCCCACTACTGGCCGCGGGAGCCTCCAGCTGGACATTCCCTTCTTTTCCTTTTCTTCTCTCTCTTCCTCCACACCCCTCACTCTCTTTCGAGTTTCGAGTAGCTGTCGACAGAGCAAAGCATGTATTTATCTATCTTTATTCAGCAGCGACTGCCCAGGTAACACCGCGTAAATGAGATTTAAGATTTGGTAGGGCTTCTCCACCGGATTGGTAGAGTTTCTCCACCGGATTCTAGAGCTGGTATAAAGTCGTTTTATACTAAACGGGATAAAATAAATTAGTTCCACGCATGGAACCCCTAAAACATGCTCTCAAAATTTTAGCTTCACCCGGTGTCCTCTCATATCCATGTATAGTAGTTAGGTGAATTTTTGTTTTGCAAACAGGGGTAATAAATTGACTCTAGCTCCACCACAAGAGTCGTTTTTTTGGAGCTAATGCGAAGAAAATGGATTCACATGTGGGTTTATCTATCTTTATCTAGCGGCGACTGCCCAGGCTAACACCGTGTGAATGAGATTGAAAAGCCAAAGTGTTTCAATTATTTACTTATTTATGAAAATACGAGTTTTTTTTTACATTTTAAAGTACATATCATACATGCTATCACCATAAAAGTATATCAGTCCAGAAAATTAAAACCCGGTACTCCTCCGTTCTAAATTATAAGATCTTGTTTGGTTTCATAAGTCAAGTGACTTATTAAGTTAGGTGACTAAAAATCGATAAGTCATGCCTGTTTGGTTGTAGATGACTTATAAATCGATTCTATGTATACAAATATATATAAAAAGGAGTGAGTTATAAGTTTTAAATACTCCTTTCGTTCTACTACATTATAAGTCGCTTTGACTATTTTGGTTCATCGTATCTAGACATATTATTATATCTAGATGTGCATAGCAAAATAGATGTCTGAAGTCAAAGTGACTTACAATTTTGAAAACGGAGGAAATAGAAGTGTGCCAACTTATGGCTTATAAGTATCATGACTTAATAAGCCACTATTCAGGTGACAAAATAAGTCACTTTTCATCTTTTTCAACTTATAAGCAAGTGACTTATTTAAAACAAAAAACATGACCTAAGTCGCTCCGACTTTTATTTTTGTGCATACATTTTTTCTACGTGTCTAGGCGTATTATTATACTAGATACATGGTAATAAAAATAGATATTAAAAAAGAAAATTAAAGCGGTTTATAATTCAGAACACAGAGAGTACGTGATACTTTGTCGCAGTCAAATGTTATCCCAGCAAAGTGAATCTTTTTTTTTTTTTGTTGACGGACGAGTAAAGTGAATCTTGTTTTCCTTTGCATTACCAGCTAGCAAAGGCCGATAGAAGAGATGCTCGTCCAGGCATCTCTCGATAACAAGATCAGCAACGGTGACATGCATCTCGGCCGGTCGACATCATTCATGCATCTCCTCGGGTAGCAGGACAAGCTAGAAAACGTGAGGCTGGGAAGAGACGGAGTGAGTGAGTGGGCGCCAAGCAAGGGAAGAAGCAAAACACCACACGGTCCACACCAGGAGGAGTGAGCATGTAGGACAGCCAGCCGCAAGCGAGCGGGGCCACGGCCAGCCACAAGCTCCCCAAGGCTCCTCCAGCAGCAGCTGAGGTGGGCGGTGGGCGGTGGGCGCGTCGGGTTGGGCGGGCCACGTGAAGCCGCCCCGGATCCGTCCATATATCCACTCCTGCGCTGCCACCTCGTACTCCTCGTTCACCAACTCACATGACCCCAGATACTAGTAGATATTTCCTCTCTACTCTACTGCCACATGCCGTTGCCGTCCTCAGTGCTCACCACCCCCTCTCTCTTTCTCAATCCAGACGGCTACAAGTTTTCATTTCCCATCGCTACACCTACACGCGATGTAGCACACGTAGTCGACTCACAACAACTTTGATCCTAAAATTTATTAGGATTTTTCAATAAATTTAAAGCTACGAGAAAAAAACTTTATATTAAAGCATACCATATTATATGTTCATTATATAGATCTCCTCATGTGGAGTCCAATAAAATTGGATTTTTTATTTTACGATTTTTTATGATTTACTATGATTTTTCAAAGGTTTGGTTCTTGTAGCAAAACCATGGTTAGTGTAGCAAACCGCCATTCAAAACTGCCCTAGGGGGTAAAGTAGGCGGTTTTTGGAAAGTTCAAAGGGTAAATTAGACTGTTTTTATATTTTGGGGCTTAAGTAGACCACACCCCATAGTTGGGGGCGATCTAGACTTTTCCCGTCTGTCTATTGGTTTTTCTACATCGGTTTCATTTGTTGGGCACAATTTTGCCTCATGTGAGAACATGTTTGGTTCCTTATAGGGAAAAAAAAAGTATTTGTAATATAGTAATAGGGTGTCTGGCCCGCCTTCGGGGGCAGCGGCAAAGGGGCCGCGGCGCCTTGGCGGGTGGCTGGGCGGCGGCGAGTGGCGGCGGCGTGGCCGCACGGGGGGAGGCGGCGTGCCCGCGGGGCTAGAGGCGAGGGGCGCGGTGGAAATTTGGAGCCGAGAGCGTGGAATATTTTCTTTCTTTGTTTGTCCCTAAAAAGTTACATCCTCCGTTGACACTTGTTATCATATAAAATTATTAATCAATTAAACATGAGAAAGGGGTATAAATAATAAAAACAACCTAGAATAGGGGTCACTAACATATTTCCATCGGTTTTGGTAATGTTGTGAATTGCGGGGACTAAAGAGGAAAAAGCAGAGAGTTCGCGAGCCATACGACTACGCGACATAGCGCAATCAACTCCGAGAAAGACTCTAGAAGGCTCCGGATTAATCCCGGCGTGGACCAAACTTGACACCGAAGAAAACATCATCTAGAAGACTCCGAAGCCCACGGCGCGACGGCGGGACCCAGGGGGACTCCCCACTGGGCGTCGCCCAATAATGGGGCCGATCGGCCTGCTACTAACGCCACGCAAGCCTGTCTCCGGAACCTTCCTCCACCGCCTCTAAGGCGCAATCTAAACCGGTTGTTTAACGTCGGTTTGATCCGAGGGCGTCGGTAGAAGCACGAGATGAATCAAAGATTAGTACCACATCGCTTTCGAAATTTGAAGGGACATAAGAAGACCCATATATATAGACCCCTAGACCCCCCTTTTTAGATCATCAAGTTCTCAATTCAACAACAACGCTTCAAGATCCAAGTCATATCCCCTTATTTGTAGAAACATCGCTTTAGGAAGAGTAGCAATCAAGACTAGAACTAGTAGGAAGGGAGAAATCCGCTCGGATCGTCGGAGGCCGGCTCAAGATCAGGCCTCGTTCTTGTAAGTTCTTCATTGTAAGTAGTCTTCAAGTTCCAGACACGTTCTTAATATGAATATCTTGATCATGTTTATATTCGAGATTATTTGTTCTAGTATTTACTTTGATTACACGTTTAGCATAGTTGAATTCTTGTTATGTTCATACATGGATTAGTATAGCGCTCATCTATTGATATCATGGGTGAGTGGTAGAGATGATGTAATCGTGGTGATTAGATCTTATTTACCTGCGTTTGCACCCTATGTGCCGAGTCGTGTGGTAGATCGTGGTGGTGGCGAGCACCATTGAGTCCTTTGCAATCCATCCCCCGTATGTAGGCCTAGCGGATGATATTATTCGGGTTGTTCTAAGTTTCGGCCTTAGTCTTCACGGATTCTGTCCTCATGTAAGGATTTAATTAGTCTTTCTTCAATGATTGTTAGATGTATTGCACTAATTGAGTAGATCCTAACTTATAGTTTAGAGTTACATATTGGAGTTTCTAATGCTAGCTAGCCTATGAATTGCTATCGTCCCATTGTTTGACACTTTCTATTTTAAGCCCACTTAGATATGACTTTGGTTGAATCTATTTATTAAGAACTTTATCATTATCTTTATTGTGAACTTTGATCCTTGTTTAATTAATTGATAAGTTTAACACTTAAGCTTTGCACACGAGAGATGATTATGATGTTTAGCACCTATGCATAGTTAATTCATGATAGAAGACTTCTTTCCCTGTGGTAGAATATAAATTCAACACTGGTTCTTACTCCTGGTTAAAAGCTACAATGGTATATTCATATCACGTAAACTGCGGATACCCAGTTATAATTGTTTATTTACTTATTAAGAAGTTATCAAGGCATAGTACGAATATTTTATTCCTTGCATATTAGTAGTTTAACTATAGGGATGACAACCTTTTCAGATATGCTATGAACTGCAATGAATATTTCTTTTAGTTTTATACGGAAGCAACATCGATATTCTTTCTAAACGCCATTACTAGTTAGTGACGTTAGAAATACCAACACCTCCTTGTTTATATAGCCCTCAAAAAAAAACTTGTATCTCAAGCAATCTCTAAAGGTCCTTATATTTACGGAATATCTTTTTTTACAAACAAACTCTTATTCTTTTCCTAATAGGAGAATTTTTTTATAGATTAGAATATCTCCGCACACAAAAAAGTCATAATCCTAATCCGAAACTACGATGGCGTGGGCGGCGGTGGAGGTGGTGGTGGCGGCTGTATGCGGCCTTGGCGCCCGCCACCTCGAAAGGTCCTAATGGCTAGAGAGGGGGGTGAATAGCCTATTAAAAATTCTACAAACAACACTAAGCAAGGCGGTTAGTAAATAAGGCGGCGTAGCGAATAAGCAAATGCTTCAAGCTAATTATGCAAGCCTCCTAGCAATTCTAGCAATTCTAATATCTCTAGTCACAAACAATGGCTAGGTTGCTAAGTTACTCCTAGGTGGACAAGATATGCTAACTAATTCTACCACTAGGAGCTAACAAGGCTAAGCTAACTAAGCAAGCTACTCACACTAAGCACCCTAACAAGATATACTACCAAAGTAATGCAAAGGGGTGCTAGAATACAATACCACCGGTGTAGTATCGAGGTTGTAGCCAATCACCGTGATCACCAAGAAATCTCTAACGAGCAAGAACAAGTGACACGATGATTTTTCACCGAGGTTCACGTGCTTGCCGGCACGACGCTAGTCCCGTTGTGGCGACACACCCACTTGATGGTTGCTAAGCTTAATGGCCGGTGCCAAATCCCCGGTGGAAGCTCAAGCACACTAATCACAAGAGGGGGTACAACAAGCCACGAGCAATCCACTAGTGCTCCTTTTGCGAATCTCCCGCGGGGTAAGGAACGGCCCCTCACAAACCACCGGTGTGGCCTCGAACAAGCTCCAATCGAGCTCAACACCGCCTCTTGCTCCAAGCCGCTAGGGAACCAAGCAAATTCCCAAGAGAAACAAGATCCTGCGGCTTCTCCAAGGATGAAGTGCCTCTAGATGCAAGACTATCAAGAAATGCACTTCTATCACTCTCAATCTCACTCAAGAATCGAAGTTAGAGTGGAGAGATGAGTGGAGAGGAGTCTCACAAGCTTACAAAAGGCTGTTGAAAATGTGCAAGAGAGACCTCCAAGGACCGGCCAAGCCACTATATATATACCCCCAAGTCGAAATAGAGCCGTTGGTCCAAAACACATCCCCTCGGACGCCCCACGGACGCGCCGGGGTGCCCATGCCGGACGCTCCGAGGCACCGGCAAAACCACGGCGCCCGACGCGCCCGGCGCCAAGGCGTCCAGCGGGGGGGCCTCCCGACATGCTTCGCGGACCGTGTACGGGCTCGCGGGCGCCGGCCAGCGCCACGTCGGCGCGATTCTTTTTTCGGCGACGGATTCTCCACAACGCCCGGACGAGCGGATCCAAATTGACCGCGTCAGCGCCGTCGCGCCGGACGCGTCGAGACGCGCCATTTTGAATATTTGCAGAGCGCTGGCGGCGCCAGCCGGCGCTCAGCGTCGCAGCGATTACAAAATATTCCTCTTCATCGTTCGCGTCGTCGTCTTTCCATCTTTCCAAGTTTTCGCTTCTTGTCTTGAGTTGCCAACACTTGAATGTGTCCCGTGAGCACAAGTGTTAGCATGTCGCGATCGGTTAGACAAGAACGAAGTTAGTGCTCTCAATCCTAAATGCATATGCAAGTCAATTGGACCTAGAAGCACTTCACCAAAGGATTGTCGCGGCATCCCTCTTGATAGTCGGCTATCTATCCTATAATGTGATCACACGTTCTATCGTGTCTTGATCACCGAAAGGAAAACCCTATCAAGATACCTTTGCCTTGATCTCGGGTTCCTCTCAAGCCGATCACCGAGCTTGACGATCCATCATGTCCACCATCATTGTCCATGTTCATGATCATCATGCTCCTTGTCATCCATCTAATCCTATCTCATAAGTCACACTTAGAGCAAAGGATTAGTCCAACAAAGTGTGTCATCAATTTCTAAAACCAAACATAGAGATTTCAATCTCCCCTTTTTTGGTAATTGATGACAACCAAAATCACAAAGATATAAAATAAAATTCAATTGAACTTGAATTGCTTGCCCATAGCATTTTGATCATGAATCAAGGATTAGACAAACATTTCAAGGTTCGGTTTTGGTAGTAGTAGCTCCCCTACATATGTGCTTCCATGTGTTTGGATTAATTTGGCACATATGTATGGATAGAAATCTTGGGGAGAGATACTAATACCAAAAGAGATGCTAAGGTTCTAGAATTCGGACCTTTGAAGCGTGAAACCATCGGAGTCCTTAGCATCAATGTAACTAGACAATCATCAAAACTCAACATACCCCATGAGATCAACATTATAGGCTAAAATGTGAGCTTTGTCTAGATACATCCTATGCATGCTAGTTGGTCAATCACCAATCAATTTTCAAAAACTAGCATACACCAAGCAATCATGTATATTGAATTTAAATTGCCAGTGCAATATTTCATTATGATCATGCACATACAAATGTACAAATAGTCTATGAGCTTGCTCCTTCTATTTGTGTGATCCTTTCCAATATCTTTGTGACTTATTTCTTCCCCTTTGTCAACAATCACCAAAAAGGTGTAAATAAGAGAAATCAAGTCAATCAAAGCAACACATGTGGTCTCATCTAGATCACTTGTCTTTCCATGTATTCAAGTTTGAACCAAGGACAAGCTTTTTCACACCTCATATGCATAAGAGTTATCTTGCACCATGTTAGAATACACATCAAAGCGCATTTTCTAGAGTTGACACTAGGATTGCAAGCACATAAACATGTCACATGCCACCACTAGTTCATAACACCATTCAAAGCAATAGTGGTGCCACACATACATTGAAAACATTTTATTTTCCATGAATGAGCCTATTAAGCATGCATGATGGCTAGATGTACTAACAAGTCCTTAGCAACATATGAATGCCATGACAAACAACTTTTACCTTGGATTTGTCGAAGGAGAGGCATGTCATATAAGTGGGGGTGCATCAACTCAAGTTGGAGAAGTCAATAATGTTCAATTCTCCCTTTAGCATGCAAAACCTTTTCTCATCAAGTGGTTTGGTGAATATGTCGGCTAGTTGATCTTGATTGCCAATGCCCATGATACAAATGTCACCCTTTTGTTGATGATCTCTTATGAAGTGGTGCCTTATATCAATGTGCTTTGTTCTTGGATGTTGAACCGGATTTTTGAGTCATCTTTCTAGCACTTTCATTGTCACAATACAATGGAACCTTGTCAAATTTAAATCCAAAATCCCTCAAGGTTGACCTCATCCAAAGCAATTGAGTGCAACAACTTCCCCGCACTTATGTATTCGGCTTTCGGTTGAAAGAGCAACACTATTTTGCTTCTTTGAAGACCATGATACTAGTGACCTTCCAAGGAATTGACAAGTGCCACTTATGCTCATTCTATTGATCTTGCACCCTCCATAATCGGAATCCGAATATCCAATCAAATCAAACTTGGATCCCTTTGGATACCATAGTCCAACATCTTGTGTGCCCTTCAAGTACCTCACAATTCTCTTTGTTGCCTTGAGGTGACTCTCTCTAGGATCGGATTGATATCTAGCACACATGCCCACACTAAATGCAATGTCCGGTCTTGATGCGGTTGCATAGAGCAAACTACCAATCATGGACCGATATTTCTTTTGTTCAACCATATTACCACTAGGGTCGGGGTCTAGGCTTCCATTGGTTGCCATTGGTGTGGACATTGACTTGACATCTTGAAGATCAAACTTCTTGATCATATCCTTGAAGTACTTGCCTTGACTAACGAAGGTGACATTCTTCAATTGCTTGATTTGAAGCCCAATAAAGAATGTGAGTTCTCCAAGCATTGACATTTCAAACTCATTGGCCATCATCTTAGCAAACTCTTCACAAAACTCTTGGTTGCTTGACCCAAAGATAATGTCATCAACATATATTTACAACACAAACAAGTCTTTGCCAATCTTCTTGGTGAAGAGAGTGGTGTCCACCTTTCCCATCTTGAACCCTTTAGAGAGGAGAAAATCTCTCAACCTCTCATACCATGCTCTAGGTGCTTGCTTCAAGCCATACAAAGCTTTCTTCAACTTGTAGACATGGTTGGGATACTTTTCATCTTCAAAGCCCGGTGGTTGTTCAACATAGACCAACTCATTGATGAAGCCATTCAAGAATGCACTCTTCACATCCATTTGATAGAGCTTGATGTCATGAGCACATGCATAGGCAAACAAGATTCTAATTGCTTCAAGTCTAGCAACTGGTGCATAGGTCTCTCCAAAGTCAAGACCTTATACTTGTGTGTACCCTTGAGCTACTAGCCTTGCCTTATTTCTAACCACAATTCCATCTTGATCTTGCTTGTTCTTGAAGATCCACTTGGTTCCTATCACATTGTAGTCCTTTAGCCTTTCCACCAATTCCCATACATCATTTCTCTTGAAGTTGTTCAACTCTTCATGCATGGCATTGATTCAATCTTCCTTCTTTAGAGCCTTCTCAATATTCTCCGGCTCAACTTGAGACACAAAGGCATGGTGAGCACAAAAAGATGCTAATCTTCCTCTAGTGATCACTCCACTATTGATGTCACCGACAATTTGATCAATTGGATGATCTCTTGCAATGTTGGATGGTTGCATCACTTGCACTTGATGACTAGGATGAGTGGATGGACTAGCTTGTTGCTCTTGATCTTCATCTTGAGTACCACTAGTGCTTGCTTCCTTTGCATCAAACTCAATGGTAGTGGTAGGCAAAGGAGTGTCATCATCATCATCAACTTGCCTTGGCCGAATGTCACCAACATCCATGTTTCTCATTGCATTCTCCAAGTTGGAACCACTCACATCATCATGATTTTTAACTTCATTTTGAGAGCCTTGGGTTTCATCAAATTCAACATCATGAACCTCTTCAAGTTTGCCACTACCCAAGTTCCAAACTCTATATGCTTTGCTTGTGGTTGAATATCCAACTAGGAACCCTTCATCACACTTCTTGTCAAACTTGCCCAATCTTGTGCCTTCCTTGAGAATGTAACATTTGTATCCAAAGACTCTAAAGTAACCAATGTTGGGCTTCCTTCCATTTAGCAACTCATATGGTGTCTTCCCAAGCATACCATGGCAATAGAGTCGGTTGCTACAATAGCAAGCCGTGTTGATTGCTTCGGCCCAAAAGGAATGGCTAACATTGTACTCACTAAGCATTGATCTTGCCATTTCAATCAAGGTTCTATTCTTCCTCTCAACTACACCATTGGATTGAGGAGTGTAGGTTGGTGAAAATTGATGTCCAATTCCAAGCTCATCACACAACTCTTCAATTCTTGTATTCTTGAATTCACTACCATTGTCACTTCTAATCTTCTTGATGGATGTCTCAAATTTATTTTGAACCCTCTTGACAAATGTCTTGAAAAGCTCAAATACATCATTCTTGTCATGCAAAAAGAACACCCATGTGTATCTAGTGTAGTCATCAACTATGACAAAACCATACTTGTTGCCACCAATGCTAGAGTATGATATTGGCCCAAACAAGTCCATATGTAGCAACTCAAATGCCTTGCTAATGCTCATAGTGCTCTTGGTTGGATGTGCATTTCCATGTTGCTTGCCGGCTTGACATGCTCCACAAGGTTTGTCCTTCTCAAACTTCACATCATTTAAGCCTCTAACCAAGTCATGCTTCATCAACTTGTTGAATTGCTTCATTCCAACATGGCCAAGCCTTCTATGCCACAACCACCCTTTGCTAGCCTTTGAGAGTAAACATGTTGTCAACTTGGCTTCTTTTGACTTGAAATCAACAAGGTAGAGATCACCATATCTAAACCCTTTGAAGATCATATTGGCACCATCACCACTAACCACTTCAACTTCTTGGCTTGTGAATATATATTTGTAACCAAGATCACAAAGTTGAGAGACCGACAATAGGTTGTAATCAAGATGATCAACTAGCAACACCTTTGACAAACTCTTCTCTTGAGTGATTGCTATCTTGCCAAGACCTAACACATTGCCTTTCTTGTCATTGCCAAATGTGATTGACTCATACTCATCAATGCCCTTGATGCTAATTGACTTGAACATATGAGAATTCCCGGTCATGTTTTGAGTGCACCCACTATCCATTATCCAATGCTCTCCTCCGGCACGGTAATTGACCTAAAAAAGAGATCAATTCTTCTTAGGTACCTAAACTTTCTTGGGTCCTTCAAGGTTAGTCACCAAGGCCTTTGGTACCCAAATAGCTTTCTTCTTTGAGCCCATCCATGGTGTACCAATGAACCTAGCACGAACACCATTGTCCTTCTTCACAAGCATATTAGAGTGATCAAGCTTAATGGAAGAGACATTGGCTTTCTTGTCTATGCACTTTGGCTCTAGATGACCAACTTCCTTGCAAGCTTTGCAATAGCTACCATTGTTCTTCACAAAACGAGTCTTGTGAGTTACAAGGGCGGCCTTGCCTTTCTTGGGGATATAGCCTAAGCCTTCCTTGTATAAGGATGCCCTTTGGCTATCCAAGCACATAAGCAAGCGGTCCTCACCACCATAGGCCTTAGCCAAGGAGTGATTGACCTCCTTTACTTCCCTCTTTAAACAAGCATTCTCATGAATAAGCATGGGATTATCATTATCTTCACTAGAAATGGATATGCTAGTGATAGAGCTAGTGGAGGTCTCACACTTGGGGGTTGATTCATCAACAAGAATGTCACACATGATGCTAGCATTGCATGTATCAACCTTATCCTCAACTAAGCACAACTTGTGCTCTTCTAGTAGGGAGGAATGAGCTTTCTCTAACTTAGAATGAGATTTCTCAAGCTTCTTATGGTCTACCTTTAGACTCTCATAAGATGCCCGAAGCTCATCAAGTTCTTGCTTAAGGCTCTTGGTTTCCTTACGCAAGCCCTTGCATTCCTTCCTACTATCCTTGAACATGACAATGCAATCATCAAGCATGCTTTGCAACTCCTCCCTAGTGTGAGTTGGCTTCTCGCCACTCTCATCATCACTTGATTCTTCTTTCTTCTTCTTGCCCTTTGATGATGAGCTTGCCTTGAGTGCCAAGCTCTTCTTGTCCTCTTTCTTCTCTTCTTCCTTGACCTTCTTGTTTGCCTTGTTGATGAGCTCTTGCTTCTTCTTGTCATCTCTATAGGAGTCATCGGTCATGACCTCATCAAGCAATTGGTTGGGAGTCAAATCCTTCAAGTTTGTTCTCACAAGCACTGTGATGAACATCCCAAACCTCTCCGGCAAACACCTCAAGAACTTCATGTTGAAGGTCTTGTCCTTGATCTCTTCTCCTAAAGCATTGAGATCATTCACCAACACTTGCATGCGGTGGAATATCTCCGACACGCTCTCATCTTCTTCCATCTTGAAGCTATTGAATTGCTCAAGCTTGATATAGGCCTTTGCTTGCTTGACGCCTTCCGGTGCCCTCATAGTACTCTTCTAGCTTTTTCCAAATCTCATGAGTAACGGTGAGTGACTTGACTTGCTCAAACACTCTATCATTGAATGCCTCATGAAAAGCACTCACGGCCACGTCATTGGCATATAGCTTCTTTTCTTCCAAGGCGGTTGGTTGCGCTTGATTTGCAACTTCAAACTTCTTCTCGGTCACGACCCATACTTCTCTATTGATAGACTTGAGGTGTGCGGTCATCTTCACCTTCCAATAGGCAAAATTGGTGCCATCAAAATGTGGCGCCTTCTTGGTGTTGTTGGCATGGAAATTCAACGCCATTTTATCACCGTTGGATGTTAAGCCACTCAAATACGGTGCCTCGGCTCTGATATCACTTGAAAGGTCCTAATGGCTAGAGGGGGGGTGAATAGCCTATTAAAAATTCTACAAACAACACTAAGCAAGGCGGTTAGTAAATAAGACGGCGTAGCGAATAAGCAAATGCTTCAAGCTAATTATGCAAGCCTCCTAGCAATTCTAATATCTCTAGTCACAAACAATGGCTAGGTTGCTAAGTTACTCCTAGGTGGACAAGATATGCTAACTAATTCTACCACTAGGAGCTAACAAGGCTAAGCTAACTAAGCAAGCTCTCACACTAAGCACCCTAACAAGATATACTACCAAAGTAATGCAAAGGGGTGCTAGAATACAATACCACGGTGTAGTATCGAGGTTGTAGCCAATCACCGTGATCACCAAGAAATCTCTAACGAGCAAGAACAAGTGACACGATGATTTTTCACCGAGGTTCACGTGCTTCTTTGCCAAGACGCTTAGTCCCCGTTGTGGCGACACACCCACTTGATGGTTGCTAAGCTTAATGGCGGTGCCAAATCCCCCGGTGGAAGCTCAAGCACACCAATCACAAGAGGGGGTACAACAAGCCACGAGCAATCCACTAGTGCTCCTTTTTGCAAATCTCCCACGGGGTAAGGAACGACCCTCACAAACCACCGGTGTGGCCTCGAACAAGCTCCAATCGAGCTCAACACCGCCTCTTGCTCCAAGCCGCTAGGGAACCAAGCAAATTCCCAAGAGAAACAAGATCCTCGCGGCTTCTCCAAGGATGAAGTGCCTCTAGATGCAAGACTATCAAGAAATGCACTTCTATCACTCTCAATCTCACTCAAGAATCGAAGTTAGAGTGGAGAGATGAGTGGAAAGGAGTCTCACAAGCTTACAAAAGGTTTGTTGAAAATGTGCAAGAGAGACCTCCAAGGACCGGCCAAGCCACTATATATAGACCCCAAGTCGAAATAGAGCCGTTGGTCCAAAACATCCCCACCGGACGCGCTGCGCCGGACGCGCCAATTGGTGCCCACGCCGGGACGCTCCAGCGCCGGCAAAAACTAGCGCCCAGACGCATTTGCGCTGACGCGCCAGCGCTGCGCGCCGTGGGGCCTCCCGACATGCTTATCGGACCGTGTCACGGCGCCACCGGACGCGCAGGCGCCAGCCCACGCCGCGCAGTTCTCTTCTTCGACGATGGATTCTCCACGGCGGACGAAGCGGATCCAAATTGACCGCGTCGAGCACTCGTCGCCGGACGCGTCGACGCGCCATTTTGAATATTTGCACCGCGCTGGCGCGCCAGCGCCTCAGCGGCTCGGCGTCCGGCGCGTACAAAATATTCCTCTTCATCGCTAAGGGCTTGTCGTCGTTTTCCATCTTTCCAAGTTTCGCTTCTTGTCTTGAGTTGCCAACACTTCGAATGTGTCCCGTGAGCACAAGTGTTAGCATGTCGCGATCGGTTAGACAAGAACGAAGTTAGTGCTCTCAATCCTAAATGCATATGCAAGTCAATTGGACCTAGAAGCACTTCACCAAAGGATTGTCGCGGCATCCCCTCTTGATAGTCGGCTATCTATCCTATAATGTGATCACACGCTCTATCGTGTCTTGATCACCGAAAGGAAAACCCTATCAAGATACCTTTGCCTTGATCTCCGGGTTCCTCTCAAGGCCGATCACCGAGCTTGATGATCCATCATGTCCACCATCATTGTCCATGTTCATGATCATCATGCTCCTTGTCATCCATCTAATCCTATCTCATAAGTCACACTTAGAGCAAAGGATTAGTCCAACAAGTGTGTCATCAATTTCCAAAAACAAACATAGAGATTTCACATCCTCATTGGTCGGTTGTGCCACCCTACCCCCCTCTGGGCTGGGCCAGTCCCGTACCGTGACATCTCCCCACAGTTTGACGAGGCCACGCGTCCACGCGTTGGCCAACCCTCCGTTCGTCATGAGGGCTATGGCTAATCGGGGAGGACGAGACGCCGGGACCATAGCGGAGCCGAGGCGACCCATCTTGTTGTTGCAGCCATTGACGGAAGAAGCGTTGTCGTCGAAGGAGAAGTCAAAGTTTAGGTCGCCAAAGTAGACGCTAAACTTGTAGCTAAATGGAGGGTGCACGAAAGGCCTAGCGACCCGTGCTGCCTTCATGATGGCGTCGCTCAGGACTCCGTTCATCTTTATCATCTGCTAGGAGTCTGGCGGAGCAAGGATGGAGTAGACTGAGGGGGGACGCACACGTCTGTGCGTGTATGTACCTATAGAACACGTGACGGATCGATGAAGCCGGTGTTGAGGTCAAGTGTAGGAGGCGCCGTAAAGGAGGTCGCTCATCGTTGTCACGATTGGCCCAAGCTCGGGGGCACCGGGCGTCTAGGTCATTGATGGAGACGTTTGTCGATGTGGATGAACTCTTGCCCGTTGTTGTCGAAGAGGAGCACCATGACGTCATTCAACTTGGCGTTCGGGCGCACCGCCATGAGCGGGATGCTCACCGGAAAAGCCCGGTCCCGCGGGTCGTCGGAAGGTGGAAGCCCACTATGAGGTCGCGGCTTGGGGGACTCCTTGCTCCCGTAAGCAGGTCCCGTAGTAGGGTGGAAGCTGCCGGAACGTAGTAGTAGTGGAAGTACCGACGATGCCGGCCGTAGAGGGTCCACTCAGAGGGCGTTGCCACATGGCTCAATTTCGCCTCGCTTATGATTGCGAGCTCCCCGGTTCATCGTGGTCCCCGTGAGTAGCTCGGTGAGGAGGTCGAGTGTGATGGTGTCGTCGATGGCCTCCATGCAGGCCAGCGCGGCTACCGGCGCCCCGGCCTCTAGCGCCTTATTGATGTCAATGTCGATGTTGATGACGTTGCCATTGTCGCTGCCAATGTCGATGTCGCTGGCCACCGCTCCGGGGGCACGCCCGGGGCTCGGGCGTTATGTATCGACAAGCGAGGTCGATCGCCTCGTGCATCATACGAGGCTCCTCCCACATCAGAGCTTCGCGGAAAGGAGTGTGGAGCCCGCAGACAAAGAGGTGGACGCGGTATAGCATGCTCGAGAGATCCATGCATGTGGCATAGCCTCGGAAGGCGTCGATGTAGTCATTCGGACGCCTCCTACTTTGGCGGTGCCAGTCGCCTCGTGGTGTTGTTGTCGATGGGTGGCCCAAAGTCGTGCATCGTAGCGCGTGAAGACGCCCACTCGACCAACGGTCTCCTCCCGGATAGGTTGTTGAACTAGAGCTCTACAACGCTGTGAGATGGAAAGCAGCGCATCGTGCGTGGAACTCTCGGGTCGATCCTTTCGAAGGCCGAAAAGAGCATCTCCATCTTGCTGATCCAAAGGTCTAGGTCATCGCAGCCCATCGTGACGTCCGGTACCTCCAGCGAATCCCGCGTCGTGGAGGATGGGGGTCAGCCGGGCGGTAGGGGCACCGCCAATGGAACCATGCGCGCGCCGGCGCTTTGGGTAGCTGCGAGGGGACGGTGTCGAGATGTCGTCCCATGGTGATATCGATCATGACAGAAGGCGCCTTGATCGATGTCACCGCCCTCTTCCAACCGGAGGATGGCGAGGTCGGTGTCGCCGTCGGGGACGGGGTGGCGCCCATGGTGGCGCTTGGGGGGCGTCTCCTAGCCGGCAGCGGCGCGACCATGCCATGACCGATCGCCCTCGGCGTCGCGTGGATCGCATGGAGGAAGACGAATCTTGGGGTTGGCGTGGGCGTTCTTCATCTAGCGAAGACGTGCTTCAATCTCATCAAGCGGCGATCAATCTTGTCAAAGTTGTCGTCAAGGAGTTGCTTGAGAAGCATGAAGAACTCGTGCATCCCGAAGCCATCACCGGTGGGAATCATCATGATCTTTGGATACCACCCGTCCCGACCGAGGGGGGCGGCGATGGCGTGGCGGCGGCGTGGGCCGCACGGGGAAGGGGGGCGCCACGGGGGCTAGGGGGGGGGGCGGCGGTGGTTGGAGCTAGAGAGCGTGGAATATTTTCTTTATTTGCTTGTCCCTAAAAGATTACATCCTCGTTGTTTATATAGCCCTCCTATGTGACTTGTATCTCAAGCAATCTCTAAAGGTTTCCTTATAATCCCGAATACCTTTTACAAGCAAACTCTTATTCTTTTTTCCTAACAGGAGATTTCCTTATAGATTGGAATATCTCCTGCACACAAAAAGTCCTAATCATAAATGAAACAAGGATGACATGGACGGCCGGTGGAGGTGGCGGTGCCGCCGGTAGCATTTCGCCCGGCGCGTCGCCCTCCCCCCTCATGGGCCGGCTGGGCCACCGCCCCTCCTTTGGGTTGTGCGGTCCGTCATCGTGACATAGGGAAAAAACACTTGTAAGACCTTAACATGGCTTTGACCTATGTAATAACTGTAGCACTTTAACTATGTTGCCAAATTTATTAGTGATTGTGAAGCAACAAATATAACAACACGCTTTCCACTACTGCCTCTATTATATTATGATGATGACAGGCCACCTGGCTTTGGTCCGATGCGTCTAGAGCCAATCACGCCACCGTCCTCGGGAGCGCAACCGGCGCCATGGATGGCAAGGTAGTCGCGCGATCCACACCCATCGGCATGGATGCAAGCGCTTCTCCTTGGTCCGCGACTCCCTTGACGACAAGCTCGGCGGTTCACGAGATAGGGTTCTGCGTAAAAGCACTATCGTCGTTGTTGCTTCTACCTGTGCATGTGTCATCGCCGCAGCCAACGCTGCCGCACCGGAGCAAGAGGATCGTTGCTCAGCCGCTCTCATGTTTTCCTATTGCGAAACAGGGTGAGATTTTAGCGATGCAGCGGCTGGGGTTCATCGATAGACCGAGGGAGCCCTCCATGGTGAAAAAGGAGTCCTACAACAACTTCCTCGAGGACCCCAACCCCGCTAATAAGGAGGTAATGCGGGAACTCTACACTGGAGAGATACCGAGCAGTCGAGGCGCCACTCTTGCCGATGCGCCTGATCATTGGTGACGATTGGGTAGTTTGATTTGCTGTAATGGCGTCTTGATCTCCTTGGAGGGCGTGTCGTTGTAATCTTCTCTGTTTATGTGTTTAATAACAAAGATACATAAAACTTTTGCGTATTCAAGAAAAAAAAAATCTAGTATTTCATATTATATGCGGGCCAACATGAATGATGAATGGTGCTCGGTTTCTCTTGCATACAAAGTTGACAAAATTGATAGTTTTGGTCCTTTCAAAGCAATTAAACTCATGAATACAAAAATTTTTGCATCCATTTTTTTTAAAAAGGTCACTACAACGCATCAAATGCATGACACGTTGCTCTTGTACTTGATATAGTTTAGCCATGCATATTGTAAAATATGCTATAGTCTTGCCACAAACCGGATCGCTCTTTGGGGTGACACGTGGCCTAGCGCGCCGGGCGTTGGGGGCGGCGATGGCGCTTTGCACGGCGGCGGGGTGGCGGCAGCGGTGGGTGGGAGGCGGCGGCAGGCGTGAGGGAGAGGAGGAGGAAGGGAAATAGATTTCTTTATTGCTTGTTGCCCCGAAAGATTACAGATCCCTTACTTTTATAGCCCGGCTAGTGGGACTTGTAAACCAAGCAATCTCTAAAGGCTTCCTTATATGATTGGAATACCTTTTACAAGCAATCCTATTTCTTTTTCCTAATAAGGGTCTTCCTTATAGATTGGAATATCCCCTTGCACACCAAAAGTCCTAAGATAATCCTAACCAAACTCTTTCTTTGTTTCTGAATTAATTACCATAGAATCCGCGGAAGGGAGGAGGTGGCGGGTGGTGGCGCGCGCCCGCCCGTGGCCTTGTTGCCTGCCCCCTCTAGCCTCGTGGGCCTATCATCCTGGGACCTATCTCCTGGCACATGACATCTCCTCCCCCCTTCTCTGACCGGCGCGTCCTCGCTGGATGAATGTCTATTCGGTGACGCCTTTGGAGAAAGATCCGCAAAGACTGGCATGATGAGTTCTACCCGTAGAACTAGCTTTCCGTGTACCGGGTTCCTCGGGATCATGTTCTCCCAGGTTCGTAGAGGTGCGAACTCCAAGAGATAGTGGAGGTTGCCTATGTAGCCATGGTAGATGTACTAGTGGACGGCACGTCCCTGCTGTGTCGCCGCTTGTCGACGAGCCTCAAGCTGACCCCTGCCTCAAGGTGTTGGTGCACCATGTCGTGAGGTGGACTCTCAAGGAACAGGAAGCGGTTGTGGGGAGGAGGGGTGACAAGGAGAGGTAGGAGACACCAAATAATGATGTCGCGGCGAGTAGGAGGTGTTGTAGCTAGATTCAGCATCGTACTGTACATGAAAGAGCCGACGTCGAACATGGATGGAGAGAGCTGGTGTGTTCCTCTTTCTGCATCATAGCTGATGTGGACGTTGTCGATGGCGAGGAAGACGACGCGAGGGACCCACATGGTGGCGCCGTGGCCAGATGCTGCCCAGCAAGATGACGCTTGGCGCCGTTGTCGTTGTCGATGTCGTGTAGGCGGCCAGGGCGATGAAGTTCATCCTGCAAGTCCCTCCCTGAAGTAGAGCCTCCGGCAAGTCCGATAGTAGTGGAGAAGAAGCTGGGAGGTAGAAGCGGCCGTCAAAGAGAAGGAGGCGCCCTCCACCGTCAGGCGCGGTGCAGCGGCGCCTATGGTGACATCGAGGGCAATCCGCCGCAAGTGCCGGTCCTCCGTGGTCTGTTGTCGGAGCTAGACGAAGACGCCCGCCGATGTGTCGAGGTCCAAAGCAGCGGCATGCCGTGGACGCTTGCCCAACCCTAGGGGAGAAGTCACGAGTGCCCGCGAAGATGCCAAACTTGAGTAGTCGGGGTCCCGGCGCTTCCTTTGTCGGCGCGTGGAGGAGGAGCCGGGCGTGAATGTGGTGGCATGTCCGTCGCGGTAGTTTGTAGCTCGTTGGAGGAGAAGTCCCATTTCACCCTTCCCAAGCTTGCCAGCCAAGGCATGCTAAGGATGACGTCGATGTCGCTACCCACGTGCATGACATAGGCATCGATGTCGAAGATGTCCGCGTCGGCAGAGCAGACGCCAAAGGTGGCCACCTACTCTGGTCAAGTCGCTAGCGGTGGCGGCGATAATCAGCACACGCGATCGGCCGAGTCCGCAGAAGCGGGGGCGTGCTCACCATGCAAGGGTCGATGTAGTTGTGCGTGGCTCCCGAGTCGACGACGATGCTGACACCCTTTCCTGAGATGATGCTGATGAGGTAGAGAGAGTGTGCACCACGTACCGAGGAGTTGGGGTCCCCGAATAGGACCCTGAGGTCAGCCCCATCGGGGGCGATGTTGTCGGCGGCAGCGCCCTCCTGATCGTCGTCGTAGTCATTGAAGACCGTGATGTCGCCGCGGGCTTGCACTTGTGACCGCCTGTGAACGCCTCATCACAATTGAAGAATAGTCCGCCTTGCATCGCTCCGTCATCTCCTCCGGTGTCAGCCATTTGAACGACCGAGTTGACGTCACTACTGATGTCGGTGTTGTAGTTGCAGGTGTCGTGCTCAGGGGCAGTGGTGCAGGTGCCTTGCCCTGCTGCTGCGTCGTCTTGCCGGAGTTGTAGAGGATGGTCAGGCGATGCTCGTATGCTCTGGCGGCGACATGGCGGTCTCCATGTCCTTGGGATCCCGCGGCTCGGACGTCCGCGTCCCGGCGGTTCCCTAGTCCCTGCTTTGTGTAGATGTTGACTTCTTTGCTTGTCTTCGAGGTGTCCTGCGCGCGCGACATGTGCCAGGAACTGCTCCGTGTACTCATCGACGGTGCCTGTCTTCCGCGGTGATGCCAGTTCACCTAGCGGATTGCGTCGGGTAGCTGGGCCGAAGTGTTCGTTGACGTACTGGGCGAAGCTCGTCCAATCTGTTAGCACCTTCTCCTGGGACAGCCTCATGTACCACTGCTGCGCTCCTCCTGTGAGATGATATGAAGCATACTAGACTTGCTCTGTTGCTGGCGTAACTTGTCCCTTGAAGAATTGTTCGCAGCGATTGAGCCATGGTAGGGGATCATCCTTGCCATCATACGTCGATAAAGACAACTTATGCAGACGAGGTGTTAGGCTGGGGAAGTGCTCGGGAGGTGGGGAGGGCCGCCCGGTGCGGCGCCGGCCCTAGCGACGTCTTCGGCTCGAGGAAGTTGGCCATCATCTTCTCGGATCAGTTGCGAGATGCGGGTACTGCTGCCGACGTCTTGCACGCTTCCGTTCGTGCCTTGATGAAGGCGCTCGGAGTCCTCCATATTTGTTTTTCAGGTCCTTTCGGCCTCCTTGGCCCGGCTTGATCCGTCTTGCCTTTGCCGGATCGGTACCGCAGAGGACATCGACTTGATCGGTGAGTATGTCGAGGCGGGTGGTGAAAGTGGAGAACTGCTTCCCCATATTGATCAGCATCTTCTTCGTGTCGGCATCCATGGTGGTGGGTGGATCGTAGTGGCCTCCGGATACCGGTTTGTCACAAACCGGATCGCTATCGGGTGACACGTGGCCTAGCGTGCCCGGCATTGGGGAGGGCGGCTGGCGGGGTGGGAGGCGGCGCGACGCAGGGAGAGGAGGAGGAAGGGAAATAGATTTCTTTATTGCTTGTTGCCCTGAAAGATTATAGACCCCTTACTTTTATAGCCCGGCTAGTGGGACTTGTAAACCTAGCAATCTCTCTAAAGGTTTCCTTATATGATTGGAATACCTTTTATAAGCAATCCTATTTCTTTTTCTAATAAGGGTCTTCCTTATAGATTGAAATTAATATCCCCTTGCACACCCAAAGTCTTAAGATAATCCTAACCAAACTCTTTCTTTATTTCTGAATTAATTAGCGTGGAATCCGCGGAAGGGAGGAGATGGCGGCGGCGGCACGCCCTGCCTGGTGGCGCGCTGCCTGCCCCCCTCGGACCTCGTGGGCTGTCATCCTCGGGCCCTATCTCCGGCACATGAGAAGTACTTAGTCGTTTTGATGCTACATTAAATCCGCGCAACATCTTGAAGTATAGGAATAAATTCAAAGTAACTCTAATGCAGACGAGTGAGACAGTGGCACCCATTTCTTTGTTGTATTTTCTTGTAAGTTTCTGTAAGTACATTTTATAGTTCTGGCCAATATACACAGTTTAGGCTGTGTTCACTTGCCATGCAACCTAAAAAGTTATACTCAAAAAGTACTACAAGACCGTCACATCGAATCTCTTTACGTATGCATTAAGTATTAAACGTAAGTAAACAAAATAAGTAATTGTAGAGTTCGCCTGAAATGTGCGAGACGAATCTTTTAAGTTTAGTTAGTCTATAGTTAGACAACAATTACCAAATACAAACGAAAAGTGTTACAAAGTAGCCACGACCTAAATTTTTTGGGTTGCATGGCAAGTGAACTCAACCTTATTGTTCCAGCTTGCCAGCCCCTAAGTCCAGTCCCCTTCAACGTAAATAAAAATGGAAATTTTATAATACTCTTGCGATCTTTTTTTCAGAGTTGTATTTGATCTTCCTGATCTGGGTTCACTGAAATTTGTGGACACCGACGACGACGAGGAAGCTGTGGTTGAGCCGTACGTATGTCATGACTACACTATTAAATTTTCGCCATGTTTTCTCTGTGCTAGCACCTTCCTACGATTAAATAAACCTAGCTACGGTTATCAAAAAAAAAAAAAAAAACTAGCTATGACAATAGGCAATGGGGCGTGGAAGATTTCACTCGATCTATGGACCACGTCCAAGCCTAGGCTTGTTTGGTTCATGGTCTGAGAAATTGCCTGCCCCAGGCAACTCATCCTAGGCGTTCATTTTTCTATGCCTGTGGACTGGATGGCTGCCTTGGCTTAACACGATCTGCTACAACCAAACAACTCTAAGTGTCATGAGGTAGACTTGCACCAAAGTTTTTCCCCCGAGATAACAGAATTATATATACGCACACTCACCTCTATAAAATTACATGGGCCCTGCATCTAGTAAAGTTGCGTACCCATCCTAATTAATCGTGTCGGCCTAGGCCTATCCGCCACTCGTGACTCCATCTGCTTGTGGCTCCCTCAACTTCACCTCTCCAGCATGCGTGCGGCCGGACTCCCAAAGCTAGGATGCTTTGCTCACTGTGCTCTCTTGAAATGATTGGCATCTAGGATACATAGCTCATTGTGCTCTCTACTTGGTCGCAACGCCCATAGCCAGAACAACACTAATATTGAGATAGAGGGAGTACTATCTTATGTTTGACAAAGTTCCTACATGTGCTTTACTGTCCATAGCACAATGATGCCTATTGGCTACTGCTAAAAATTACCAACGCCTATACTACATTAGTAAGACAGTGAATTTTGTTCCCTTTAAACTCCTCTTTGCTAAAATACCAACCATCTAATAAGCATTTTTAAATAAAAAATTAATTGTAAAATTTTAGATCTATTAAGCATACAATTTCATATAAAGTTTGTTTATTTAGGTCCAAATGAAAATTTACGAATCCCAAAAACAACTCGACTAAAGTAGGAAAGAATATGTCCCACATCTCATTGAGAGGCAACACGGGAAATTCGTGGGCGAAGTTTATTTCCTTTTAGCTATTCTTATTGAAAACCTTGCTCACCTCAACATTTTTTTAAAAAAAATTTGCCACGTCTGGTTTTCTAGTTCTTATTAAAAACCTTGCTCACCTCAACATTTTTTTTTAAAAAAATTAAAATTGTACCACAGGCTATAGTTTACATATATACTTTGTTCTTATCCAACCGTATAAAAAGTTTGTGAATTTTTGAAATAAGCTGAAATTCAAATTACAAAGATGCCAGAGTATCCATATGCCTCCTTTTTATTTTTGGTCAGCAGGATATATAATGTTGTAGGATTCAAGTTAGCTAGGTGTGTCCTAATTTCTAGAGCCATGCATAATCCTGGAGTTATCCATGCTAGTGGATAACACTTGAATAGACATGGGTAAGTTGACAGTAATAAGAGAGGATGAGTTGCTATGATATACCGTACTCGATAGTGTTGTGTCAAAATAGATCTCAAAACTAGAGCCGTGTCAAACATGTTCCTAGAGCATCTTTAACGGTTTGGTCAAGCCACTTCCAAAATCTTCACAGTGGTTGCAAAACCAGATTTTTGGGGAATCTTTTTTTACTAGATACCATTGGAGATGTTCTATATGCAATATACTCATTCCAACTAATTTGTTCATAGTTTGACTTTTTCAAACATTAGGATATGTCATAAGCATTCTTATGAACCTTAGTCGACGATCATAAAATTCTTGTAGCCAGCAATTAATGATAGACATTTGAATCGCCTAAAACTCGTCATAAGTATGTACATAGATGACTATTGTTGTTGGTGAGGCTATATTTTGCCACAAAACGGCTAAATGGAAACGTGATTATTCATGAGGTAGCTGGAGGATCATTCCGTCAAGATATAAAAATTCCATTATGACAACACTTCTGGACCGTTGGACCCAATGCAAGATCAGATATATAGTTTCTTCAAACTTTAGATGCTGGTATGTTGAAGTGAGGCTCACAGCCATCCCTGAGGAATATCCCCATTATATGTTCTTTGTACCAACAACTCTATTGTGTGTCGATTTTCTAGGGGACAACTTAGGACCTTGAAAACAACGCATATATATCATTTGATGAAGTGCAAAAGCTATAGCACTTGAATCATTTTGGGGCTAAAATCTCTTGCCAATATATGAAAGCAAGCGCCTTTTGTTCAATACTTGCACAATGAAGAATATATCCATTGTTCAATACGTACCTCACCAAAAGGAGAGAATAATTTAAAAGGAAAGGAGCAAGAGACACCATCAAAGCATCAGCCCTAGGAAATATGTGTGGACCTGATGAATAACTTGAAGCATGCGCATAGTTTATTGAAAACAGATCGAAAAGGATATGCAGTTGATGGAGTCCAGTAGCAGAGATAAGGTTCGCTGACGAAATATATATATTCGAAATGGGGACAAATGCTTGATTAGAGAGTTATTAGCTGGCCTAGCGACGACGTGTAATTCATTCATATATTCGAAACATGCATTGTGGCAATGCTTTACAATGGATTGTAGCAGGGAATCACCTTTTTTGGTCGTTGAAGTGACATAAAGAGTCACCAAATATATACTGTAACTCGACATATATACTATTCCCTCACAAAAAAAAAGCAAGATATTTCTGTGTAGTATCCTAGATCAAACATTCGTCAAGTTTGAGCACGTTTATTTAAACGTAGCAACATCTATAATGCTATATTAGCTTCCTTTGATCCACCATTGAATTTTGGTTACAATAATAATATTTATCTGGTGTAAAAAAATATTTGTATTTTTTCTGTAAATCTAGCTAAACCTAAAATAACTTTTTATGTTGATCCCTATAGAGACATCGAAAGGCATGGTGATGTACTCGTCTCTAGTTGCTATTTGGTGTTGTGCGACGCCCATTTAATAGGAGTAACATTGATCTGGTTTTGCAAGTTCTTCAGGTGTTGCTCTTGTGTATTGGAAATTATATATGTCATTTTAACTTTTCTAGATTCATATATACATCTACTTATACATTCAGGCGTAGTGTATGTTTAGATACGTAACTAGAAAAGCAAGAACGACTTACCATTTGGAATAAAGTGTGCATGTACCTTAATACTTTGATCCATACATACCTGATACAATTGTCTACCCGTGGCAATTAATATTTCTATTAACATGCCTTTGAAATTAGAATTGAAGCAATGAACCACAAAAATGCATAGTATGTGATGGGATTACATGGCAAAAGTTACCATGCATGACAAGGCTTAAAGTACGTGCATTATTATTTTCAAATAGCCCATGAATTCTACAATAACAAATAAAGAATATATTCTAAAGAAAATCTTTCTAGGCTACTACAGATTCTATCTTTTATATTCGAAAAAAAAAAGAAGCACCACGTATGCACTACAGTAGTACTAGGTCTAGCTCTAGGCCTCTAGTATCCATCAATTCTATGCGGTCAGCAATCAGAGTGTACTCTACTCGGCGAGGCGAACCACCGCTTTGTGGCCACACGTTGTGTGGAGCGGCGGAGAGCGGTTGCAGGCCGTCGATCCGCATCGGGCGGCGGAGGGAACTAGTGTAGTTCCTTGGCTATGGGGGACTCGCTTGGGTCCCAGGCCCGCCCAACCAAGCCAACTACAGCCGCACGCTGGCCTGGGAAGGTGACTGGTAACTCGATGCATATGGACCCACAGGCTAGTCCTTTTTTTTTTTTTTTTTTTTTTTCCCCTCCGAGCTCTCTCTCCGTTCCGTTCTCACCTGTTCCCCACGTATAACAAGTAAAAAACCGCACTCAGTTCAGTTGCAACCGACGGGCGATGGCGAGCAGAAGTGGAAAGAGCTAAACACGGCTATGCTTTTGCGTGCTTTTGCGAAAAAAACAAAAGCATTTTAAAACATCCTTCAACCCTGCGTTTAACATGTTACGTGTCCCTGTGTTACAACAAGATGCAATACAATTTATTTTAGATAAATTTTATTCTCGCTAGAAGAGTACTATTTAAATCAGACAAAATCACCGCCGAAAAAAAAAAATACGGACATGTACTCATATAATACGTAGCTAGCAATAAAAAAAGTGCGGAGCTGTGTTCCTATTCACTTTGGCCGGTCTCCGCAAATATGCAACGCTTACTTTACAGTTTACACACAAGTGAAATGGGTGGCTACAAAACAAGAACAAGTTGAGCAATGACACGAAACGTTGCAGTCGCTCCAATTACGCGGCGTAGTGACAATCTCAGGAGACGAGATAGTTACAAGACAATATCCTTGTCCATCCATCCATCCATCCATCTCGATCATCTGTCCTTGCTGGAGATTTGGATTCGGAACGATATGATCCATGCATTCCGCCCATGCTACCTGACATAATTAATTAATCAATTAGTTAATTAAATTACTAGCAACAATGGCCACAAGTAGGCAAGAAAGAAGTAGGCATGGAGAAAAAAAAAACTAGCCTACGTACGGCCTTGGAAACACTGTGGCCACACGATCGGTGATTATTCGCCGATCGAGAGAATTAAAAGAATTTTAGGCAAGGAAATGAAGGAAAAGAAGATGCGCTGTGCGGCGGCGGAGGAGAGGAGCTTGTGGCTGTGGAGCGCTGGGGTCGGGCGGTGTGGAGGCCACGTGAAGAGCGCGTGGTCCGGATTGCTCCCCATGCCGCTTCGGTGGGCCATCCAGCCAGAACGCCGCTTCGGTGGGCCATCCAGCCAGAACTGACTCGAAAAAGATTCACCACCAAAACACACGCCAACTACCCTTTTCTTTCATCATCATCCGGCTTCCGGCTTAGCTTTTTTTTTTTTTTTTTTTTGGACAAATCCGGCTTTGCCTTATTACTAGGAAATAATCGACAACATAATAAGCTTAATCTATATACCTATCTATTTACACAGAGAGAAAATTTCAGTTCAACAAAATTTCCGTCCACCTTTTTTCACAATTGTTTTCTTCCGGTTCTTCAAGTCCATATAAATACAGTTAGACTTGCTTTGCATGCACGGTAACCATATCATATAGTACGTTTGCTTTTTGCCTACAAGTCCGAATATAATGCCGTTAATCGATTTTCAAGAGTACAGTACAAAAAACAACTTCTTTGTTCATTGTCTAGGCCAATTGAGCAATTAATAATTTCGTGTCTCAAATATTTCCACCTCTGTGTGCGAGCCAAACAACTAATCCTACACATTAACTATCTCGATTCGTATATTCCATGTCGTGTTGGTTTTGAAAATTGAAGACCGAGCGATGTCGTGCGGTACTTTGCTCAAGCATGTACCGTGCACCTGGGAAGTCCACTTTTGGTACGGTGGTAGCAGCTTTAGCCAGCCAAATGTCAACCATCTTTGCCGTGATCGATCGAGGGTTTTGTCTCACGATGTTCTGCAGCCTCACGTCGCAATGGATCACCTGGTTGTCTAGCTCGTCGTGGAGGTAGTGCAACATGCGCGCGCGCGATGCCCATCCGCTCACCCCACGCCGGAGGTATGTTGCCGCCACGCTCTCCACTACCAACCTGTTGCTCATATACGCTCTTGTGGCAGAACCCCAACAGCTGGACCAAGTTCCCGTGCAACGGATACGGATGTGCATGTTTCCTACTCCCTCCGTTTCAAATGTAGTCACTTTCGGGCTTTTCTAGATACACTGATTTTTTGCTATGCACCTAGTTATACACTATGTCTAGATACATGCAGAAAAGAAATGAATCTAGAAGTTCAAAAGCTGAACTACAATTTGAATCGGATGAAAGAAGAAATACAAAAATGAAATCATATACTAATTATTACTAGTAGTGTTAAAAATTAGTTAAAATTAGCCCTGATGTAAAACAGGACACTTGTACTAGTTGTTTTGCCCAATTCTAAGAAATTTGGCCTAATTTTTTTTAGCTCAGACTAGTTATTAGACCTGGTGATCAAACACAGAGCCCTTAATAAAGTCGTTAGGATCAACATTTATAGGCCCGTTGCTGTCAAGGGTGCTTTATGTTGTCTTCTGCCACTAGCATCGCGAGCCCTAAAAATGTTAAATCTCAGGGTTGTTCCTTACTGTGTAGAGGGCTCCAGTTGCATTCTAATAAAAGAAATTAAGGAAAACGAAAGGAAAGACCAGACAGGTTATCCAATGTAGCATCGAAGCATTGCTCGCCGACCTGATTGCTAGAGCCCAACATTTCGAACAGCCCAACAAACAGCGGCCCTGCTATCCTGGCCCACCGTGGCCGCGTGAGCCCAGCCCATTACTTTGCCTCCGGCCTTACGCTTTACAGCTGGGCTAGGTCACTGGCCTGTGGCTATTGTGGCTCTAGGAGTCGCGCGTGCAGCCTGCAGAGTCCATCCCACATCTACACCGCCCGCCCAAGCTTTGGCAATTTAAATAAGTTTTACTAAACTTTGGCAATAAAATAAGGAAAAAGTCCACTTTTCCTCCCCAACTATCACCAAAATTCACTTTTCCTCCTTCAACTCAAAACGGGCCAAATCGCCTCCCTCAACTTTCCAAACCATGCAAATTACCTCCCTCGGCGGTTTTGAAGGCGGATTTGCTACAGTAACCACGGTTTGCTACAGTGATAGCGGGTTTGCTGTAGTAACAGTAACTTTGCATTTTTTTTTTTAAAAAAAATCCGGTTGAATCTTTGAAAAATCATAGTAAATCATAGAAAAATCATAAAATAAAAAAATCTAATTTTGTTAGACTCCACATGATTAGATCTACACAATGAATATATAATATGATATACTTTAGTATAAAGTTTTTGCTACGAAGGTTTTATCTTATTTATTTATTTATTTGGCTGAATCTTTGAAAAATCATAGTAAATCGTAGAAAAATCATAAAATAGAAAATTCAATTTTGTTAGACTCCACATGAGTAGATCTACACATTGAATATATAATATGGTATGCTTTAGTCCAACAAAATAATTATAGAAGTTGACGCTATGAATTATTTCAATTAATTACACAAAAGCATAGATCTAAAGCTACAACAAAAAATTTTGTACTAAAGCATACCATATTATATATTCACTGTGTAGACATACGCATGTGGAGTCTAACAAAATTAGATTTTCTATTTTATGATTTTTCTATGATTTACTATGATTTTTTAAAGATTTAGCCAAATAAATATAAAAGAAAAAGACAAAACATTCGTAGCAAAAAACTTTGTACTAAAGCATATCATATTATATAGTCACTTTGTGTAGATCTAATCATGTGGAGTCCAATAAAATTGGATTTTTTATTTTATGATTTTTTTCTGTGATTTAATATGATTTTTCAAAGATTCAACCGGAATTTTTTAAAAAAAGAAAAGGCAAAGTTACTGTTATGCAAGAAACCCGATGGCACTGTAGCAAAACCGCGGTTACTGTAGCAAATCCGCCTTCAAAACCGCTCGAGGGAGGTAATTTGCATGGTTTGGAAAGTTGAGGGAGGCGATTTGATCTTTTGAGTTGAGGGAGGAAAAGTGAACTTTGGTGATAGTTGGGGGAGGGAATGTGGACTTTTTCCATAAAATAACATTGGTGTACCACTTTATGATTGTTATAGAAACGTTTTAAACCCATTTCCGGTAATCAACCAGAACCACTTTATTAAAACTGTTTGTCTAGTAGGCTAGATTCGATTCAGAACAAAACATATTTTTCTTCTTCAAAATCATATGAATACAAATATGCTTCAAACAAAACTCGATTTTCTTTATAGGTATAGAACAACTTAAATACCTGTTGCACTAAGAAAGGATTGTATCTATAAAAAAACAATTGTTAACACATACTCCCTCCGTCTCAAAATAATTCATCATATTGACTTTAAGAGGTCATGTTTGACCGCCGGTCTTATTCAAATTTTTTATATAAACATCATCTATTTTGATGTGACTTAGTTTATTATTAGAGATACTTTAATAATAAATTATTTATTTTCTAAATTGTATAAATAATTTGAATAAGACGAGCGGTCAAAACATAATGTCTTAGAGTCAATATGGTGAATTATTTTGAGAGACGGAGGGAGTAAACGAGACAAAATCAAATAAACAGAAGAGAATCACTGCAAAACCAGACTTTAGCTGATTCAATTCAAGCATACAAGTAAGGATGGAGAACATTGTTGTCAAAAAAAAAGGGGGGGTGGAGAACACTACTACCCTGTTTGATGCCGTTTCTCCCGATTGTATAGAGATTCTGAAACGATTCAGGTCCTGTTTATATAGGCTCCTGGGCCCCTTTCCGAGCTGGGCTTTAGCCTGTCGCCAAACCGAGGGCTGTAGAGGGGCAACGAGAAAAAAGCAAGGAGAAGCTAACATGGCCGGTGGGCTGGACCCCATCCTGCGTAGGCGTAGTATTTTTTTTTTCGGACGGCGTAGTACTTGGCAAGGCACGTACGGTCAAGATTGGCTCTGGGTGTGTTTCTATCTGTCAGAATGGCTCTGCTCGGCCTTTGGCTGCGAACTGTGCAAAAAGACAAATGGGATCAGAGAAGAGGATCCGTGTAACTCGACGGTGTACCGTAAGAGTGTTTTTTTTTTCTAACTTTTTTTTTTTTTCACAACACCAAGAAAGGAGGCTTCATTCTAGATGCTACCTACGTCTGAAAAAGAATGCAATTATAAGATACGTGTTAGTCAAAGTAGTTCAAGTTTGACAAAGTTTATGATAAATATTATTGTAATTTATTTCTTTAAATATTTTTTAATAAAAATCTATATTATATAATTGATCTAATGGTATTTATTTTGTATCATATTTTTTCATATTTTTTATACAAATTTGGTCAAAATTTACTCTGTTTAACTTCTCGAAAAGGTGAGTCATCTTTATTGATTTCCATGTATAGAAATCCAGTTGAGTGTAAGGGAAATTAATATAGCATGATACCACGGCCTATTTCAACCACGACAGTGACGTATGTTGGTGGATCTAGCTATACCTAATTACTCGATTCTCTCCTCCGTGATGGAGACTCAAACTTATTGTAGTTGTAGTATAATCTTGATGACAGTGATATTATATATTTAATGCATTAGACAATGACCACTATTAAATCTAACAATAAAATACATATCAATAAAAAAAAAGGAAATGAAGGTCATTGCTAGGTTAAAAACAGTGACCCCAGTAGTGAGTATCACCTTGTCACTGCCGGAAAGATTCTTATAAAACTCTCATTGTCAACCTGCACTAACATTTGATAGATTGCCAATTTATCAAAAGTAGACAACAGAAACATATCATTGAGTTTGCATGAGGGAGAAAGACTAGTTACAAAATCTCACCACAGATTAAAAGGAGCAAACCATTTGTTCATGTTCTTGAGTTTATAATATTTTCATGTATGTTTTCCTAGAAACCTTCAAGTTAATTCGAATTACCCCGACGGTTTATATATTAACCGTTTAAAAAAAATAAAAACCATCAAGGAATTTAGAATTATCTTCATGGTTAGAATTTACCTGTGTTATCCATAAGCAGTCATTTTTATTTGATAAGAAACATACTTTATAGATTAGCAGCAAGAAACTGCTATGTGCATAAAATTTCCCCACATTACATGATCCCAATTGATGTATGTCGCGGGATCTCGCCTGAGTCGTCGCGCTGGCTCGCGCCGTGAGAGGCTGCCTGTGTGAAAGGTCCCTAGTGGTTTTTGGTAATTGAGTGACAACATTAGGTGGACTAATAATGTGTGATTGAGAGAATACACAGGAGATTAGTTCACATATGGTGACGCAATGAAGAAGCTTTATTGCATATGAGACATGACATGGAGTCATGTGACCAAGGTGGTGAAGATCAAGACAAGGCTTGGCTTGATGAACCGTTGCAAGTGTGAAGGGCAAGTCGAGGCTTTGAAGTCATGGACCGTGAGGCGGTGAAGCTTGGGCAAGACTTGGCGCCGACGAACCGACGCAACGGTGAAGAGCAAGTGAGGTCAAGATCGATGTACCAATAGGGTCATGTGATGATATCAAATGGATCATATCATTCTTGATCGTGTTGTTGCATTTGTTGCTTCGACACTTGAGGAGGCGGAATGAAAATGCAAGCAAGGCAAAAGTATATTTGTAGGGCATTTCATTTCGTCGGTCATAGGTGAGTAGAGAAGGTTATGACCGGATTTAGGTTTGATAACCGTACTATGAAGAAGGGAAAACTTCAATCGCTTTACTCACCTAGTGCTACTAACTTGAATTTTAAATTGTATATGCATTCGGATTAGTGATGGGGCTCCTTGGAAAAAGACTCGAGAAGTGCTATCAAATATGGTCTTGAGATTTGATATATTTTTTGGATAAGATAGCACATATATTTGGATCAAGATTTTATTGAGTTTCTTGAAAAGAAAAACCAAGAATATATACACATGTATATGTATATATATGCAATGCATGCACACGTACTCTTGCTAGCTTGCTTGGCTAGCCAGCTTGCACTTGCATGTGCTGTATTGTGCTGCGTGGTGGCCGACGACTGGACTCAAGAGCACTCATGGACGGAAGGCGTTCGGGTTACCTGATTAGTTTGGGTCGGGTAATTCGGGTTTTGAAAAATTCGGTAATGAGATTTGTTACCCGATTTCAGCCTCGAAAAAACACTACCCGCAAATTTGGGTACCCGTAAAAATCGGGTTTGGGTTCGGGTAACCCAATTTACCCAAAATATATAAAATCACAGTAAGAACTCAAGCTGCAGAAATAAATTTTGAGCAGTAGTGAGTCACATATCCAATATTTCTATGATTTACAGTTCTATGATTTACGTACATATCCAATATCCCCTGCTCCCCGGAATATGATAGATTGAGAGCCTAAGAAATACGCACAGTTCTATGATTTACAATTCTAATTTCTAAAAAATACGTACAGATTGGGAAAGTTTCTATACATTTACATGTGAACGGTACCCAAAAATAATTCGGGTAACTCGATTCACTGTCCAATCTACATTTCGGTACCGCGGGTTCGGGTCCGGGTATTTCAGGTTCGGGTAATGGGTAGCGGGTAATTTGCCCAGGCTTAGGATGGACTGTTTTGTCAATTGAAATGGACGACGTTGACTATCGGATGTCCGAACCCTCTGCCGCTGCCTGGCTGCTCGCTCGCTGCTTCTGGCCCATGGCGGGTGTTGCTGCTGGGCCTGCCCGTCGACCGGCCTGCTAGGCCGAGCTGCTGGACGAGGCCAGGCGCCGAGCGCCGCACGCGCCGCTGGCCCTGTTTGGTTTGAAGCCCGGATGACTTGCGCGGAGAAAAATGTTGCCTGGAGGTTGCCCCGGAAATACGAAAGAATCCGCCTGGGCAGGCAAGTTGAGAGTTTTCTGTTTTGGTTGGAAGCCTGGCCTGAGAAAGCTAAATGAATAGAGATCATATGTTTTCTTGTTTATTGAGAGATAATTAATTTATTTTCTCAAGTAATAATACCTTTAATATACACAAGAGTAAGCACATGGTAATAAAATAAAATATATCAATTTATTTTATTATTTTTATTGCTCAAAATAATACTCCTATATCCTGAAAAGAAAGGAGAAAAATAATTTTACATTTGACTAAATTGTACAATTTTTTAATACAAATATATATTATTAGATTAATTTTATCATATATTTTTATAGTTGGAGACATAAATATTGATATTGTTTTTGATACATTTAACTAAACTTAAAATAAATTTACTAGTTATTTTAAAAGCATCACAAGAAAAAAAAAAAACGCATGAGAAAGAGAGAAAATCATAATTACATTGCTAATTTAGCATGAACAAGATCGACGAAAGACCGAAGAAAGTACAAAATATACAAAACAAAAACTACACACGGTGATATGATAGGTTCCCTTTTACATTGGCTGTGTTTAGTTGATGGGAAAAAGGTGGAAAAACATTGTTCGAATCAAAAAGTAATCAGAAGACGTTTCGTTTTTTGTTTGTGCAGAAACATTATCCTACCATGGCGTAACTAGGCTCAAAAGAATCGTCTCGTCGCGGTACATCAAAACTATGTAATCAGTTTTTTTATTTACCTACATTTTAGTGGTCGATACACATGTGCGGCATTTTGATGTGATGGGGTGAATAGTGAGTTTGGATTTTCAGTTTCGCATCTAAACACAGCGATTGATCACTATTTCCATGCCAGGCAATCGCGTTAGCACCCAGGCAGTCGAATTCGGTCGCCTGGCTCACGTTGCCCCTTGCCTGGTCCGGTCATCATTTGAGGGCTCCAACCAAACACGTAACAGGCAGACTCCAGGCAGCTCGCGTCCAGGCAAAAGTAGTCCAGGGTCTCATCCAAACAAGCCCGTGCTGCTGCTTGGCTTGCTGCCTTGCAAAGCTAGCAAGGCAAGGACCCGATTCATTGCAGTACTAGTCCGTTCGGCCGGTTCAGCTCTGTTTCTTCGACAAAGAAAATCCACGAGCTGCTGCCGCCTGCAGGCCGCCTGCTGCTGCTCTTCTGCCCGTTGGGGCCCTGCCCGCAGGGAGCGTGGAGCAGCCGACCGTTGGGGCTGGTGTCGTCGGCCAAGGCCACCAGATAAGGAGTGCGCGCCCCTCTGCACCTCCCTAGCTCTCCAAGCACAGTGAGTTCTATTCCTCATTTCTTCTCAAGAACAAGAGCTAGGATTTCTCCTCTCCCTCTTTCTCTCCAATGATTTGAGGCAAAATTGATATGAGAGATTAAGTGCCCTTTGTGGGTGTGTATGAGAGGTTGAAGATCCACCCATTCTCCATTTGATTTCACTCAAAATTAGAGCTAATTTGAGAGGGGATTGGGATACCTAGTGCATTGTATTTCGGGATTCATATTTGTGGCACTAGGTGGTGATTACAATTGTGGATTTTCTTATTGCTCTTGGTGATTGTCATCACCTAGGCGGGTTTGGAGCTCGTGACTCCGTTGAAGCACGCAAGAAGATTGTGCGGTGCTCTGGAGGAGCTACTAGAGCGTGTTATTGAGTTACCTCACTTGTGAGTGTGGGTTCGATCACGGTGCCTTGAGAGGCTCACTTGAGAGTGGTGTCTTGCGGTGCCTTGCGGGGCGTGCCTTGAGGGGCAAGTGATTTGCGGATCACACCGAAGAACTATCTAGGTGAAACACCGACGGAACCACCCAAGGTGTTGGTCGACACAACGAGGAATAGGGGGAAGTTGGCAAGCTTCCCGATACCTCGGTAAAAAAATCACCGGTGTCAACTTGTCTACTCTTCTCGGTGGTTTGCATTCTACAAATCACAAGCTTTGTATTTACTTTCATATATACCTTGTGCTTGTGCTTGTGGAGTAGCTCTTGCAATTACTAGCTTGTGTAGCTTATTTAGTTGCCTTGCTTAGTTTGTGTAGCTAAGTAATTTGAGCCTTTGGGTTAGGCGTGTGTCGCCTTGTCCTTAGTGCATCTAGTAAGCTTAGGTTGGCTTTGTTCTTTTGCTCATTAGAATTGTGTAGGAGCTCACCCTTGTTTGAAGTACTAGTGCATAGGTTTGAGTGACCTTGCAATAGAAACGGTTAAGAGCTCAAGCTAGGCTTATCACCTCATTTGCTTTGTGTAAGATCTTTTGTGAGGTGATTTAGAGTCATAGCTAGAGGGGTGAAGTCTTGGCTAAATGAATAGTTTAAATTACGCATTATATTTGTTTAGCCGCGTAATTAGTTTTAGAAAGGACTATTCACCCCCCCTCTAGTCCTCATCTCGACCCTACATCGTGCCGCGCGCTCGCCATGCGCAGTAAGAGCCCCGCTCACTCGCCGTAGCTAGGCTGTATGGTCCGCACCGCCATGCCGACTCCTGCTCACACGCTCAACGAATGGCACTGCTACGCACGTCGGCTGCCGCGAGAGCTGCCTGTGCACGCAGTGGCGTAGCCAAATTGGGGCGAGCTGGGGCAGCTGCCCCGGCTAAAGTGGGTGCAAAAACTTTTTTTTTTTACAGGTTTATCTATTTCTTATTTTTATTTTTGCATTTTACCATGTATTTGTACAAGAACTATCAATTTATTCTTCAAATTTGAGGTAATATCTCAACGGATGCATTAAAATTGTGTGATTACAAAGTATGGATGCATTAATGCGATGTGAATTGCAATGTTCTTGATTTTGGTTTAGTCGGTCATTAGAAGTTTTCCCCAGCTAGTTTTTGTCCCTGGCTACGCCACTGCGTGCACGCCATCTCCCTTGGCCATGTTGGCGTGCTAACCGTTGCCTCGACGGCCCAAGGCCCGCCGGAGCACCCACCGTGTGCGTTCGTGAGTTGAGAGAGAACCATGGAGATAAGTGAAGGGATAGGAGAGAGAGCGAAAAAAAATCTAATGTTTATTATGTGAAAATCTACTATTGTGTGACACGATTTCTATTGCTGACGTGGTTGTCTTCGACCTCATGAATGATTTCTACCTTAGGATTGCCCTTAGAGTAGGGGTTGGAACTCCTGATCAACTTTTGGCGTTTCTGCTGGGCAGGGACTAGGTAGCAATCGACCAATCGTGGACGTCATGAAGGTCACATCGGCTTGTAGCTAGATCACCGTAAATAAATGCTCCGTTTTAGTTACGAGTTATGACAATTGGCAATGGTTTTATTTTTTATGAAGGTTCAATGCATCCTTTTTTTCCCCCGAAATTAGACTCCAGTTCCAGAACAGTTTCTTGCATTACATCAAGGACGAAAGGGAGTATTATGACATTGATTTAAAATTTTAAAAAGATCAACACAATAAAAAAAATCGCTGGTGTTACACGAGGTCCAGCAACACACCAGTCTATAACAATTATTTAACCAATTAAAATCTGAGATCCAGGGCCTTATCGAAATATAAAAATGCTGAGATCCAGCGGCCCACACCACCATAGTCTCGTGTTACACGAGAGAGGAGACTGAAGCTCGGCTCGCCTTTTGCATCCATCCATCCATCAATCAATTATTCATATTCATATTTCAATCATGCCCAAAAAAGATCTAAAAAGAATGAGCCACATAATCTAAAGTTTAATCGATCGAAATCCAAATTAACCGAACCCAATGCAACATAGTATCATATAAATGACGACGACGATATGCAGGCATGGATGACAAACAAAGCCTCTGAGGTGACCCTGTCTGATGGATACATCTACACGGTCATTTCCGAAGTTGCGATGAGAATACCATCGCTGTCGGCATAGAGCCAGTCACCTTCGGAGACTCTGATCCCGGCAATGCTCACAGGGACGTGCTTCTCGCCATTGCCCTTCTTGCCCGGCTTCACAGGGTACGCGGCGAGAGCTCGGACGCCAATGTCGCAGAGGTTGACGTCGTCGACATCCCTGATGCAGCCGTAGACCACTATGCCAGCCCACCCGTTGTTCTCGGCCCTCTTGGCCAGGACGCCGCCGATGATGGCGCTCCGCAAGCTCCCGCAGCCGTCGATCACCAAGACCTGTCCATGGCCTTTCTGCGCGACGAGCTCGCGGACGTGGACATTGTCCTCGAAGCACTTGACCGTCACCACGGGGCCGGAGAAAGCCTTCTTCTTTCCGTAGATCTGGAAGACCGGTGGGAGGGTCGAAGCTCGCCGTTTGTGAGTAAGTGAGCATTAGCGTCGCATATATCCGCAATGGCCAGTGGTGCTGACGAACCCATAGTCGTCGTAGCTGCTTCAGTTACTCCAAAATCCTCCGGTCCTGCTTATCATCAACACAGTGACAGAGCCAAACAAAATCAAACTACTACAGAGCACATTTTTGAAAAGGCTGGCAGAAACACTTGTTCATGTCTATGTATACCAGAAAACAAAAAGGAAAAAAAGACCCAGAAAACGAAACACAAGATTTATTAGTTCTCCATCCATCCAACTAGATTCATTTGATATTACGCAGTATAGTGCGTCTCTTTAATTAGCATATGCACAAAGGCAATAAGGCAGTGCACAAGAACTATATAAGCATGTCATCATATTTCTTCACGCGAGGCCCTGGACAACTACAACTTATAGACTATATATATGTACCTACCTCTAGTGTAGATTTGCTTGCAAAGGTGATCGGGAGGGATTGTATGGCTCTGGCTCTCCAACCCCAAATGGGATGCTCACTTGACGATCTCAAATTATATGCAGACATGCGTATATATAGAGGGAGGACTAGCTAGCTCTTGATGAGAATCTCTGCAGCATGTCTGTCCCACAAAACTTGACATCTTATAGCATACAAAATTTGTCCCAACAATTGTCATTATAGACCCATTAAACATCTATTGGCCATGCACGTTAATTCGATGCATACTAATTAGGCTAAGCAATGGACACTGATCTACATGTGCCTGCATCCGGGTCTCTTGGGCCAATCTCAGTGGTGAGTTTGATGCTATTTTTACCGAGACTACCACATTTGTTTTTATATCGGTAACTGTAACAATGGGTTTCATCTAAATAAAACTCTATGAATTTCTCTCGATCGATGTCTCTCTTCATAATTAACCCGCTAATCATCAAATCTCTGCTGATGTGTCATAGTATTGAATGCAAATAAAACCTAGATGAAACCCAATTAAGATTGGGCTTACAATCATAACTATTGAGCTCAACAAGCACCACCGTTAGAGCCGGTGATTTTTGTTGTGTGTCTGCTCCGCCTGTTCTATGACATCTCGTCTAAAAAAATGCGCTTGGCCGTGTAACAAACTCCTTTTTTTCCCTTAAAAGCAATACACGCACATGCGTGATTTCGAAAAAAAAAAACTATTGAGCTCAACCGGGACAGTACATTCATGAATGTTATGGACCATCCAACCCCACTTGATTATGGGCAGTGCATCGGGTGAGCTCATGCCATAATTTTTTGATCCATACAGATCGATCTGTCATAAGAAAACAAAAAATGAATTTGAGAAATAGCCCCACCTATGTTATGGGCTAATAATAATGTGTCCATTAGGTTGGGGCAAGCCAAAAATTTAGATCCAATGTTTTTTTCACGGTGATCTGAACCTGACTCTGGCCTCTGCCTTATTGCTGCACCTTCCTGCTTGCTTGCTCAGGTTATACGGTGAGGATAGGGCGTCCTGAAAGAGGCAAGCGTACGTAAATCTGTACGTAAATATATCCATATTCGGCAGCATATCTGTGGCGAGGGGACCGGCCGGCGCTGAGTAGCTGCCTCTCCTCCTCCTGCTGCTTCCGTCTCCCCTCCGGGACTACCTCTCGGCGAGCCAGCAGCATGCCGGCGGGGCGGTGCTCCAGCTCCACCCCATCGTCCTGGTCCCGTACCTACTCTGTACGTCCCTGAAATAGTGAAATGGAATGGTCACCGCCGCCGGGGACCATGTATGGACGGCGACGCCCCGCGCCGCGAAACTCGTCCGCTTGAACGCTACAGCGCCGCCGTGGCTAAGTCACTCACCGCCTTTTGTCCCTCTGCCGACCGGGGCGTTTCAGGTCAGTGTCCGGCCAGGATGGCGCCAACCGCCTGAATGTTTTTTCCCGTGGTGCGCGCGCTCTGCGGAATTGGGCCATTTTCGTGGTCCAGGCTCGCGTGGGAACTGTTGCATTTTGGGTTGGAATGTGCGCGCGCCCTGCGGGCCGTTTTGCAGGCCAATGCAGCAGACGCATTTTGGGCCTACTATTCTCTGCCGTACGTACATGGTTTATGTTACTTGTAAAGTGACATGTTTAGTTTTTTTTTTTAGAATTTTAGGGCCGATGACCCCTGTCTTTATTGCTAAAGACAACCATATTTGTTCAGTTACAGTTTATGGGTGGGATACACCCTGCATCACCGCACAAAGAGCACAGGTTTCATCCAGACTAGACTAAGTTTTTAGAGCACAACTCTAGCTTATTACAAGGTTTAGCAAAGTATCAAGCTATCTCCACGTTTTCCAGTTTCATCCAAGCCCTTCCCTGCACCTGACGCTGAGAACCATCTTCTCCCGCTAGCTTTGTCAGGGCTTCCACCGTAACTCTTCTTCTCCACGAACAAAAGCATTTTGGAATAGGAACAGATCCCATTTATCAAGAACTTGCATCATCCGAAATCCTGTCCGGTCTTGTGGCGATCCCTTTCAGCTTGCTCACTTTGGTAGCAAAAACTTGTCTCTTGTCTTGGGGACATAAAATTTCCCATGTCCGGATCATGACAACTATCCCTATAAGAAGGTTTTTCACACCTAACCAATGTGTACCCCTGCATGCAAATGGAACATCTTAGTTTCCAAAACCCCCACCGGGTGCCGCACCACAGACAATTATCTACTAGGAATTTTTTATTACTAAGCCACATTTGACCTATAGAAATAAAGTCAAGACCAACATTTCTATCACATGCTTCAGAAAGGTAGTTCCACATTTGTTTAGCAACTACACACTCAAAAAACAAATGATTAACAGTTTCGGTTCAGAGAAAAAGACACAAGACTTATCATCTAATTTCACTCTAATACTCGGATTATCTCTAGTCAAGACTTTGTTTTTAGCCAGCAACCAAAGAAAGAAGTGTACCCTTGGTGGAACCTTCGGTTGCCACACAGCAGGTACATGAACAGATATGACTCCTCTAAAATTAACAATTTTATATAAAGATTGTGAAGAGTAAACTCCATGTTGACATTTCTTAGCGCAATCAAAGAAAACGGTATATAAAACCCATCCCCAATAAAAGCGCTGAAATGCACCGCCGACATTCCCAAGTAAACCACCATGTCGGTGATCCGAAAAGGGATTGTCAACGGGATAGATCTTGCCATCTTAGATATTTCATCCGCAAGCGCACGGATCTATCATTGTAGCATTTCACCCGAAGTATTCGTGGTATCGTTATTTATATTTTCCCAAAGGAAGGCATGTGATTAATAAGCTAGCATGGCATCCGAATAGAGGAACATGTGTTTGCTTAGACCAAATTGTTCATAACGAGGGTAAGCAATAACAGGTTTATGGATAGTGTGACACACACTTAAGAATCCGCCAAGCAAAAGGATAAAGAAAATAGATAAAGAATAAATAAATAACCTAATGGAGTAATTCTAATGTATCTAGTCATGGCCATACAAATGAATAGTTAGGATCATATGCAAACCGATTTAATCATGGTTAGGTCTAGGATAACGGGGAGACTCCCCCGGATACCATACGGCCCGATAGGAAGCATTTACGAACTCCTACAAAGACACACGAACGTGGGGGGATTTCAAGGGGCGGTCAAGGCTTGTCACGACCAAGCCGCCTACCCCCTCAACCGTGGCGTGCACTTATATCCGCGGTGTCGTAATACCCGGGCACCATGCCCGCATATCGAAAGCACTACTCTTGTCCCCCCGGGATCCCCACTCGCCGAATGGACGGACTAGAACAAGAGCAAACCCGAAGGAACAACGAACCGATATCCCACCTCTAATCAAGTTAGGCATATGATGATCGATGATGAACCGAGATGAACATGTCAAGATTATGATATGTAAACTATATGCTAGTTCATATACCAACACAAGAACATGAACAAGACTATACTCTAGTTCATAAGTTAGGCCAAGAACATAGATATAAGACTTGTAAATAGAAGAATGCTCCATAGAGAAGATGTATTACCAAAGCACTTTCTTCTAGGAGACAAGCCCTCCTTGTAGCTCTTCTACTCCAAGTGCTAACCAAGAACTAAGAAGAAGAAGAAAGTAGAAGAAGAAAGAAGAAGTAGAAGAAGAGAGAGAGGTAGAGGTGGTAGAGAGAGAGATTGCCGGTTTCTTTGGACTCCAAGTGGTGTGTGTTTGAGAGGGAGGGAGAGGGGGCCTACTTATACACTTAGAGGAGGGACCTAAGTGCTAATTTACACCAAAACCGACCTGGTAAACCTTCCTAATCCCGAGCAAACCGACCATCCCACGGCGGGAAAACCCCGTTTGGAAGGTGCACGAACCGCCTCCCCGAGGTTGGGCCGAATCGCCTCGGGAGGGTGCGGCCGCACTGGTGGAAAGGCTGGCGCCCCCCGGGCTCGCTCGGCCCGGGCCTCGGTGGGGTGTCTTCCCTCGTCTTGAAAAGTTGTGGGCGGGCTTTGCTCGGCCCAATTCGATGTTTTGGGTCGATTTGCTCCTGGGCTTGTGTTTTGCAAAAATGCGCTTCTCACGGATGGCGTACTTTGGTCGATTTTTTCCACTTGCTTTTATTATAAATCTGCAAAATAAAATACAAGACACTACAAGTGGAATTTTATTAGTGGTAAATGTATATGAGTATAAAAGGTATAGTTTCACTCCCTTTATGGTAGTAAGTTGACGGGAAAAATATGTCGTTGGTGACCGTCAACAAACTCCCCCAAGCTTACCCTTTGCGGCGTCCTCGAGCAAAAGAGATAAGTACTTGGTTGTTGATCGAGGAGTTGCTACTATGCCGATTACGTTTTACAAGTGCCGGGGTTATAATAAGATTTTCTACTAGAGTTTGAATAAAATAGCACATCTTTTTCCCACCCTTTATTACCTTTCATCGTAGCGGGGGCTTTCTAGCTTTTCTCAAAGTCTTGGCGGTTGCCGATAGAACGGTTATAACAGAGATGCTTATCATTCATCCTTTTGATCAACTTTTTATCCGGGGTTTATTTATTTAGATAGTGTTTATTATTATTATTTTTTTCGAGAAAGTATGTGCTTTATTGCTATATATATATATATATATATATATATATATATATATATATATATATATATATATATATATATATATATATATATATATATATATATTTGGAGAGGTGGGCTCTACTCGCCCTAGACTTTTGTCTTTTTTATTTCCTCTTTTTTTTTTTTTTTTTAGAGATGTGGGCTCTACTAAGCCCTCGGACACTTGTCCATTTTTCATCTCATTTTTCTTTTTCTTTCTCTTTTTTTTAGCATAGCCCATATCAATTCTCTTTTCTTTCAAAGTAGATTCCGGATGTCAAGTTTCTCTTTTTTTGGACGAAATCATAGCAAATCCATTTGTACCATATCATACTTGGCAACAACTTAGACTAGATAGAGCCTATGCAACCCACTTGAATCGGGTTTTTCAGGATGAGTTTTTAGACTTAGCCACTAAATCCAAACTTTAGAGAAATTCGAATTATAAACTAGGCGCAGGCAAAACATAAGACGTAGCAACTATTCATCATTTCAACAAGGGACTAAGACTAAACATTTTCATATCTCATATATATAAGCATTAAGGCACATAGAAGAGCTACTTATTCTATTTTTGGATTTTTTTTTCTCTCTTTTTTTAGAATGCAAGGTTGCTGAAATGTAAACATGCTAAAATAAAATAAAATTTGATGGAATTAAATATGCAATGCAATGATACCTGTGGGGGTCCTCCCCAAGCTATCTGGAGGCCTACCGATCGGGATCGAAGCCTTGGTACCTCCGAGGAATGCTTCCTCGCGCGGCGCTATGCGAGCAGCCATGTTGGACTCCAATTGGGTCCATCTCTGGCGACTCTGCCGCTCCCGATTCTGCTGCCATCGTTCGGTGTTTTGCACATGGGAATTGAGCGTGTGCTCAATGTTCCTAGTGCGGACGTCGAGAGGTGCTTTGCATTTGGATACCAATAGCCTCCACCCCTTGTGGTGGTTGCCTGTCTTTGGACTGGTGGGGGCATATCGTCGGAGCCGTCGTCAAAGTCAAATCTGTTGGCCCTCCATCCGCTGTATCTCCTTCATGCCACTCGATGGTGCCGGAAATCGATGCGGCGGCTCCCACCTAGGATCATGGGGGTATTACCCGGGGTCCCCATAGGATGAGGCCATCTTTGCACGAACACGGTGTGTAGGCTGGGCGTGGGCTGTGTGGCGTGAAGTAGGGCCCATGGGAGGAGGATCCGACCTCCGGTCTCCCCCGACAACTGCGTGAAGAACCGATGGGGGTGTCTTTCCCGCGCAAGCTATCGGCAGATCTCGAGCTCAAATGTTAGTGCGGCTTTTATACAACCGTAAGTCCGGGTTAGGTAACCGAACTATAGTTGCATAGCCAGGGAAAAGATGACCAAGCTCGCCGGATGGTAAAATCTTAACTAAGTGCCCCTGCACAAGCTGCGCAAGAATGATCAAAAAATCCCCAGGTGTGGAAATGTACTCTATCTGGTGATTATCCAAAGCTCCAATCGCAGAAGCGAGGCGTGTGATAAGAGACGTGCATGTGACAGGAACAGTAACTTTTGTGATAATATGTAAAAAGTTCCTGCACATTTCTACTACTGGAGCTACCTTTTCCTTGTGGACAATAGCATAGAGTAATTTCAATTCAACCTCATTCACCCATCTAACCCCGTGTCTAGGAAACAAAGTCAGCGAGATCCAGTGGTGGATATATCTAAGTGATGGATGCTGGATCTGCGAGTGGCGAGGTTTGAAAGTACCGGTCTCATGAGCACCGGATATCTCCTCCCAAAAGTGATTTCTAACAAAGCCGGGGAGAGCAGCATCTAAGTTCATTGCACATCTATAACTAAAACCCCAGTGACGAGCTAGGTCCGCCCACGTAACATGATAAAGTGTACCAAAGAGGCGGAAAGAAATTCCTAGCTGGTCCTCGACTAGTGTGCATAAAAACTGAATTGTCAGGAGGCGAGAACCTTCCTCCTCGAGAGGGGGAATATCCTGCCACCCGACACCGCTCCAAAGGATAGGAAATTCATTATCCATACCTGTTTGTTCGAGGAGCTCTGGGTCGATTCGGGCATGTGTTGGAACACACGGTCCTTGAGTAGGAGATATGCTTGCATCTCCCGATCTCCACGGATGTCGAGGTACGGGCGTCGGCCGTCGATTGCCTGGGAGCTTGAGCTTCTTCCTCCCCGACGGGTGCGGTGTCTTCTTGCATGGGGAGCCTTCAAGGTCGTCGAAGTCGAGGGCGGTGCTTGTGCTTGTACGCCGTGAGCTGTGTCTTGATGACCGCCTCAACCCCGAAGATCTTCCCGGCTTTCTTCATGGCTACTTTGTAAAAACGATTGAGCGAGGCCTCGGGTGTGCAAGGGTTAGATGAAAGTATAAACTTTCACACCCCGTGATCTTGCTCGGCACAATGTTTCCGGTGGAGAAAATGGAGTGTAGAACAAGTGGGAGAGAGTGTGAGAGTGAGAGAGAGTGAAAATGAGGGGTGGGTGCTCTCACACCGGTGCTCGGGATATTTATAGCCCGAGCCAACGGCCGAGGGACGCTCCACACAACCGCTAGGAGCCGTTGGGTGCGCGCGCACCCCGCAGGAGGGTTGCCGCTCGCGGCTTTGGCGTGGTGTGCACAACGGTCACGAAAAGTTCGAGGTCGTTGTTTGCTCGCTGGGTTCGACCGTTTTCTCCCCTGTTTGAATTTCTCCAAAAAATTTTCAAATATAAATTTATTTTTGAATAGAAAAATTATTTTAAAAATATTTTTGTTTATACTTTTTATGTAGAAAACATTTTTTTCTTTATTTTTCATGAAAGAATTTATTTTATTTATGAAAACTTTTATTTTAGTTTTCAAAAATATTTTCTTATGTAATAAATATTTTTGTTAATAAAATATTTTATAAAACACAATTTTTTTTTTCAAATATACCCCATTTTTTTTCTTTTGGATATACCCCATTTTTTTTTTTTCTTTTTGGATATACCCCATTTTTTTGAGAGGTTATTTATAGTCACAATCGACTCTCCCCTACTGGCGGGAAGCTTTTGCTCCGGGGGTCTCGGAGTCGATCCTTCAACACTCCACACCGATTTTGATGACGATGAATTCGGGTGTGTTGTTGTTTGTACCCGATGAATGGGCACTTTACCGCCTTACTCGACGTGGAAGACTATGAAGCCTTTCCCCATGCGGATATCGCCTTTGGTCAGATAGAGAAACGGCCTCCCCGTGAGGAGGAGAGACGTATCCTCCGATGGGGCCATATCCGGGATCACAAAATCTGCGGGGGGATGTACTCCGTCAGTATTTTGACTAGCACGTCTTCGAGTATTCCCTCTCGGCCGCCTTGTTGATTGATCTCGCCATTTGGAGGGGACGGTTGGCGGGAGTAAGCGTTTCTCCATGGATTTTGTTGAAGGTGGCCTTGGACATCACATTGATACCGCCCCCGTGTCACGTAACGCGTTGACGAAGGTGTGGGGCCAATAGCACGCTTGATGAGTGGACGCCCGGGGTCACCCTTCTTGGCAATGAATGGCGAGCTCACGGGGACCTTCTTTAGCTCACTAGGTTGATCGAGCCTCGATATATCATGTTAATCGACTCGTGCGGAACCTCGGGTTGCCCAGGATCCTTCCCGAGTCGTTAATCGCGGCACTTGGGCAGCAACCGGGCCACCTGTGTTTCTATCATTTTGTTGAAGCTTAGCTGGTTCTTCACGTACCGACGTCAACCCTTCGAGCTTATTATTTACTCCCTCAAGGATCTTGTCTTGATGGCTCATCTTTTTGGTGAGGTTTTCGTTAATTTTCGCTGGCCCAATACAGTCCTTCAATGATGGTGACGGGGGTTGTAATTGGAGTTGTACCGGGTTGCCTTGGAACGGTGGCTTTGGACTGGTTGTTCGACCGGCGAGGTTGGCGGTACCCGTTCGTTGTTGATGAAGGCAGCTTCTTTCACGGGTCTCGGGCGATTATCCCCCCCGAGTGGCCAACTTCACCACACGTCTCACGGGTCATGTGGCGTCAGGGCGTAAACCGGGCGCCGGTGTAGTAGAGTCCGTGCCGGCGCTCCTCCGGTTTCTTCGCCAGAAGATCCATTTTTGCGGCAAGCATATCCGCCTCCTTCACGGTATGCATGCCTTTTTGTGTTTTGGCTAGGGCTCGTCTTCGCCCCGGCCGATTTGCCACCATTTTGTCAATCGTGGTCGTTGCCCGATCAATGGTGAGCGATAGAAATGCGCCACCAGCCCGGCGGCGTCGAGGTGCCCCTTCGATATGGCCGTGAGACCATTGTAGAAGTTCCGGAGCACCGCCCAGTTCTCCATCCCGTGGTGCGGGCATGCTAGAATGTACTCCCGCAGCCTCTCCCACGCCTCGGGAATGGGTTCCATTGATGTCCGCCGAAATTGGCGATCCTCCCCTCGGGGCATTGGTTTTGCCCATGGGGAAGAACTTAGCCGAACGCGCCGGAGCACTTGGCCCACGCATCGACGACTTCCTTGTCCTTGTAGAACCTTTGTTTCGCCTTCCCCACGAGGGAGAAAGGAAACAAAGCGGAGCCCGATAACGTCGGGTTCGACGTCCCTGATGACGATGGTGTCGCCGCAGCTCAAGGAAGTGTTGGAGATGAGCGTTGGCATCCTCGCTAGGCGATCCACGTGAATGGACTGGCCCGCACCATGGTGATCGACCTAGTGCACGGCTCAAAGTTTTTGTCCGCCACATTCACCACCGGCCCGGTGGGCACGTTGGTGACGGGGCGAGTAGAGAAATCGCGCGGCGACTTCGGGCCATGGCTTGAGTTACGGTTGGTGCAGGGATGTCGGTTCGTCGCCGGCGTTCGGCCCCAAGAAGAAGCGGCACGAGACCTTGTTCTTCCTTAGGAGTGCCCTCCGGATCGGAGATGAAGTTTTTCGGCAAAGAGGGAAACCCCGACATACACTATCCTCGTTTTCATCCACAAATGTGAGAAAACATAAAAGATTAGCTTTGCATGAGCAAATGGTAGCCACGCACACGTTCATATTCATAGCCAGCTAGTATTATTATTTTTTTTTCACAATGCCTTCCCGACAACGGGCGCCAAAAATGCTTGTTGACATTTCTTAGCGCAATCAAAGGAAAACAGTATAAAACCCATCCCCAATAAAAGCGCCAGAAATGCACCGACATTCCCAAGTAAACCACCATGTCGGTGATCCTAAAAAAGAGATTGTCAACGGGATAGATCTTGCCATCTTAGATATTTCATCCGCAAAGTTTACGGATCTATCATTGTAGCATTTCACCGGAAGTATTCGTGGTATCGTTATTTATATTTTCCCAAAGGAAGGCATGTGATTAATAAGCTAGCATGGCATCTGAATAGAGGAACATGTGTTTGCTTAGACCAAATTGTTCATAACAGGGGGGTAAGCAATAACAGTTTATGGATAGTGTGACACACACTTAAGAATCCACCAAAGACAAAAGGATAAAGAAAATAGATAAAGAATAAATGAATAACCTAATGGAGTAATTCTAATGTATCTAGTCATGGCCATACAAATGAATAGTTAGGATCATATGCAAACCGATTTAATCATGGTTAGGTTTAGGATAACGGGGAGACTCCCCGGATACCATACGGCCCCATAGGAAGCATTTACGAACTCCTACAAAGAGACACACGAACGTGGGGGATTTCAAAGGGGCGGTCAAGGCTTGTCACGACCAAGCCGCCTACCCCCTCAACCGTGGCGTGCACTTATATCCGCGAGGTGTCGTAATACCCGGGCACCATGCCCGCATATCGAAAGCACTACTCTTGTCCCCCGGGATCCCCACTCGTCGAATGGACGGACTAGAACAAGAGCAAACCCGAAGGAACAACGAACCGATATCCCACCTCTAATCAAGTTAGGCATATGATGATCGATGATGAACCGAGATGAACATGTCAAGATTATGATATGTAAACTATATGCTAGTTCATATACCAACACAAGAACATGAACAAGACTATACTCTAGTTCATAAGTTAGGCCAAGAACATAGATATAAGACTTGTAAATAGAAGAATGCTCCATAGAGAAGATGTATTACCAAAGCACTTTCTTCTAGGAGACAAGCCCTCCTTGTAGCTCTTCTACTCCAAGTGCTAACCAAGAACTAAGAAGAAAGTAGAAGAAGAAAGAAGAAGTAGAAGAAGAGAGAGAGGTAGAGGTGGTAGAGAGAGAGATTGCTGGTTTGCTGGACTCCAAGTGGTGTGTGTTGAGAGAGGGAGAGAGGGGGCCTACTTATACACTTGGAGGAGGGACCTAAGTGCTAATTTACACCAAAACCGACCTGGTAAACCTTCCTAATCTGAGCAAACCGACCATCCCACGGCGGGAAACCCCGTTTGGAAGGTGCACGAACCGCCTCCCCGAGGTTGGGCCAAACCAGCCTCGGGGAGGGTGCGGCCGCACAGTGTGGTCTTGTACAAGACAGGCTCGGCTCCGGCCCGGGCCTCGGTGGGGTGTCTTCCTCGCCTTGAAAAGTTGTGGGGCGGGCTTTGCTCGGCCCATTCTGATGTTTTGGGTCGATTTGCTCCTAGACTTGTGTTTTGCAAAAATGTGCTTCCCCGGATGGCGTACTTTGGTTGATTTTCCACTTGCTTTTATTATTGTTGGTATTTCTAACGTCACTAACTAGAAACAGATATAAACCTATCACTAGCAATGGCGTCAAGAACATATATCGATGTTGCTTCGAGATAAAACTAAAAGAAAATAATTCATTATAGAGTTCATAGCATATCCGAAAAGGTTGTCATCCCTATAGTTAAACTACTAGTATGCAAAGAATAAAATATTCGTACTATGCCTTGATAAACTTCTCAATAAGTAAATAAACAATTATAACCGGGTATCAGTTTACGGATATGAATATACCATTGTAGCATTTTAACGAGGAGTAAGAACCAAAGTGTTGAATTTATATTCTACCACAGGGAAAGAAGTCTACTATCATGGAATAACTATGCATGTGATTCTCAATCATCTCAATCATCTCTCGTATCTAAGCTTAAGTATTAAATATACCAATTACATAAACAGGGATCAAAGTTCACAATGATAATAAAAGTTCTCGATAAATAGATTCAACCAAGTCATATCCAGGTGTGCAAATAGAAAGTGTCAAACAATTGGGCGATAGCAATTCATAGGCTAGCTAGCATTAGAAACTCCAATATGTAACTCTAAACTATAAGTTAGGATCTACTTGATTAGTGCAATACATCTAACAATCATCGAAGAAGAACTAATTAAATCCACACATGAGGACGTAATCCATGAAGACTAAGGCCGAAACTTAGAACAACTCGAATAATATCATCCGCTAGGCCTACATACGGGGGATGGATTGCAAAGGACTCAATGATCTTTGTCACCACCACGATCTACCACACGACCCGGCATATAGGGAGCAAACGCAGCAAATAAGATCTAATCACCATGATTACATCCTCTCTACCACTCACCCATGATATCAATAGATGAGCGCTATACGAATCCATGCATAAACATAACAATAATTCAACTATGCTAAACGTGTAATCAAAGTAAACACTAGAACAAATAATCTCGAATATAAACATGATCAAGATATTCATATTAAGAACGTGTCCGGAACTTGAAGACTACTTACAATGAAGAACTTACAAGAACGAGGCCCGATCTTGAGCCGGCCTCCGACGGTCGAGCGGATTTCTCCCTTCCTACTAGATCTAATCTTGATTGCTACTCTTCCTAAAGCGGTGTTTCTAGAGCGTGGGATTGATGACTTGGATCTTGAAGTGCTGTTGATGACTTGAGAACTTGATGATCCGAAAAGGGGGTCTAGGGGTCTCCTTATATAGTCGGGAGGAGGTGCCGGTGTTGACTAGATCACAACTCGTACTCCACCGTCGCCCTCGGATCAAACCGACATTAAACGAGCGGATTAGATTGCGTCTTAGAGGCGGTTGGAGAAGCTTCGAAATGCGGACGTGGCGGCGCAGGGGAGGCCGACCGCCCAAATAACAGGCCGGCCGGCCCGGCTGGGCCCACTCGTGGGTCCCGCGGCCCGGTGCCTTCTCGAACCTTCGGACTCCTATTTCTTGGGTGTTAAGTCTTGATTACGTCGGGATTAGTCCGAGCCTTCTAGAGTCTTTCTCGGAGTTGGATTGCATTACGTTGGCTCGCGAATTCGGCTGTTTTTCTGTTTAGTCCCCTGTAATTCATAACTTTACCAAAACTGGTGGAAATATGTTAGTGACACCCTATTCTAGGTTGTTATTATGATTTATACCCCTTTCTCATGTTTATTTGATTAATAAATTTATATGATAACAAGTGTCAACAAACTCCCCAAGCTTACCCTTTGCTAGTCCCTAGCAAAGCTATATGCTATAAAAGGATCGGGGAGTTGCTACTACGCTTTCATACCTCGGAAGCACGTGTGTTTATCGAAATAAATTCTCCTCTTAACCAGATTGCTCTCTCATACACATTTTACTATGGGGCGTAGCCTTTTCATGAGCAATTTGAAAGACAGAACAATCAAGTTAAGTACCATGTCTCAAGCTCTTTGATCAACTATCATCCAGGGGGTTTTGCAATATTTTTCAAAAGAAACTCGAGAGATCCTATGTATGACCCTCTTAAGTAGATGGTGGTAGTGGAGTTACACGTGTGGTAGGACATACATAGTGGGATGATAGTGGTGAAGTGGATGAGGATGAAAGGTAGTAAATAGCCCTTAGCCTTTTCTAGTATTTTTCTTCTCAAGCATCTTGGATTATTTCTCTCTTTCTAAAAATTGCTAAGACCCTCGGGTCCGTCCATTCTTGGAGAGGTGGGCTTTTGCCCCGCACTTGTGTCCATTTTTCTCTCTCCTTAGAGATGTGGGCCCTACTTACCCTCGGACACGTGTCCATTATTCATCTCTAAATATATTTTTTTTTTTTTTTTTTTTTTATTATTAGGGAGGTAGGCCCTTCTCGCCTAGTATGACTTTTTGTCCGTTACTCTCCCTCTCTCTCGTCTCACTTTTCTCTCTAAAATATTTATTTTTCTTTTTTTTTTTTCTTATTTTTTTTTTTTCGAATGTAGCCCAAACCTCTATTTGGCATAAAAACACCGAGAGAGACATATCCAAAGATTGCAAGAGTTTATTTTTAATTATGGCTTAACGGGTGATGGAGTATGGGGAAGCGTAGTTTTTACGGTTTAGAAGCAGTGTATTTGGTGGAGTGGGATGATCTTGATGCGAAAGATAAACTCTTAAGGGTCATAGCTAAGGAACTCATCATGTAATATTTTATAATTTTCAAAGATAAAAACCAAGAATCAAGTTTCTCTAGGAATATGATAAAGCAGCAGACTCAACTTTTCATGTATCTTTATCCTTCAACGCTAAGACTCGAGATTAAGCATGTGCTTTCCATGTGTGTTGGGTTTAGAGCAATTTAAGCATTTTTAAAGTTTTTAGGAGAATCTAAGTCCAAAGTGTAAGTACCTTTTTTAAGAGGAATTATGGCGGAGCAACTATTCATCATTTCCTTAGCATATATCATCAAGATCATAATAAAAAAGGAAGAAAACAATCTAGCAAAGATCTAGCATTTATTTGACTCTTTAACACTAAGACTTTTAAGACTCTTTAACTCTAAGCTTAAAAAAAAATATAATAACTAGCTAATATTTAAGACATAGGGTAGTAATACTTATCGTGATAAACAGGGGGGTGCTCTCCCCAAGCTTGATCTTGAAGTAGTCCTTTGTTCATCCTTGGAGCTTGCTCCTCTTCGGGTCTCCCTTTAATGTTCTCCTGTTAATATTAATTTCGCACATACCCGAAGGAACAAATTCTAGGATGCTATTGTGAGCCTTCATGTGCTCATTTCTTTTTTTTTTATATATGCAATAGGGATGCTAATGCAAAAACATATGAGTGCAATATTTTTGTATTTTTTTATTTTTATGCCACCACAGAAAGGAGTGCTTGCATGGGGCTTTAGGAGACTCGATGCAAATGCAAAGAAACATATTTTTTTATGATTTTCTCAAATGCAGGTTTAGAAAGAGTAATATGCTAAAGGAAATATGCTAATTGAAATGTGCTTTGTAGAAAATTAAATATACGGATAAATACCGAAGTTACCTCTTGGCGAGAGTTTAGAGCACTTACTCCCATGGCGTAGTGTCGCCTATGGGCCCTCGTGTAAATGTTGTACTGGTAAGGGCCCTTCAAAGGATTTCAACGGGCGTGAGCGACGGCGCAGCCGAGGAAGTCGATTGTTCGGGTTGGTGATGCCGCGGGTCGGGTCTCAGAAGATGTACTCTTGTTGCTCTTCTTGGTGGGCGCAGGCTTCTTTCTTCTTCCGGGATTGCTTCTTTGGTGGAGACCTCTCGGGTGTAGCCGGTGCGTAATTCAAGATGGGTAGGAGCCGAGTGTACTTTTCCTTGATATCCTTTTCTATCCTCTTGATGTCCTCCATCTTCGAGTCCAAACATTTGTAGTCTCGGGAGACGCTTCCGGCCTTTGGTCTTTCTTGGGGGGCAGTTCATTGTTAGTGTAAGTATTGAAGAAACAAGCGTATCTTTTTACCTTGAAGCGGAAGTGGATCTCGCCCGTCTTGATGTAGATGATGGCTCTTGTAGTGTTCAGGAATGGTCTTCCAAGTACTATGGGAGGATCTTGTTCTTCTTCTCCCATGTTCATGACTAGAAAGTCGGTGAGGACATAGGTCTTTGATCTTAACGGGGACGTCTCGTGCAATACCTTCCGGGGGAATCGGTGTGATTGGTCCGCCATCTGCAAAGCATTACATAGGTGGAGCACAAAGGCGGATTACCATATATCATTGATACGTTACCTTTGACATTAAGTTGATGCCCGATCCGTGTCGCGCACAACATGCCGGAAGTTTCATTGATTGATGGAGCGGTGGATTGATGGAACTCCGGGGTCGTCTAGCTTCTCTAGTTGTGGTGGAATGCGCCGAGTCTTTGCGTTACATTTGCAACTTGATTGATCATCAAGACTCGCTTCGTTTCGTGTGGTTGAGGTTGACGGTTCTTCTTGTTCTTGCTTCTTCTTCTTGTCCTCTCCTCGGCAATTTGGTGCGCGTGTACTTGGTATGGTAGTGGCAAGGTGGAAGGGGGGAGCTAGGGTCTTATGTCCGCAGTTGAATCTCTCCCTCGTTTGTTGACGGTGAAGACGATCTTCGCGGTGTCGGCGTAGATGATGGCCTTGGTGGTGGCAAGGAAAGGGCGTCCCGTAATGATCGGGGCGTTCTTACCTTTGCCGATATCGAGACCACGAAGTCGGTGGCCACATAGAGCTTACCGATGTTCGGACAAACGTCTTCCGGGATGCCCTCGGGGTAGCATAGCGACCGATCTCGCAAGTTGTAGGCACATGGTTGTGTATAATAAATTTGAACTGGCTCAAGGCTTACCTTAGGCATAATGTTGACACTTGAGCCAAAGTCGCAGGAGCGTCGTAGGTGCGGGCGCCGATCCTAATGGTGATGACTGGTCTCCCTGGATCTCCTTTCTTGGCAGGCATGCCCCAGTCAGTCCACTTAGGTCCTTCTTGTGCGTCCTTGGTCTGAATACCTGCATAGTAGACATCGACAAGATTTGCTTGATTCTAATTCTTTCTACGGCCGGAATCTTACAGGTTAGGCATAGGAGTAGATAAAGCCATTTGAGATAAGCGAGATTCTATCATTTTATTGAAGCTATGCTGGTTCTTTATTGCAGAAGAAAAGTTTTCCATTTTAGCACTAATAGTTTCTAGCATTTTATCATTGGAAGCTAACTTCTTAGGCAGTTATCCATGAGTCTACCTTGGTTTTGTACTAACTCTCTTAAAGGTGGGAAATTATTGAAAGAGTTATTACCTTGATAGTTACCTGAGTAGTTACCTTGGTAGTTAGGTCTCTGTTGGTTCCATCCTTGATTCGGGGGCGATCTTGGTTGTTGTTGTTGTTGATGTAGTTCACGTCCTCTTCTAGCTCGGGACATTGTTGCCGAGAGTGTCCAGTGTTGCCACATTCTTCACATGTCATGCGGGGAATCGAAGAGTTGCATGACTTCCTTCTTCTCGGGAGCTTTGTCTTCAAGCTTCTTCATAATTAAGTCTATTTTGGTAGACAAAGCATGTCTACCTCTTTTATTTGGTGCATTCCCTCTCTCTCTTGCGGGGTTGGCGGTCCTCATTCCAAGCTTGGTTTGGCGCCATCTTCTCCACAAGGTCGGTAGTTTGATTCGGTGTAAGGGATAGGAAAGCACCTCCGGCGGCGGCGTCCATGGTCTCACGGGTGTTGTTGTTGAGCCCGTGATAGAAGGTCTCGCATGAGTAGCCGGTTCTCCATTCCATGGTGTGGGCATTGAGAGATGTAGTCTTGGGCGCTCCCCACGCCTGCGAACGGATTCATCGTGTTCTTCTTTGGAAACTTGAGATTTTCCCCGTAAGGCGTTGGTTTTGCCTATAGGGAAGAACTTTGCCGGGAAGGCGATAGAGCAAAGTGTCCAAGTAGTGAGTTTGTCTTTGTTGGCGTAGAACCCTTTGCTTCGCTCGTCCCCAAGAGTGAGAATGGGGAACAGACGAAGTAGGATTGCATCATTTGGGACATCTTTGATGGTGAAGGTGCCACAGATCTCTAGGAAGTGTTGTAGATGAGCATTGGCATCTTCATGGGCTTTTCCACGAGAATTGGCTAGCTTGTACCATGTTGATCGTCGGCGGGCTTGAGCTCAAAAGCTTTGTCTCCCATATCGATTGCCGGCCCAAGTGCGGATGTTGGCCGGTCGGTGCAGAGCACTCGCGGAGGGTCTTGTTCGCCATTACTTGAACACGGGTGTTAAGCCGCACGGTGGAGGAGTCTTCGAGGCGGCGATCTTGGGCGAGACTTCAACTTGGATCTTGCTGCTTCAACAATCTTTACGGATCGGAAGCGAAGTTTTGGAAGATTCCTATTCATACATTACCACGAAATAGATAGAAAGAATAATAGCAAGGGTAAACCTGTTTTAAGCAATTAATGATAAATTTAATACTTACAATGCGTGAGAGAGATGTATGCAAGTTATTCCTATATTTATATTTTCTTGGGCTAAAGACTTTCTTTCCCACAACGGCGCCAAAAATGCTTGTTGGTATTTCTAACGTCACTAACTAGAAACAGATATAAACCTATCACTAGCAATGGCGTCAAGAACATATATCAGATGTTGCTTCAGATAAAACTAAAAGAAAATAATTCATTGCAGTTCATAGCATATCTGAAAAGGTTGTCATCCCTATAGTTAAACTACTAGTATGCAAAGAATAAAATATTCGTACTATGCCTTGATAAACTTCTCAATAAGTAAATAAACAATTATAATGGGTATCCGCAAGTTTATAGATATGAATATACCATTGTAGCATTTTAACCAGGAGTAAGAACCAGGTGTTGAATTTATATTCTACCACAGGGAAAGAAGTCTACTATCATGGAATAACTATGCATGTGATTCTCAATCATCTCAATCATCTCTCGTATGCAAAGCTTAAGTATTAAATATACCAATTACATAAACGAGGGATCAAAGTTCACAATGATAATAAAAGTTCTCGATAAATAGATTCAACCAAGTCATATCCGGTGTGCAAATAGAAAGTGTCAAACAAAGGGGCGATAGCAATTCATAGGCTAGCTAGCATTAGAAACTCCAATATGTAACTCTAAACTATAAGTTAGGATCTACTTGATTAGTGCAATACATCTAACAATCATCGAAGAAGAACTAATTAAATCCACACATGAGGACAGAATCCGTGAAGACTAAGGGCGAAACTTAGAACAACTTCGAATAATATCATCCGCTAGGCCTACATACGGGGATGGATTGCAAAGGACTCAATGATCTTTGTCACCACCACGATCTACCACACACCCGGCATATAGGGGAGCAAACACAGGCAAATAAGATCTAATCACCATGATTACATCCTCTCTACCACTCACCCATGATATCAATAGATGAGCGCTATACGAATCCATGCATAAACATAATGAAGTAATTCAACTATGCTAAACGTGTAATCAAAGTAAACACTAGAACAAATAATCTCGAATATAAACATGATCAAGATATTCATATTAAGAACGTGTGCGGAACTTGAAGACTACTTACAATGAAGAACTTACAAGAACGAGGCTCGATCTTGAGCCGGCCTCCACGGTCGAGGATGGATTTCTCCTTCCTACTAGATCTAATCTTGATTGCTACTCTTCCTAAAGCGGTGTTTCTAGAGCGTGGGATTGATGACTTGGATCTTGAAGTGTTTGTTGATGACTTGAGAACTTGATGATCTGAAAAGGGGGGTCTAGGGGGTCTCCTTATATAGTCGGGAGGAGGTGCCGGTGTTGGACTAGATCACAACTCGTACTCCACCGTCGCCCTCGGATCAAACCGACATTAAACGAGCGGATTAGATTGCGTCTTAGAGGCGGTTGGAGAAGCTTGAAACGCGGACGTGGCGGCCGCAGGGGGAGGCCGACCGGCCCAAATATGAGCCCGGTAGGCCCGTGGTTGGGCCCACACTCTGTGGGTCCCGCGGCCCGGTGCCTTCTCGAACCTTACGGACTCCTATTTCTTGGGTGTTAAGTCTTGATTACGTCGGGATTAGTCCGAGCCTTCTAGAGTCTTTTCGGAGTTGGATTGCATTACGTTGGCTCTCATGACCCGGTCTGTTTTTTTCTGTTTAGTCCTCGTAATTCACAACTTTACCAAAACGGGTGGAAATATGTTAGTGACACCTATTCTAGGTTGTTATTATGATTTATACCCCTTTCTCATGTTTATTTGATTAATAAATTTATATGATAACAAGTGTCAACAATTATAAATCTGCAAAATAAAATACAAGACACTACAAGTGGAATTTTATTAGTGGTAAATGTATATGAGTATAAAAGGTATAGTTTCACTCCCTTTATGGTAGTAAGTTGACGGGAAAAATATGTCGTTGGTGACCGTCAACACTCCATTTGATTGAAATTGCCAAATCGAGTGCCATCCTCATCAATAAAAACTACGGTAGATGCCAACTGAACAATTTCCAACCAAATATCCATAAGCCTATGGTCTACAAATCTTCTAAAAGTACACTTTAAGGATTCACCATCCCACGACTCGGCTATTGTGCTTGACTTCTCATTAATTAGCACATAGATTTCCCAAAATTGGATAGCTAGACTAGATTGCCCCAACCAAATGTCTTCCTAGAACTTTATGTTTCTACCATTTCCAACCTTCCATCAGTATCCTAATTGTGCAGCCTTTCTTTTGCCCACATGACCCCTTTCATGAATTGTGAGGCTCCTACACTAGATGTACAAAAGATATTTGGGTCATTTGTTTTATATTTCTGGTCTATTATCTGTCTCCAAAGCTTGTCTTTGTCAAGATTGTATCTCTTTATCCAGGAAGCTAGTAAATAGATATTTAGGTCTCTAATATTGGGTATACCTAGCCCACCATACTCCTTTAGCATAGCAACACTCTCCCAGTTAGCTAAGTGTATCTTATGAGTTCCATTCTTATCATTCCGAGGCAATTAGCTAGATGGGTACTAATGGGGTCTAATTGCCCACTTAGGAAACTTGATAAAGGACAGCGGTATACGAGGAATACTACTAAGCATAGACCTAATCAAGACTAGTTTACCAAAGATGTGAGAGCAAAAGTTACCTCTCCATCCAAGCAATCCTCTTCATTAGTTTGTCAACAAGAGGTTGCAAGTCCTCCCTTTTAAGTGTTCATAGTGCAAAGGTACACCTAAATATTTAATAGGAAAATTGCCTAATGGCCGGGATAAAAATATGAGCTATCCAATTAGTTTCCTCCCAGATTCATTGGAATAAATTCACTCTTATTGAAATTTATTCTCATGCACGAAAACTTGTTCAAAACAAGCTAGGATGCCTTTCAGATTAACTAGATTTTTCTGGCTTGGCATCGAGAAAAACAAAATGGTACCATCTCGCATATTGCGAGAGAGATAATACCATCTACTATAAAACTATTACCTAGCCCACAAATTAGCCTTTCCGAAGCTCCTTTGATTAACATTCTAGTTAGAACATCCCTACCAAGTTAAATACTTGAGAGGAGATAAAGGATCTCCTGTTTTAGACCCTTCCGATTTTTGAAGAACTTACTCTCTTTTCCATTTATCATAACACCCTTGAACCCCCAACAACAATATTCCTAATCCAATTAATCCAACAAATCATTAAAACCTCTACCTCTTAGAATTTCAAAGAGGAAATCTCAGTCTACCCTATCATAAGCCTTTTTCATAATCTAACTTAATGACAATGCCGGCCTCTTTATTTTTATGAATACCGTGAACCAATTCATGAGCAATGACAATGCTCTCTAAGATATATCTTGTGGGGATCACTCCCGCCCCTTAGCCTTCGCTCCGGAGGGGGCGGGAAGGGGGCGAGGGCTTCCCACGGGAGAGTTCTAAAAGACGGGACGAGGGCGGAGCGGCCCCGCCGGCCCACCCCTCGGGGCGTTGCCGAGGGCGGGGATCGGAGGGCACTCGAGCTACCGTGACGCGGAGAGATGTTGGGTACGATCGGGCGAGACGCCGGTATGGTAAAAGGAGTAAATGGCCCTTAAACCGCCCGTGAGACCACCCTTTTCCTTGAGCCCGTGCCGGGTATTTATAGGAATACCAGGGGCGGAGGGGCTGATTTACAAATTGGTACACGGTAGGTGGGAGAACACACGCTTCTGCATGGGCCCCCACAGGGCGGGCTAGTAACTATTCATACAGTGGCTAGTACGGAAATACACTTATAGTTTTCTACCGTGGCCGGGGCGTGGGGGCTTCCACTACGGCCGCCGGCGCCATGCCGTTGCGGAGGGGACGGGCCCGGGAGGGGGCTCCTCACTGAACTTCGTGCCGCTGGATCAAGGCGGCTGGGAGAGCCCTCTCGCCGGCGCTCCCCGGCGGGCGTGGGTCGCCTCGCCCTCGGCTTGATCCCGGACTTTCGAGGTCGCCTTGCCTGAGGATCGGGGGGCCTTGCCGCCGCGTGCCGACGGCGAGGCCCTCCGCTCCGGTCCCGCAAGGCTTATGTTTTCAAAGAGATTAGTCCTTGGCCCCTCGCATGGCACGATACCGCGGGCCGCTGGCCGGGCGAGGGTCGCCCTCCCCAACAAGAACCTCGAAGGTCCTGGTTCCTCCGAGAGGGCCGGGAGCAGCGAATCGACTTACCCGGAGGGTCCCATGCGGGTGGCCTGTTGGTCGCCTCATGGGCCCTTGCAATAAGCCCCCATTGCTCGTGGGCCTCGCGGAGGTGGGCCTCGGCCCTCTTGCTCGTGTCGTGCTAGGGTTACCTCGTGCTCGGTGGGATGGTGTTGGTTGGTTTGGGAGGTGACGGATCGGGGTTGGTTGTGTTTGTTTGGGTTGTACGGATGCCGTCCATTTGTTGAAGTAGGGCGGATCGGAGGGCTCGGCGTTTTTTTTTTTTTTTTTTTTTTTTTGGGATCCGGCAGTGTTTTTCGGGGTTCGCGGTGGCGCCGCGCGCCCCTCCTCCCCTTGCCGGCCTATATATATGTGCGGTAGGTGGGATTAGGGTTTGTGCTCTCCTTTCGCTTTCAGGCTCTTGCTTTCGCCTCGCTTTAGCGCTCTTGCCTCCGCTGCTGCCCTGCTGGCGTGGGCTTGCTTGACTTGTTTCGCGAAGGCCTTCGCGGTTGCATCTTTGTCGCGGAGGTGTCTTGTGCCTTTGGTGTGTCGAGGTTCGATGGCGCGGGTTAAGGAGACCACGAGGCACAAGCCTGTTGTGGAGTGCTTCGAGTTGCCTCGAGGCAAAGTGCACCACTAAGTCCCTGAAGGAGTTCCAGAAGGAGCATCGGGTTCTTCCACAAGAGGCACTTCCGCGCTTCGGAGGGAGAGACGGTGCCCCTTCCGAAGAGTTCTTCCATGCGGGGCTCCGGTTCCCCGTGTGTGGATTCGTTACGGGCGTGTTGCGGAGGTTTAACCTCCGCTTCCACCATACTTAACCGCGGCCTGCTTCCCACGTCTCATGACATACGTGTGCCAGGTGCCGCTCCGTCGGCTGGAGCCTACGGTGGATGGGTTCGTCGGAGCCCACGCCGTGCACTATCGGCCGCGCACGTCAAGACGACGGAGGAGCACGTGTTCCAGCGTGCCGTATGGCGTGTGCGGCTTCATCCCCGCGGCGGGGTGGAGGCTCCTTGCCGCGTAAGAACAAGTGGGCCGCGGATCGGCCGGACCGCCGGTTCTACTACCGCCGGATGGCGCGGAGGGCTCTATGGTGAGCCTGCACCCCTCCGGCTTTCAAAGGTGAAGCCCGTGAAGACGGCGGCCCGCGACGCAAGAGCTGGACGCCCGCGGCCATGTCCCGCCATGTCGGCGCGCGGGATTTGGTGGAGGAGTTTCTTGGCGGCGCGCGATATTAAGTCTCGTGGGCGGAGGTACTGCCCCGTGGCTATCCCGGAGTCGGGCGGACTATGCCGCCAAGGGGCAATAAGGCCTTGCGGCTCGACACGAGCGATTTGGCCGAGGCGCCGAGGAGGCGAAGGGCGACAAGGCGAGTTCGGGCGGGCGGGTGATGGCGGAGGCCACCGCTACTCCGACTTTCCTTATTGGGAAGCCGGAGTCTTGAGATCCGGCGGATCCGCTCGTGCCTCGACACGATCGCCCGCCGGTGAACTGGCTTCGACCTCTGCGGGTGGAGTATGAGGATTGGCCGTCCGAGGCCGGCGCCGATGCCATGGACGCAGGGGAAGAAGCGGCGCGGGGGTTCGGAGAGGCCGGCGCGAGGTGGCGGCGCTGCGGAGCCCCATCGAAGCGGAGGCGCCGACTGCTCCTCCGCCGCGAGGAGGCGGCCGGCTCTTCGCTAAAAGCCGGTGGCTCTCGGACGGTGGGACTCGACTATTTCCTCATCTCGGCGACGAGGATGAGGACGGGGAGGACGAAGGGGCCACCACCGCGGATCTCGGGAGGCGGACGCGGAGGTGGGGCGGAGGAGGAGGGCTCCGAGGGCGGCTCCAAGACGAGGGGAGGTGGACGAGGAGGGTCGCGACGGCGCGGGCCCTCCGAAGGAGATGACGATGGTGGGGAGGATGAGGAAGGCGGCGGCGCGGTGGGCTCACCGTCGCCGCGCCGCATGAGCGCGAGTCCCCACCCTACCGGCGTTGCCATGTGTGGGGCGGAGGGCGAGATCTTGGAGGACCCCCGGAGGCCGGGGGGTGGGAAGGCCCTATGGGGTAGCCGGAGGTTCGTCTTCGCTGCCCTACGTGGCGGAGACGATCGGGGCATTGACGATGTCGATGTGGAGCTCCATACGGGCGCCGATCTCCGCGACACCCCCTTCGCAAAGACCGAGGTGGAGCGGCGGATGATCGGGCGCGTCTTCGGCGAGTGTCCGCTGCCGGAGGCCGAGATCAGGTGGCTAACCGCCTCTCTCTCTCGATATCCACGAGGATATCAAGGTGAAGACGGCCGGGCTGCGCTTGTGTCCGGGCGCTGGGGGCGGCCATCCGCGAGGGAGTGGGACTCGGTCGACCACGCGGACGCCCGGAGGAAGGCCTCGGGCGAGCTCAAGGAAAGCCGGAGGGAGGTGGCTCAAGGCGGTGGCCAGACGAGGCGGAGCGCCTCCCGGAAGGAGGTGGCGGACCCCGAGGCGGGAGCGAAGGTCCTTCGTCGAGAACGACCGGCCGGTGGCGGAGGCGCGGGAGGCCCGTGAGGCGCGGGCGGCGGAGGTGGAGGCTTCGGCGAAGAAGATCAATGCTACGGAGCTGGCACGGTACGCTGAGGCGGAGGGCTTTAAGGCGGCGCTTGACGCGTTCCTGGGCGGAGTCGGGGCTGCTCCCTCGGCGGTCTTGCCGAACCCGGACTCCGCTCGTTGGCGCTGAATCACGGATGCGGGGGGCCGAGAGCGCCAAGGTGGTGTCCGGCCTTGGCGGATTTCGGGCGAGACCGCTGCCGTTGCCTTCGAGAAGGGCCCTTCGCCATCGGAGTGCCCGCACCAGCGAGCCGTTGTCGAAATCCCGCACCGCTCACTTCCCTAGTCCCACGAGGCCGGGGCTTTGGCGGAGGAACGTGAGGTGAAGCGCTTCACGCCCGCCTTCATCAAGCGCACGGTTGGCGGGCGGGAGCTTGCTCTTGATTTCGCGAGGGGCGGACCTCGCCGTAAAGGTTTGTTATTTCTTGCGGCCTTGTTTGTTTTGTTTTGTTCTGTCTTTTGGCTTGGCGACTTACGTAATCCGGGTGGTGTTTATAGGCTGCCGCTTTGCCGCTGTTGCTCACGGAGGGGCTCGTCGGCCGTCCGGAGGGAGGTCCGGGACGCCGGACGGGTTGGTGTCGGGCGCTTACGGGCGACTGCGGCACCTCCGCCGTGGCTGAAGGGCTGAACACCGCCTCGGGCCCCGCACCGGCCGCCTCCGGCCCGCCGCCTCGTCTCCCGTGCTTCGCCGACCGTGGCCTCTACTTTCGATGTCCGCCGGAGGGCGCGCCGCACCTAGAGACCCTCCGGCGACTCCTGACCCCGATACGCCGCGGCGTCGGACGAAGAGGTGGTCTAGGGGGCTCCGTAGGCTGTCTAGTTAGTTTTTATGGTGACCAAGTTTTGTGGCCTTCGGGCGGTCAAAACTTTCGCCTTCGGGCCTTTTGAAACTTAATGAAGGATGGGCAGCTTCGCCGTTTCTTGCCCCCGCTGATTTGTGTTCGTTTAACCGCGGTTGGTCTTGGTGGATTCCGAATTAACGGCGATTGTTGATTCATTATCGCGCAGTACGGGGGCCTTGTCGGAGAGGGTGGTCAGCGTGGTTCCGGCTGATGATGAACCGCCAAGACATGTTCATCTCGGGGAGACCGGGTGCATGCTATGCGCCGGTTCCCGGGCTGCCCTTCGAACGGTTTGGTGGGGGAGGGTTCGGAAATACGACCGCCAACCAGGCCTCGGAGGCTTTCGGCGCTCCCATGACTCGGACAGGTCGTCAAGTGGAGCGGATGCTTTGGGGCCGGCGCCGGCGTGGCCGTGGCGGAGGATGACATTGAGGATGATGAGGCCGTTGCCATAGCACTTGGCCAAGCGGCGTGTTGGGTGGATCGTGGAGGTCGGGTTGTTGTGCCGAAGCAAGAGGACGTTGGTTTCGAGTGGAGGCGACATGCGGAGGTCTACCGTCATCGGGTATTGAGCGGTGACCTTCCGCTTGTGGTGTCGGAGCCGGCTATACGGAGGTCGCTCCTTCGGTGATGAGCCGTGGTAGAGGTGGTTGATGTGGAGGTCTTCGTGGAGCGTGTTGCGAAGGTGCTTGTTAGAGCGGTTCTTCATGGTGTTGTTACTTCTATAGCGGAGGAGGTGTGTGCGGGGGCTCCTAGAGCTTTCGGGCCACGAAGGGCTTTGTAACTTGTTCATTGGTGTGAATGACGTATCTATAGCATGGCTTTTATGTTTGTCTGTTCGCGTAGCGTGGTTGTCTTGTTTGCGTAGCGTGGTGATGTTCCTTGTTTCTTTTTAGCGTGTCTTTTGCGAAGGTAGCCGCGTGAAACAGCGGCGTCCCCTATTTTTCTTAGGCGGGACTCGCGCGATTTTGCGAATGTGGCTGGGTGAAACGGCGGCGTCCCCTATTTTTCTTAGTGCGAGACTCGTGCGTCTTTTGCGAAGGTAGGCGCGTGAAACAGCGGTGTCCCCTATTTTTCTTAGTGCGAGACTCGTGCGTCTTTTGCGAAGGTAGGCGCGTGAAACAGCGGCGGCCCCCTATTTTTCTTAGTGCGAGACTCACGCGTCCTTTTTGCGAAGGTAGCCCGTGAAAGCGGGCGTCCCTATTTTTCTTAGTGCGAGACTCGCGCGTCTTTAAGGTAGCCGCGTGAAAATGGGCGTCCCCTATTTTTCTTAGTGCGAGACTCGTCGTTTTTTGAAGGTAGCCGTGAAAGCGACAATGCTCGTCGATTTTTATTACGAGGTTTGGTTTTACAATGCTGCTTTCGGGGCGGGAGTGCCCCTTACTAGCCACGGGGTTCCTGTTGAAGCTTTTTGTTGATATGGGGCACTCCGTTGCGTTCTTGGGGGCCCGCGACTCTTCGCCCGGAGGGTTGGGACGTGGCCCGCCCGTCGCGCGGTGGAGCTCTTGCGGAGGTGGCTTAAGGGGTGGGCTCCGAAGCGTTGAGCTCGCCTAGCTTTGCTTGACGGTGGTGCTACGGGTTGTCGCAGTTGCGCCGCCTTCTCGCGTTCATGTTCGGTGCTACGCCTCGTCCCTCCTTCTCGAACTTTGACTCCTTTGGTGGAGTTGCCCCACGGGAGGATGTTACATTCTCCATTGTGGTATCTCCTTCGGAGGGGTCTCCGCTCCGCGTTGGCTGGGTTCCGCGCGAGGTGTTCCTGGGCGGGCGTTGGTGGTTGCGGGGGGCCGAAATGCTCTAGTTTGTCTGCATTTGGCCTTTGTTGGGCTGCGGAGATGTGGATGTTTTCGCTGCCTCGAGAGGCACCTATGCGCTTGTTGCTCTTCATTGCACTTCGCGATCAGCCTTTGGGGGTCGGGCTTTGTTTACATTTTCCATTGTGGTACCTTCTTTGAATTGGGGGTTTTAGGTTTGGGAGGTATCCCGCATCTGCGCCTGTAGGATCGGGGCTTGGCTAAGGTAGGTGGCATGGTGGCGTGCAGCGACCGGTTGCTACTCTCTTGCTGCTGCGGGGGCTTTGGGGAGGGGTTGGGGGCTGGTTTTATAGTGGGGGGGGTTTGGTGTAGGTTGTCATGAATGCTTGCGCAGTGATTATGGCCTGTGTGTCGGGTAGGTGCTGTCCTTGGTAGGTGGAGTTAAGGCATGTACGGCGGAGGTCCGGTCCTTGGTGGGTGGTGGACTTAAGGTTTGTGCGGTGGAGGTCTTGTCCTTGGTATGTGGAGTTAATGCTTGTACGGCGGAGGTCTTGTCCGGCCTCCGCGTGCCCCCCGCGGGTCGCACTCGGAGAGCGGGGGGCGATTTCGTCGCGAGCCCCTAGCGGAGGTGCCTGGCGCCCGGCTTTTACGCGCTCCGCAGGGTCTCATACTCGGAGAGCGCGGGCGACTTCATTGCGAGCCTCGGGCGGGAGGTGCCTGGCGCCGGCTTTTGTCTGTTGTTGGCGGTCGTTATCGAGCATATAACACCGCCAACTCGGGTTCATTCAAAGGAAAATAAACAATCTCATGGTGCATATGCATTTATTTTCTAACCTAGTTCCACTTGTATTAGTCGAAAAACATATTTTGCAGGAACAAAAGTGGAAACTAGTACAAATACGCCCAATCAACGGTGAAAGCACAAAACAGGACTACGCCTTGTCAAGGAAAGGCCAACGGTCGAAATAAAGCAAAACGGGCCGATGCACCTACGTGACAATGGACCAAAGTGGACCAAGAGGCGGCACGCAGAGCCCGGCTCATGCCGGGCCAACTTGGGCCAGCCGCCCACTGCGGCGGCGGGCGCAGATTTTTCGGCGGATGTCCCGCCCTTTCTCTGGCGGTTCGAGCGACTTTCAAGTGGCGGTTGCATGTGGTGCAAATTTTCGTTCCCGCCAAGAACAGCTCAAAGCAAGGGGAGCCCTCCATTCCCTCCTCCTCTCCACTATATAAAAGAGGCACTCCTCACTTGTAACATAATCACATTGATCATCATACACATCAATACACAACCATTTTCTCACACACTCCACTTCATCACATTTAGTACACATTGGAGTAGAGGAAAGGAGCCAAGTTAGAAGTAGGGGGAGTGAGAGAGGAGGAAGTGTGGAGAAGAGGAGTAGCGACCCCTCGCCTCGAGGCGGACGGAGTTCAACCTGTCGGCTCCCGTCTCCGCACTTGTACCTCTACGGATCATCCTACTGGTTTGAGTAAGAGATCCGTGTTCTATTTACAGTAATTATCTTTGAGTTTAAATTATTACTTTAATTATATGTTCACCGGTTTGTTGTTTACCATATCGGTAGATGCTCTAGTAGAGGACTCGATGAAGATGGATGCTCCCGGCCAACGCTAGAGTACGTGATAAGTAGTGTAGACGTGGTGTCTAAACTACAAGTCACCCTCGTTTACCAATCAGTCCACGGTAGTGAGGTAGGCGGCAGTGTGGTGACAGCCCTGTTCGACCTTAGTATTCCTCCACGCGTCCGGTTGTGCGGTAGTCGGAGGCCGGACCCTTCGGCGGACCCGAGGGAGAGCCGGTGGCTACGTGAGCGTATAAGAAAAAAGTAATTTGGCTTTTAGGATAATCTCTTTGTAGTAGAAACTCACTACCACGTTCACCCTTTCCATCTTCATCCGGTAGCTAGTCGAGGCGACTTGCGCGCCAGTTCCTGTGTGGAAATCGATACCCTGAACACTTCGGATGAAGTGCTACAACGTATTTCCGTGTATTACGGGACTATTACGCTACGCTAAGAAACACCAACAAGCATTTACGGCGCCGTTGGGAACGGTTGTCGTTATAGTCTTGAACCTAGTCTACCGGGTGTATCCTACATTATCCATTTCCACCCGCCATTAAAACAAAAAATCTTAAAAAAAAAATTATGGAGCACCCAACTATTGCAAACGTATGCTTTCCGAAAGTGGCGAGCTCTTAGAACACCCCATCTTCTTGAGAAGCCCATCACGACTTCGAGTTATGAGCTCATACGGCCTACCGGCCATGGTTAGGGATCAATCCTTCTCGGGATATGATTACGAAAATCCATACCATCACCACGAGGAGTTTGAGCAACTACATTTGCTTGCCTCACCATTGAAGGCATGTCACAAGACACGTTGAGGTGGAAGCTATTCCCTTTCTCACTTGAAGAGAGAGCGAAACAGTGGTTCGACCACAACGTAGGGAAGGTAGCAGGTGATTGGGAAGAATTGCGGGCAAGGTTTTGCCAAGCTTTCTTCCCTATATCCCGAATTGCTTCCCTCCGTCAAGAGATAATCTGCTTCCAACAGGGGAGAAGGAGTCGTTAGGTGCAGCCTGGGACAGATTCTCAATTTTAACGAGGTCTGGTCCAGAACTATCCATTCCCAGCCATGTGCTGCTTCAGCATTTCTGGCTGGGTTTGACTAGAGAGTCTGCCCTACAGTTAGACACGGCCGCAGGAGGGTCGTTTACACACAAAACCACAGAGGAAGGGGAAGCCCTTTTAGACCGAATTCTTGAAAATACCCCTCCTCTAGAACCCGTCCGTGTTGAGCCGATGTCCGAAGAGGTTTTGTCGCTTCAAGCGAACCTCTAAAAAATACTAGACCCTAACCAAAGGAGGAACCCCTTAGGGAGACCTCCCATATATCGGGGCCGTATTTCTTGATGATTTCGGAAATACCTCGAAATACGAAGTCGGTAAAGAGACCACCGGTTCTGTCACCCCTAGAGAACCGTTAAGCACCGGACTCTCTACGAGGAGTCAATCATGGGGTTAACATCTTTCATGAGTAGCGAATGGGTACACGAGAATGAGTCGTCTTCGAAGAAATTCGGATTCGTACTCCCTCGTTCCCCCATTCAATGCACGATAAAAAGAAAACGAGGAAACCGTGTTGTATAACCCAACCGTGGGCATTAACATCATGTCGAAATTTATGCCCAAACTTATTTTGAGGAAGAGAAACGGCGGCCCACAATAAAAACTTTTTAGAGCTGGTATGCGTTCAACTCTCCAAGGGTTGGGGTTTTACATAATGTTTCTCTTTACCATGAAGGTGTCGAATGAGCCTTGATTTTCACATCTTTGACATTGAGGATTTTCGACATTCTAATTGGCCATCTCCTAGAAAAATTATTCGATCCACCAATTACGGGGGAGTTAGATGTTAAATTAGGAAGGGACACGTTCACGCTACCCATACAAAAATCCAAAAACACAATAGCTGAACCCCTGTCCCCCAATAAAACCATAGAGGTGGTGCCAAAAATACCTTTTAAAACTTTGAAGAATCCTTAGGAAGAGACTCCAAATTCTTCGTTGAAGAAATTAGCGAGATAGATGAATTTATCGATCTCCCTAAAGAAGAAGAAGAAACGGCATCACCTCCCATTGAGCTAAAAGCCCTTCCCGAAGGTTTGCGCTATGTTTTTCTAAACAACGATAAAAAATGCTCCCGTAATTATCGGTGACAAACTAACCGACGAGGAGTCATCCAAATTAATCAAAATCTTTGGAAAAACATAGGGACGATCTTCGGGTATTCATTACATGATCTAAAAGGGATTAGCCCTCTAATTTGCTCTCATCGCATCCCTCGTTGACCGGGAAAAATCACCCTCACGCGAACCACAACGCCGGCTCAATAATGAGATGAGAGAAGTCGTGAAGAAGGAAGTCCTCAAACTTCTTCACAGGGATAATCTATCCCGCACCACATAGCGACCGGGTTAGCCCCGTCCGAGGTGGTACCAAAGAAAGGGAGGCATGACGGTAATTGAAAACGCTAAAAATGAATTAATTCCTGGCGTGTCAGTCACGGGGTGGAGAATGTGCATTGATTACCGAAAACTCAATGCGGCAACAAAGAAAGATCACTTTCCGCTCCCCTTCATTGATGAAATGTTGGAGCGGTTAGCTTAAACACTCTTTCTTGTTTCCTCGATGGGTATTCGGGTTATCACCAAATTCCCATCCACCGATGATCAAAGCAAGACAACTTTCACATGCCCGCACGACGTGCACGCGTATAGGAGAATGTCGTTCGGGTTGTGTAATGCACCCGCTTCATTCCAACGGTGCATGATGTCGATATTCTCGAGACATGATTGAAGAAATCATGGAGGTATTCATGGACGATTTCTCGTCTATGGAAAAACCTTTGACAACCGTCTTGAGAATTTAGATCGAGTCTTGCAACGATGCCAAGAGAAGGACCTCGTACTAAAGCGGGAAAAGTGCCATTTCATGGTCCGAGAGGGCATTGTCCTTGGACACCTAGTGTCCGAAAAGAGGGATTGAGGTAGACAAAGCAAAAATTGAAGTGATTGAAAAACTACCTCCCCCGCGGAGCGTGAAAAGGAATCCGTAGCTTCTAGGCCACGCAGATTTTATAGACGGTTCATAAAGATTTCTCACAAACTTCTAGACCGTTAACAAGCCACGCTAGCTAAGGATGTGCCTTTACGTTCACTAATGAGTGCATGAAAGCTTTTTCTCACCATTAAGAAAGCACTCATCTCAGCACCAATCATTCAACCACCGGATTGGTCGCTGCCTTTTGAAATCATGTGTGATGCTAGTGATTACGCCGTTGGTGCGGTCCTTGGCCAAACCAAAGATAAAAAAAGCATCACGTGATTGCCTATGCCCAAACAAAACACTAAATGGAGCTCAACTAAACTACGCCACAAGCGAAAAAGAGCTCCCGGCTGTAGTGTTTTGCTATCGATAAGTTTAGGTCTTTACTTAGTGGGATCCAAAGTAATTGTCTACACCGATCATCTTTGCTTTGAAATACTTGCTCACTAAGAAAGACGCTAAACCCAGTTAATAAGATGGATTCTCTTACTCCAAGAATTTGATTTAGAAATTAAAGACAAGAAAGGAGTAGAGAACTTGTTTGCGGATCATTTGTCGCGTTTGCAATTCACTAACATGCCGGGAGTTGCCGATCAATGATTTCCTACGCGACGACATGCTCCTCAAGGTGGAGGGCGTAACCCCATGGTATGCAGATATTGTGAATTACATGGTTTCGGGTTCGCGTACCACCACCGAATCCGAGCACAAGTTGCAAGTTGAGAGTCGCCGCCACCCAGGATGATCCGTACCTATACAGTATGTGCGACGGCATGCTTGGGGAGATGTGTACCCCACCGGAGAGGGAGGGGACGGATCATTGAAAAAATGCCATGCGCCCCGACGGAGGCCATTATGGAGTACATCGCACTCAAGCCAAGATTTGGCGGTGTGGATTCTTCTCCGCCAACGATGTACCAAGACACCGGAGAATTCATCGAAGATGTCAAAAGTGTCATTTGCAAGGAGGAATCACATCAAGAAATGCAATGCCCCTCAACTACAATCTCCAAGTAGAAGTCTTTGATGTTTTGGGGTATTGAGTTCATGGGACCTTTCCCAAAGTCCCATGATAGTGAATACATCCTCATCGCGATCGACTACGTGTCCAAGTGGGTCGAAGCTGGCCTGCCCTGCCGCCGATGCCAAACATGCCGGGAAAATGTTCCATGAGATCATTTTTCCAAGGTTTGGAACACCAAGGATGGTCATAAGTGATGGAGGATCACACTTCATAGACGAGATCCTTTCGAGCTTTCTTCACGAGAGCGGGATCTAAGCACAATATAGCCACACCTTACCATCCTCGGACAAGCGGCCGCGAAACGTCGAACAAGCAAATCAAGAACATTGCGAAAAACTCGCCAATGCAATGGGGAAGGGCTGAAAGACAAGCTACGATGCACTACGGGCATGGGGACAGCTTATAAAACCCCCATTGACATGACACCATTCCAACTGGTCCACGGAAAAAGTTGCCACTTGCCGTAGAACTCGAACATCGAGCCTCTTGGGCAATCAAGACATGGAACATGGACCTTAAGCTAGCCGGGAAAAATAGACAAAAACAATTAACCGAGCTAGAGGAATGGAGGGAGAAGGCGTATCACGCGTGCCAAGCTATACAAAGAAAGAACAAAAGATGGCACGACCACCGAATCCAACAGAAAAACTTTCCACGAAGGAGACAAGGTACTACTCTTTAACTCTCGTGTGAAGCTATTCGGTGGAGGGAAGCTGAAAGCAAATGGAAGGGGCCATACACCATCGCCGACGCCGCACATCATGGCGCAATCACCATCACCGACGATTCGGGTAATTTATCAAAGGTAAATGGCCAACGTTTAAAAGTTTTCCTTGAGCCTTCTCCAAATAAATATATAGAGAAAATAATGTTGGTAGATTTTGAGCAATATAAAAATAATTCAATAATTCTTTGCCAACATTTTTGAAAGAAAACACAATAAAATAAATAATAAAATTACATAGCCATTACTTTTTACTTTTTCTTTTCTTTTCTAAAATAAAGAAAACATCGCCTAAACGGGGGTTTTTCCCCATTGCACCACCGTGGCAAAAAGAGTTCGAGATAAGATAATGACCATGGGAAAAAAGTCATGCACAAGGCACGCCCCACCGCGGGCCGGCGCAAGAAGGGGGCCGGCCCCCATTTGCGCCCCGTGCCTCTGTCTTCTCCTATGGATTAATCCCAAACGATCCTATCCCAATCCTGTGGTGGTGCAGTCCGGTCACGGTTCGACGTAAAATTCTATAAATTGAACCCCCAAGTTCCTCATGGCAAATCACACCAAAAAACCATCTCTTCTCCCTCATTCTACTTGCTCAACCAACCCCATGGCCGGCCACAACACAAGTTACGCCAACTCTCCCATTGGAACACAAGACTTGTTTTGTAGCGAGAGCCCCTTAGTTTCACCGAGTCAGGCCAGGAAGAACCATAAAAAGAAAGGCTAGCTCTAGCACCTCCTCCAACTACCCACCGGTGAGCGATCGTTTTTCATCTACGGGTATGAAAAAGCCAGGAAGGGGGGGTACGCTAAAGGGCTCATGCGCAAACCCCATGTCGAGAGGTTCGTTAGGCCATCTCGGTGAACGGTTCATTAGGACACCTCAAGTCACTAGGACTACAGATAGTGACGGGAAGAAAGCAAGGCACCACCACTTTCCTTGCTAGAAAAATATGAAGCCCTTAAGGACCTTTCTTGGGAGGCCATAGAGGAATTAGATACTTTACGCACAAAATTGCGCCACCTCATCGATGACATGGAAATTGAAGAGTTCAAGTTTAACAATAGGGTGGCAAAGCTAGCAAAAAAATAGCCGGGAGTATCATACACTCGAGTAAAAATCATCCTTGCTTGGGAGGGCTTCCTTTTTAATTCCTCGCATTTTTATTTCCATTTACTTTGTAATTGTAGAAGATCAATAAAGTTTGTCTTTGAATATTTCTTTGTGCACTTGTTTCTCTATTTTCTCGTTAACTTCTATAAAAGAAACAAGTGTGGGGAGATTAAATTCATATACTAACTTAAAAACATAGATAAACTTTATCCTTTCGTCAATCCATTATAAAAAAGAGACACACATTATCTGAATTCTTGTGCTTTGAGAGAGAGCATGATTACTTGAATTTCTCCCTTCCGTGCAAATAAGACTTGGTTTTTCCTATTTTAAAAAATAACTCAAAATAATATTTGGGATAATCAAAACATGAACCAAGATTCAAACAAAATAGCTACTTCCTTATTTATTGTATCTCGTCAAATTCAAAGATTAATGTTTGAGAAAGTTTCATGGTCCCAAGATCAAGTACATGTGCACAAATAAATTGATATTTCGAATATGATGAAACCTGTATGCTTCAAAGTCATGGGCTGTGCTAAAAAAATGGGCACGTGCCCACATAGAAAACAATGGGTACATCGATGCCCCTATCTAAAAAAAAAAAAAGAGAGAAGAAATAATGGACAAGTGTCCCGAGGGCGAGTAGAGCCCACTTCTCCAAATAAAAAGAGAAGAAATAATGAACAAGTGTCCGAGGGCGAGTAGGGCCCACTTCTAAAAAATTAAAAAAAAAAAGAGTAGCAAGCCCATGACCCTTTGAATGCAAAGAGGCATCATAACTAAAAAGAACTTTACCTATGCACATCTTTTGATCTAGGAATATGACACTTCTCTCCATTAATCTAGAAATTGACTTGACATTTCATACAAGGAAGTAAGCAATTTTGTTGGTACTCTCAAGTTTGATTAAACCCCGAACGTAACACAAATTCTTTTCAAAAAATTTTGAAAAAAAACCAAGTCTATTTGTGCAAAGGTAAGTAGAAAGAAAGGACTCCGCTTATCTTCATCGCATCGATCATTCAAGGTAATGTGATAGAACACTTTGGTTATTGACGAAGGAAACAGCCTCACGAAAAAAAAAAACTTAAAAGATTAACTTTACTCGAGGACGAGTAAAAGCCAAGTGTGGGGAGTTGTTGGCGGTGCGTTATCGAGCATATAACACCGCCAACTCAGGTTCATTCCAAGGAAAATAAACAATCTCATGGTGCATATGCATTTATTTCTAACCTAGTTCCACTTGTATTAGTCAAAAACATATTTTGCGGGGAACAAAAGTGGAAACTAGTACAAATACGCCCAATCAACGGTGAAAGCACAAAACCGGACTACGCCTTGTCAAGGGAAAGGCCAACGGTCGAAATAAAGCAAAACAGGCCGATGCACCCTACGTGACAATGGACCAAAGTGGACCAAGAGGCGGCTCACGAGAGCCCGGCTCAAGCCGGGCCAGGCTTAGGCCGGCCGGCCCACCTGCGGCGGCCGGCGTAGATTTTCGGCGGATGTTCCGCCCTTTCTCTGGGCGGTTGGGAGCGACTTTCAAGTGGCGGTTGCATGTGGTGCAAATTTTCGTTCCCGCCAAGAACAGCTCAAAGCAAGGGGAGCCCTCCATTCCCTCCTCCTCTCCACTATATAAAGAGAGGCACTCCTCACTTGTAACATAATCACATTGATCATCATGCACATCAATACACAACCATTTTCTCACACACTCCACTTCATCACATTTAGTACACATTGGAGTAGAGGAAAGGAGCCAAGTTAGAAGTAGAAGGGAGTGAGAGAGGAGGAAGTGTGGAGAAGAGGAGTAGCGACCCCTCGCCTCAGTGCACGGAGTTCAACCTTGTCGGCTCCCGTCTCCGCACTTGTACCTCTACGGATCATCCTAACTGGTTTGAGTAAGAGATCCGTGTTCTATTTGATAATTATCTTTGAGTTTAAATTATTACTTTAATTATATGTTCACCGGTTCGTTGTTTACCATATCGGTAGATGCTCTAGTAGAGGACTCCCGATGAAGATGGATGCTCCCGGCCAACGCTAGAGTACGTGATAAGTAGTGTAGACGTGGTGTCTAAACTACAAGTCACCCTCGTTTACCAATCGGTCCACGGTAGTGAGGTAGGCGGCAGGTGGTGACAGCCCCTGTTCGACCTTAGTATTCCTCCACGTCCGGTTGTGCGGTAGTCTGAGGAGGTCGGACCCTTTCCGCGGACCAGGGGAGAGCGGTGGCTACGTGAACGTATAAGAAAAGAAGTAATTTGGCTTTAGGATAATCTGCTGTAGTAGAAACTCACTACCTGTTCACCCTTTCCATCTTCATCCGGGGTAGCTAGTCGAGCCCGACTTAACGCCCGTTCCTCGTGGAAATCGATACCACGAACACTTCGGGATGAAGTGCTACAACGGTATTTCCGTGCGCCTTTGCGGACTATTCTGCTTTACTTAAGAAACACCAACATGCGCCTCCGCGGTCTCATACTCGGAGAGCGCGGGCGACTTCATTGTGAGCCCCGGGCGGAGGTGCCCGGGCGCCCGGCTTTTTTGTGTGCCTCCGCTGGTCTCAGACGGGAGGGGCTGGGCGGTTCATTGCGAGCCCCCGGCGGAGGTGCCGGGGTGCCCGGCTTTTTTGCGCCTCCGCTGGTCTCACTCGAGAGCGCGGGCGGCTTCATTGCGAGCCCCGCGGAGGTGCCGGCGCGCGTCTTTTTTGTGCACCTCCGCTGGTCTCAGTGCTGAGGGCGCTGGGCGGCTTCATTGCGAAGCCCCCGGCGGAGGTGCCGGTGCCCATCTTTAGTGCGCCTCCGCGGGTCTCACTCGGAGAGCGCGGGGCGGCACTGCGAGCCCCCGGCGGAGGTGCCAGGGTGCCGGCTTTTTGCGCGCCCGCGGTCTCTCAGACAGGGCGGGGGCGGCTTCACTGCGAGCCCCTAGCGGAGGTGCCGGGGGGTGCCCGAGTTTTTTTGTCGCCTCCGCGGGTCTCACGCCTGAGAGCGCGGGGCGTTTTCATTGCGCCCCCCGGGCGGAGGTGTGGGGTGCCCGTCTTTTGTAGCTCCGCGGGGTCTCATACTCTGAGAGCGCGGGGCGGCGATGCGAAGCCCCGGGCGGAGGTGCCGGTGGTGCTCGGCTTTTGTTGAAGGGGTGCTCTTAGTTGGTTTGACTAAGCGGGGTGCGCCTTGCGCTGCCCCCTCGAGCGTGGTCAATCCCGCCACCTTCGCCGATGAGGGGTCGACGCCGGCAGCCCCTTTCGATCGAGCCCGATTTGACATTGTTCGATATTTGGGGAACTAACCCGCATGTATTAGATCTTGGTGCGCCTCATTAAAAACCTTGCGCCCCTTTCGCAAGGAAAAAGAGTGCAGCCGGGTTGCTCTCGATTTTGATTTGAAAGAAAAAGGAAAGGTAAAAAGGTCTGAGCCCCTACAACTCGCGAGTGCTTAGTACATTGCACCGCTTAGGGGTAGTACTTGCGGAGGTCGTCGGCGTTCCATGTGGGGGAGGTCGTGGCCTTCGAGGTCTTGCAGGTGTGGAAGGAGCCGGGCCTTGTGGACTTGGTGACGAGGTAAGGGCCCGTCCATTTGGCGAATTTGCCTCGCCATCTTCGCATTCTACTTCCCCGATCAGACTAAGTCTCCGACGGAGATCGTGCGGAGGTGGATTTTCTTGTTCCTCCATCTTGTGGTTTCCTCCGGTAGGCGCGGAGGGTTGAGGGACGGCCATGTTTCTTGTTTCTTCGAGGAGGTCTTTTGCGAGCGCTTCTAGTTCGGGGGGGCTTATTTGGTGACCCTTGGCGACGCATGCCTCGGTTCTTTCGGGAGGACGGCCCTCTTCTCCGAATAGGAGCTTAAATGGCGTGAACTTGGTCGCGCGGCTTTTGGAGGTGTTGTGTGACCACACCACCGGAGTGAGCTCCTACCGCCCATTTCTCCGCGGCTTCACGTGGATCTTCGCGACCGATGCCCCCGCAAGATTATGCCATTGGCTCTTTTCGACAAGCCCGTTAGACGGGGGTGCCTTCTGAGGCGAAGTGTATTTGGGTCCCTATTTGGTGGCGTAACCGCTTGAAACCTTCGCTATCGAATTGGGTGCCGTTGTCAAGCGTGATGCTTCGTGGGGTCCCGGGCGACAAACGATCCGTGCTGCGTAAGAACTTTTGTGCGAGTGCGAGGTTATGCTTGCGAGGGGCGGGCATCGATCCATTTGGTGAAATACTCGACCGCCACTACTGCGTAGCGGAGGTTCCCCGGAGCGGTGGCATAGGTCCGATGAGGTCGACGCCCATCGCCGAAGGGGCCAGTGGGGCGTGATGAGGGTTGCCTGAGCCCCCCGGCTTGTTGGAGTGGTGTGCTGTCACCTGGCACCCTTCGCAGCCGCTTTACTAATTCTACAATTGCGCCATTGAGTGCCGATTGGCCGCAGAGAACCCTTGCCTGAACACCTTCCCACTAGGGCTCGGGGGCCGCAGCGAGCCGCAGATGCCTTCGTGGATCTCCGCTAGGGATGGCGCGCCCTTCGCTTTGTGGATATACATTTAAGCCAAGGTGCGGTAACGAGGCTTTACAGCTTCTTGTCCACCAGGCGATATCCCTGACCTTTCGCTCGACCCTCTTCGGCTGTTTCGTGGATTGTGGCTCAAGAGACCCTTTATGAATGCTATGATCGGGGCCCTCCGGTCTTCGTGGATGGCGCTAACCGATTTCGGAGGTGGGTCGTTTTCTTGGCCGGGGGGTTGTATAGTATTTCAGAAAAACACGTCCTGCAGGAGGGGCTCGCCACGCCGGCGCCGCCGCAAGCTCGTCGGCCTCTCCGTTGTCTCGTCCGGATATGGTTTTGGTTGTGACCCCGGAAAGAAAGCCTCCGCCTTCGCGTAGCCTTGCCAAATATTTCTCGCAGCGGGGTGCCCGGCTCGATGTCTTTCTCGCTTGCTTCGAGACCACCTCCGAGTCGGTTTGATGATGGCCCTTCGCGCCGACGTCGCGCGGAGCTTGTTGAGAGCGAGGAGCACGACTTCGTGATTCGGGCCGTGGTTGTTTTTGTGCACGGAACTCAAGTCTGGCCGCAGATCTCAGCTTGACCCCGAGGGCGAGGTGATGATGGCTGCGATGCCCGCCTTCGCGGCCCCCAGTGCCCGTCCGTGTGTGTGTCGCCCATATCGGGTCCAGGTTGTTTGCTTGGTTGAAGGTGTCGGGGTCCAATCCGCGAGAAAATCTGGGCGAGGGCCTCGAGACTTGATGGCGCTGTTCCGCGACGAATCTTATGGCATGGTCTCCGATCTCTATTTGCCCACTTCGCTATCCCGCCCACAGATTCTGGATTTCTCGAATATGTTGTCAAGGGAAAGCTTGAAGGTACGGTGATCTCGTGTGCCCGGAAGTAGTGCTTGAGTTTTCTCGCATTTTGCCATGACCATCGCGTATGCTACCTTCTCAAGCTCGGTGTAATTCAGCTTGGGCCCTTTGAGAGTTTCAAACATAGTAGATAGGTGCTCGCTTTGATTGGTGCCCTTCGCTTGTTTCCTTGATAAGCACAGCTACCGACGGGCGTGCGGTGATGCGGCGACATACGGGGAGGAGCCCTTCGCCGGGTTGTGGGGTGGCGAGAGTGGTAAGATTCTCGAGGTAGCGCTTGAGATCTTCGAAGGCTTCTTGTTGCGGAGGTCCCCGGTCGCCGAACAACTCCATGCTCTTCGGTGTTTGAAAAACGGTAGTGCGGCGTTCAGCTGATCTCGAGATGAACTCTTTCAGTGGTCGCGAGGGCGTCCCGCGAGCCTTTGACCGACTTTTACATTTCTTCGGAGGCTCCATCGCGGTGATTGCTGCGATCTTGGAGGGGTTGGCTTCGATTCCCTTGACTCGATACCGGACATCCAAGCAACTTTCCTTTGCTCACCCGAACACGCATTTGGCGGGGTTAAGTTTTCAATCTAGCCTCACGGAGCTTGGACGAAGGTTCTCTCAGAGGTCCGTTATGTGGTCTTCTCTCGCCTTGCTTTGGACTACAAGGCCGTCAACATATGCGGAGATTGCGCTATCATCCCTGAACACACAGTAACACCCTAAATTTGCATTGATTTTAAATAATTAAATTTGATTTATTTATGCATTTGTGTGTGCATCCGAATCATAGAAAATAATAATTTTTGTGAATTAAAATAAATTATAAGTTTAATACATGTTGATGCATACATGCTGCTGCATTTGATTTATTGTGATGAGTGGTTTTTATTCAAATTTGGAGATGAGTTCAAATTTCTATTTGAATTGATTTGCAAATTCTAGAAAGTAAAATGAAAATCCTATTTCTTTTCCTCTCTACTCTTTCTTTTCTTTCGCATGTTGGCCCAACTCTGCTCGCCCTTGTTGGGCCGGGCCGGCCCTATCGCTGTGGGCAAACTGCTGTTGCTGCTCCTTGCCATCTCTCTGCGTCGACGCCAGCTGGACCCACTGGCCGGGCCTCTATTCTCCTCCCTCTCGCTTCACACGCCGCGAGAACGCAACCGCAGCGCCGCGGCCGCTCGCGCAAGAATCGCGCCCGCGCCCACGATCGATCGGCGGGGGAGCGTCCGCACCTCGGCCAGCATTTAGGGCCGCAGCCCCGCCTCCACTCATCCCCCGCTCCAGTGCCCGTCCCTTTCGCTCTCGCTTTCGCTGAAACCGCACGACGGGCCGCCGGAGCCGCTCCACTTTCGGCATCGCCGTTCCGCCGCGTTGGGCGCCGCCGCTCATCGCACCTCCGGCTCGCTGGTAAGCGCCGGCATCTCAGCGCCGATGTGCACCTCGGTGTAACCTCCCGCCCAGGGCTTAACCCTTGACATCGTCTTGATCACAGCTTGCCGCGTCCGCCGCCCTGTTCACCGGAGCCCGACGCCTCGTTGTTTTTTCGGCCAAATTGAAGTCGCGGTGAGCTTCGACGTTCCCGCTCCCTTCTCGTATTTTTCGGTTTATCAAAGTTCGTCCGTTTGACATGCGCGTCGCGCCGTAGTGCTCGACATTGCCGCCGGCCATGGTCGTTGCCGCGGCAACGCTTCTCCATCGCGATTTGTGCCGCCGCCGAGTCCGCATCACTCCACTCTTCCTCCCCATGCTCAATTTGCCAATGCGTGGCCGTTAGGGCCGTCCCCGCCGCCCGGCGCGAATAGCCCGCCGCCATGCCATGCTCCCCGCAAGCCGTCCCGCGCGCTGAGCCCCGCATCGAGTCCGCCTTGGCCTCCTCTTCATCCCGGGCCCTCGGTTTCTCAAACGGTGGACCGTAGGCCGTTCCTCGCGCCGCCGGCGAAGCTCCGCCGTGAGCCATGGGCGGCGCCGCCGCCGAGCCCGCTCGTGGCCGGCCGGCCGATCCCTCCCCTCTCTTTCTTTTAAATCCGAACCGATGATATCTAATCCAACGATCCAGGGCCCTTGATACCCCTTCGCGGGTCATTTTCATAAAGAGCCCCTGAACTTTCAGCTATTTACGAATCTAGTCCCTGGCCGAATCCAAATTCTGTTTTTAATTTATTTTATTTCGAAATCAAGTTCTGTCTATTTACCAAACTGCCACTGCTTTCAAATGCTTATAAAATGCTCATTTTAACTCCGAATCGACCCGTTCAACTTGCGTTAGATTCGTAGCGAAATTTCTACGTGTTAGTCTCACTGTACAGTAGGTTTTCATTTGGTAAAATTCGAGTTTAGATCTAGTTAGATTCTACGCATAGGAAACCTCGTTTTATCATTTCATGCACGTTTTAAATCCGTTTACGTGATTTTCGCGCGTACGTGTTCGTAGCGAGACGTAGGATCGGTTTACAAACTTTTTATATTGCTTCCATGTTGGTTGGTGTACTGTTCTAATAATAGTTATGTTTGTCTTGTATGATTGCACTTGGATTGCGTGCTGTTGTCTTGTTGGTCGAGTCCAGACGGTGAGGAGTACGTCGGTGGCCAGGACTACTACGAAGAGCAGCAGGACCAGCAGGAGTTCACCGACCAAGGCAAGTATAGCATGGATCCTCCTTGATGTCCTAATCATTATTGAACTCCCAAACATGTTGCATGTGTCTAAACTTGATATCCCTAAGGACATCCTAGTATTTTTGCTACTTGTACCTTGCTACCTATGGTTATTTGCATATGGGTAGATTGCTAGTGCTCAACCTTAATAAACATGATCTTATTGATAACTATGGAAATGCTAAAGATGATAAAGAATGGTAATGAGAACGAACTATAGGGCAAGGGAGCTATGTTGCTCTTAGCCCTCCTTAAGGACTTATCTCGTAGGGCAAAAGCCGGGATTTACCGTACAATTTGTGAGGGCTACATGGCTCGGGGTTTTAGCTCAAGATCCAGGATCTTGTCTAGTTTGTTAGAGGTTACGAATAAGGCGTCAAGGGCCTTGCCACTTTGGGTATAGTAATGCTTACGTTCACGTGTGTATAGCCTAGAGGGAGTGTGCCATGTGAAAGAGGGTTCTCTATATCGCCTGCCGAGGAAACCTAGTGCCCTAACTTGTTAGACGGAACTGTGAAAGGCTTCATAGTGAACCCCGCCAACCTACCTAGGTAGTGGGTTAAGAGGCCGATCACCTCGGGCAAAAGGGCAATTCACGGCTCACGGTGAAAGTGTACACCTCTCAAGGCAGAGTTTGATCAAAGCGATATATCGGCCGTGCTCACGGTCACGAGCGGCCCGGAAAAACTCACGTAATAGTTGGTTACTATGGAGATGGACATGATGTGGAGACTTGGAATCAAGATGATGATGATGGACTATGATGAGAATAATATAACAATAATGATCATGTGGGATTGGGTAGCTTAAGCATAACTTGATATACTTTTAATGCTAAAACTTGACCTACTAAAATGCTAAATGCACGATAAACCATTTGTCGACCTTTTGAGCTTCATAACCCATGTTATACTTGTTGAGTACGTTGAGTACTCACCCTTGCTTTACTTTCTATTTTTGGGAAAACCTTGGAATGCGGAACAGATGTTGGAGGATATCGGGATTATCAGGAGGATCACTTCTAGGCTTGAGTTCACCCGGTTGACGTCCCCGTGTTGGAGCCCCGCTAGCAAGTGATAGATTATCTTATGTTGTTGTTAAGTCAATACTATGTTCTTTTGTGTAAGACTATGTTTATGTTATGTTTCGTTATATTTTATACACAGTAATGATACTATCCTTTGTAATTTGTCGGCTTATGTGTGTGACGGATCTCCGGGCACACATGAGATTAATGCATCCCATTTTATTCTTAAAATCGGGTGTGACAAATTGGTATCGAGCCGTGTCGATCAGAGGACGTAAGCCTAGTTAGAAATGGTCGTTTTAGTGTCTTTGCTTCCCCTATGTTATTGCTTATATTTTCAGTCTTGTTATTTTTACTAAAAGTTATTATTCTTATATCTCTTGTTCTATTATAAAAGTGTTGAGTCTAATGGTAATTTATCTTAAACTTCTATAGATGACGAACACCGTGCAGACTCCCCGCAAGCTTGACCGGACGTGGCCACCCTCCTCGCATGACCACTCGGGCCTACTTGAGTTTGTTCAACAACCCGCGGCCTCGGGGACCAGCGGGGGAGCAGCCGCAGAACCAAAGACAGGAGCAACTCCAGGAACAGCCCCGGTTGCAAGCGGGGAGAAGAGCCCCGAGGTGCAGTCCAAACTACAACCCCGACCCCATTCTTTTCGAAGAAGCTGAAGAGGTGGAACCCATGGAAGAATCTGAGAAAGAACCCAGTGAAAATGAGCCTAGTGAACTACCCACTCCCACACCCGCACCAGTTGTCCCTACATCACCTCCGGTGGAAGTGTCCGTGCCCAAGATCACCTCCCCATTTTCATCATCCCCGATGCCATCAGTCAGTGCCGCTCCCATCGGGCGGTCGTGAATGAAGAAAAAGGATGGACCCATAGGATCATCACCAAGCAGCCTCCTGAGACAGCTTACTACCACAGGCTGTTAACTGATGTGCTGGATCACTACTATGCAGAGTTTCAAGCAACCACGAGGTACCAGTGCATTGTGTACGAGCACCCTGAGGAGGAGGATTACTGGAAGTCTATGGCTATTGGAATGATGACCTAAATGGGTTTGAGGCGGATACTATTCATGGACACCCTACCAAGAGGGCAAAGTGCATTTGACAAGCATGGATGATGCAGGTGAGGAAGCCTATCTCTATTACCATGGTCGCCGCCGAGGCCCGGAAGAAAGATCACCACAGGTTCCTTCCCTATGTCAACCTCGAGAGGGATTGGGAAGCCCTTGCCCCTCCAGAAGATGATCCCACTCTAGCTGCCACTGCACAAGATGTTTTTGCGCAGCATGTGAAGAAGGTTGACATGAAGGCGGAGCTTCGTGCAGCGCAGAAAGCTCAAAGGCGTCTCCAGAAGACCATTGATGGGCTGCGTGCAAGGCTTGGAGAGCCCGCCATCTACAAGAAGAAGGCCAAGAAGATCACCATCAGGGATTCAGCCCCATAGATGCCTTCGTGCCCAGTTTATTAATAAGCGTTGTTAGATCGATCGGAGTTGTGTTAGTTTATGAACTTGTGAACCTATTTGCTTAGTTGTTTGTCATGATGAACTTGTTTGTTTCGGATCTTTGTTTGCTTGCTGGGATATTGTGGGGGATGTCCACATATCTCTTGTTTAAAACCTATATTTGCTTATGAATCATTTATAGTCGGGTTGCTTATTGTTGTCACTGCTGTGCTGAAATCTGAACAACCTGTACCGTTTATGGAATATCTCTGAATTCGTATGGTGGAAAATTCTGAAAATTTTATGGGAGTATCTACACTTCTGTAGCTTTCCAATGAGTCTACAATCACCATTTTATCAGTTGTCAATTGGGAGATACAGTCTTTGCATTATGGTGTTACTGTGCAGTCTGGAATACTGGACAGATTCGGTTCCACCTTGTTTTTGACTAAGAAAACGGATGAATCTGAGAAAATTTTGTACTTATGAGTTGTAGAGAATTTCATAAGCTTTCCATCGATGTAAGCTATGTATAATTTGGATTCATGTAGCCCGAGTTATGTTCGAAATACAGAGCTGCTGTTACTGAAACTTGCCCAGAAATTTTCAGCAACGTCTTTATCTTGTATGAGATAAATAATTATGGATTATTCTCTAAATCTTTTTGCACATTTGTTGGATAACAGATGCCTGCAAGGGGAAGAGGCCGTGGTCGTGGTCGCGGTGCACCAGAGAATCCGCCGCCGCCCCCACACGTGACTATGGAGCAGTTGATGGCCATGCAAGGACAACTCATGCAAGCCATGATGCAGCGCATGGACAATGAACCTGTAGGAGGACCACCACCTGTCCATGTGAGGGACAAACGTGGTGAATTCATGAAGGGACACCCTCCAGTGTTCACACACGCTGCTGATCCACTTGATGCTGATGACTGGCTAAGGACCACAGAGAAACAGCTGAACATCGCGCAATGCAATGACATGGAGAAGGTCCTTTATGCTTCTGGTCAACTTCAGGGACCTGCTCAAGATTGGTGGGATTCCTACACGGCGAGCCGTCCTGATGATGCACCTCCATTACCGGAAGGAGTTACGTGATAACTTCAGGTCCGACCACATACCTCAAGGGATCATGGAATTAAAGCAGGATGAGTTCAGATCGCTGCAGCAGAGATCTATGTCAGTAGCTGAATACCGTGACAAGTTCATTCAGTTGTCACGTTATTCTCCGGGTGATGTGGCCACAGACTCTGACAAGCAACGTCGCTTCTTGAAGGGCCTGCATGATGAACTTCGTCTGCAGTTAGTCCCCAACACCTACCCTAACTTCCAAGCCCTAGTGAACCGCGCCATTGTGACAGACAATGAGCGCAAGAGTATTGAAGCAAAGAAGAGGAAGTTTCAGGATAGGCCTTCAGGCAGTGGTTCTCGCCCCTCGCTTCAACCAGCAGCGGGGTTATCAGCAAAGGAGCCAAGGACAGCCCAACCAGTGGAATCGTGGACAGAACTTCCAGAAGAATCAGAACTTCCAGCGCCCACCTTTTCAGCAGCAGTCCAACTACCAAGCACCACGCCAGGGAGCACCCAACAATGCTCCTGTGAAGAGTGGCGCCCCCAACAAGAGCATAGTCTGTTTTGAATGTGGAGAGGCTGGACATTACTCTTATCACTGCCCCAAGAAGCAGAACCAGTCAGCTCCTCAGAAGAACAATGCTCGTCCTCCCCACACTGCTAAAGTCAACCGGATGTCACCGATGCTGCACAGAGTCACCGGGGTCATGCTTGGTGCGTTCAACATCAACTCGATCCAAGCATCGTTCTTTTGATTCGGGTGCATCACATACTTTTATTTCGCAAACCTTCATTAGACAACATAGTACACCCCTTTGTGCACTTAGAAACACTATGTTAGTCGGTTCACTGGTGGGGAAATGCAAGCAAACCTCTATTGCCCCCCTCCCTTCAGCTCTCTTTAAGGGGGGGTAGTGTTTGATTTGGAACCAATAGTGTTAAAAACCTCGGAATTGATCTCATTTTGGGGATGAACTTTATGAAGAAATACCAAGTTAATATCAAGTGTGCTCGATAAAGTTGTGGAGTTGAAGACACCAAAGGGGGACAGAGTTAGTATTGATGTTGCCTTTGCAAAGATCTCACCGGCCATTTGTGAATCGGTTGGAGGATGGCAACCAACAAGAGGACCCAAGTAGTGGATGAATTTCCCGATGTGTTCCTCGATGATTTGCGGGTATGCCACCCGACCGAGACATTGAATTCCTTATTGAGCTTTTACAGGAACTGCACCCATAGCTAAAAGACCATATAGGATGGGGGTAAATGAATTAGACGAACTTAAGAAACAGATTAAGGAATTGCAAGAGAAGGGTTTTATTCGCCCTAGTTCATCACCATGGGGAGCACCAGTTATCTTTGTTGATAAGAAGGATGGTAGTCGGAGAATGTGTGTGGATTATAGATCCCTTAATGAAGTAACCATCAAGAATAAGTACCCTTTGCCTAGAATTGATGACCTTTTTGATTAGTTAAGAGGTGCTTGTGTGTTCTCTAAAATTGACCTTCGTTCCGGTTACCACCAGTTGAAGATTAGAGCATCTGATATTCCCAAGACAGCCTTTACCACTAGATATGGTCTATATGAGTATACAGTGATGTCATTTGGATTAACCAATGCACCTGCATACTTTATGTACATGATGAACAAGGTGTTCATGGAATTCTTGGATAAGTTTGTGGTAGTATTTATTGATGATATACTAGTATTTTCCAAGACGAGAAGAAGAGCATCTTTGAACACCTAAGGTTAGTCTTGCGAAGCTTAGAGAGCACAAGTTATATGCTAAGAGGAGTAAGTGTGAATTTTGGTTGAAGGAAGTCTCTTTCTTGGGTCACATTGTCTCTAATGGAGGAATAGCAGTGGATCCGAGTAAGGTGAGAGATGTCTTGAATTGGAAGCCACCAACTAATGTGACTGAGATTCGTAGCTTCCTAGGTTTAGCTGGGTACTATAGAAGATTCATTGAAGGTTTCTCGAAGCTTGCTAAGCCTATGACAGCTCTGTTAGAAAAGAGTGCTAAGTTTGAGTGGTCGATAAGTGCCGGAAGAACTTTGAGGAGTTAAAGAAAAGATTGACTACAGCCCCGATCTTGACATTGCCCGATCCGAGTAAAAGTTTCTCTATTTCTTTGTGATGCATCTCGCCTTGGTCTTGGATGTGTGCTTATGCGGGGAAGGTAAAGTAGTGGCGTATGCATCTAGATAGTTGAGAAAGCATGAATTGAACTACCCTACACATGATTTGGAGTTAGCAGCAGTAGTCCATGCTCTCAAGATCTGGAGGCACTATCTAATTGGCCACAAGAGTGATATTTACACTGACCACAAGAGTTTAAAGTACATCTTCACTCAGTCAGATCTTAATCTCAGACAACGCCGTTGGCTAGAGTTGATTAAGGACTATGATCTAGAAGTGCATTATCATCCTGGTAAGGCTAACGTAGTGGCCGATGCACTTAGTAGGAAGAGCTATGCCAATGGATTATCGGTGAGTCTTATGTCACCGAGAGTTGTGTCTTTGAGATGGAGTATCTCAATTTGGGATTTGTTAATAACACCATGGAGTTGACCATTGAGCCTACCTTGGAGCAAGAGATACGTAAAGGACAACTAGAAGATGAGAAGCTCAAAGAGATTGCAGAGAACATTGTGCTTGGTAAGGCACCGAGGATTCGATCTAGATGAGAATGGTACTCTATGGTTTGGAAAGAGGATATGTGTGCCAGAAGTGAAGTCTCTTCGTGATGCAATTCTGCAAGAAGCACATGAGTCTGCTTATTCCATACACCCTGGAAGTACCAAGATGTATTTGGATCTAAAAGAGAAGTATTGGTGGAGTGGGATGAAAAGAGATGTAGCAGAGTATGTAGCCATATGTGACACCTGTCAGAGAGTGAAGGCAGAGCATCAGAGACCTGCAGGGTTACTACAACCAATGAAGATACCTGAATGGAAATGGGAAGAAGTTGGTATGGATTTCATTGTTGGATTACCTCGCACCCAAAGGGGTTATGATTCGATTTGGGTAATCGTGGATCGACTCACTAAGGTTGCACATTTTCTTCCTGTCAAGACCACATATTCAGGTGCAAGGTTAGCAGAGTTGTATATGGAAAGGATAGTAAGTCTGCATGGGGTACCCAAGAAGATTGTGTCAGACAGAGGTACTCAGTTCACATCACATTTTTGGCACCAAGTACATGAGTCTTTGGGGACAAGGTTGAACTTTAGTTCTGCCTATCATCCTCAGACTGATGGACAGACAGAAAGGACCAACCAGATCTTGGAAGACATGTTGAGAGCTTGTGCTCTACAATATGGCACTAGTTGGGACAAGAGCTTGTCTTATGCTGAATTCTCATACAATAAATGACCACGGTAAGAGTCTTAAAATGGCACCTTTTGAAGCATTGTATGGACGAAAGTGTAGAACACCGTTATGATACGGAATGAGGCAGGTGAAACACAAGTGTTCGGACCGGATGTCCCGAGAGATGCTGAGGAACAAGTAAGAGTGATTAGAGATAACTTGAGAGTGGCAACGGTCTAGACAGTAAGAGTTATCCGACACTCGTAGGAAGGATTTGTCTTTCAAAGAAGGAGATTATGTGTACCTAAAGGTGTCGCCAATGAAAAACGTGAAGAGATTCAACATGAAAGGAAAGTTGGCACCACGGTATGTTGGACCTTTCAAGATTGTAGAGAGACGTGGAGAAGTGGCTTACCGGTTAGAATTGCCACGAGTTTGTCGGTGTGCATAATGTGTTCCATGTGTCTCGCTTAAAGAAATGCTTACGAGTACCCGAAGAGCAGATTCCTTTAGAAGAACTCCTTGTTAAAGAGAACCTCACATATGAAGAGTATCCCGTAAAGATTTTGGAAACTGCGAAAAAGGGTTACTAGAAGTCGAAAGTGATTAAAATGTGCAAGGTGCAATGGAATCGATATTGAGGCGAAGCTACATGGGAAAGAGAAGAAGATCGAGGAAAAATTATCCACGATTGTTTCAAATAAGCATGACCTGAAATCTTGAGGACAAGATTCTTTTAAGGGGGGTAGAATTGTAACACCCTAAATTTGCATTGATTTTAAATAATTAAATTTGATTTATTTATGCATTTGTGTGTGCATCCGAATCATAGAAAATAATAATTTTTGTGAATTAAAATAAATTATAAGTTTAATACATGTTGATGCATACATGCTGCTGCATTTGATTTATTGTGATGAGTGGTTTTTATTCAAATTTGGAGATGAGTTCAAATTTCTATTTGAATTGATTTGCAAATTCTAGAAAGTAAAATGAAAATCCTATTTCTTTTCCTCTCTACTCTTTTCTTTTTCTTCGGCATGTTGGCCCAACTCTGCTCGCCCTTGTTTGCCGGGCCGGCCCTATATTTGTGGGCAAACCGCATTCTTTGCTCCTTGCCATCTCCGCCGCCGACGCTATTTGGACCCACTTTGCCGGGCGCCTCTATTCTCCTCCCCGCTTCACGCTCGCGAGAACGCACGGCAGCGCCCGGCGCTCGCAAGAATCCGCCCGCCCCACGATCGATCGGCGTGGGAGCGCCCCGCACTTCTCGGCCCAGCATTTAGGAGCCGCAGCCCGCCTCCACTCATCCCCGCCCAGTCCAACCGTCGTCCCCTTTTCGCTCTCGCGAAACCGAAAGCACGCGGGACGCCGGCGAGCCGCTCCACCGGCAGACGCCCGTTCCGCGCGTTGGGCGCGCCGTTCATCGCACCTCCGCTCGCGTTGTAGCGCCAGTGCGTCTCCGTAGCGATGTGCACTCGCGGTGTAACCTCCGCCGTGGCTTAACCCTTGACATCGTCTTGATCCGCGATTTCGTCGAATCCGCGTAGCTGTTCACGGGCAAACGCCCTCGTTGTTTTTCTGGCCAAATTGAAGTCGCGGTGAGCTTCGTGATCGTTCCCGCTCCCTTCCGGTATTTTTCGGTTTATCAAAGTTCGTCCGTTTGGACTGGTTGTCTGCCGTCTTGCGCCGTAGTGCTCGACGGCCCGGCCATGGCTGTTGTCGCGCAACGCTTCTCCATCGCGATTTGTGCCGTGCCCGAGTCCGCATCACTCCTCTTCCTCCCCATGCTCTCAATTTGCCAATGCGTGGCCGTTAGGGCCGTCCTGGCGCCCGGCGAGAATAGCCCGCCGCCATGCCATGCGCCAGCGCCGGTCCCGCCTGCTGAGCCCCCGCATCGAGTCCGCCTTGGCCTCCTCTTCATCCCGTACCCTCGGTTTCTCAAACGGTGGACCGTAGGCCGTTCCCCGCTCGCCCAGGCGAAGCTCGCCGTGAGCCATGGGGCGGCGCCGCCGAGCCGGCGGCCGTGGCCGGCGGTCGATCCCCTCCCTCTCTCTTTCTTTTAAACCAACCGATGATATCTAATCCAACGATCCGGGGCCCTTGATACCCCTTCGCTGGGGTCATTTTCATAAAGAGCCCCTGAACTTTCAGCTATTTCTGAATCTAGTCCCCTGGCGAATCCAAATTCTGTTTTTAATTTATTTTATTTGAAATCAAGTTCTGTCTATTTACCAAACTGCCACTGCTTTCAAATGCTTATAAAATGCTCATTTTAACTCGAATCGACCCGTTCAACTTGCGTTAGATTCGTAGCGAAATTCTCTACGTGTTAGTCTCACTGTACAGTAGGTTTTCATTTGGTAAAATTCGAGTTTAGATCTAGTTAGATTCTACGCATAGGAAACCTCGTTTTATCATTTCATGCACGTTTTAAATCCGTTTTCTGTGATTTTCGCGTCTACGTGTTCGTAGCGAGGCGTAGGATCGGTTTACAAACTTTTTATATTGCTTCCATGTTGGTTGGTGTACTGTTCTAATAATAGTTATGTTTGTCTTGTATGATTGCACTTGGATTGCGTCTTTGTTGTCTTGTTGGTCGAGTCCGGACGGTGAGGAGAATGCGTCGGTGGCCAGGACTACTACGAAGAGCAGCAGGACCAGCAGGAGTTCACCGACCAAGGCAAGTATAGCATGGATCCTCCTTGATGTCCTAATCATTATTGAACTCCCAAACATGTTGCATGTGTCTAAACTTGATATCCCTAAGGACATCCTAGTATTTTTGCTACTTGTACCTTGCTACCTATGGTTATTTGCATATGGGTAGATTGCTAGTGCTCAACCTTAATAAACATGATCTTATTGATAACTATGGAAATGCTAAAGATGATAAAGAATGGTAATGAGAACTGAACTATAGGGCAAGGGAGCTATGTTGCTCTTAGCCCTCCTTAAGGACTTATCTGTAGGGCAAAAGCTGGGATTTACCGTACAATTTGTGAGGGCTACATGGCTCGGTTTTAGCTCGGTATCCGGGATCTTGTCTAGTTTGTTAGAGGTTACCCTGAATAAGGCGTCAAGGGCCTTGCCACTTTGGGTATAGTAATGCTTACGTTCACGTGTGTATAGCCTAGAGGGAGTGTGCCATGTGAAAGAGGGTTCTCTATATCCGCTCTGCCGAGGAAACCTAGCGGCCCTAACTTGTTAGACGGGCTGTGAAAGGCTTCATAGTGAACCCCGCCAACCTACCTAGGTAGTGGGTTAAGAGGCCGATCACCTCGGGCAAAAGGGCAATTCACGGCTCACGGTGAAAGTGTACACCTCTGCGCAGAGTTTGATCAAACCGATATATCGGCCGTGCTCACGGTCACGAGCGGCCGGAAAACTCACGAGAATAGTTGGTTACTATGGAGATGGACATGATGTGGAGACTTGGAATCAAGATGATGATGATGGACTATGATGAGAATAATATAACAATAATGATCATGTGGGATTGGGTAGCTTAAGCATAACTTGATATACTTTTAATGCTAAAACTTGACCTACTAAAATGCTAAATGCAAGTAAAACCGATTGTCACCTTTTGAGCTTCATAACCCATGTTATACTTGTTGAGTACGTTGAGTACTCACCCTTGCTTTACTTTCTATTTTTGGGAAAACCTTGGAATGCGGAATGGATGTTGGAGGATATCGGGATTACCTGAGGAGGATCACTTCTAGGCTTGAGTTCACCAGTTGGCGTCCCCGTGTTGGAGCCCCGCTAGCAAGTGATAGATTATCTTATGTTGTTGTTAAGTCAATACTATGTTCTTTTGTGTAAGACTATGTTTATGTTATGTTTCGTTATATTTTATACACGATAATGATACTATCCTTTGTAATTTGTCGGCTTATGTGTGTGACGGATCTCTGGGCACACATGAGATTAATGCATCCCATTTTATTCTTAAAATCGGGTGTGACAACACCTCCGTCATGCGCTTGGCGAAGGAGGAGCCGGCGTTGCGGAGGCCCTCGGCCATTCTCCCTGAAAAGCATTAGGTTCCAAAGGGTGTTATGAAACTGGTCTTCTCTTCATACGCTTTGTTCATCCAGATTTGATGGTATCAGGAGAAGCGATCCCGGGAGGGATAATCTCTCACACCCATTCTTTGCCGTGATCGACAAGGGAGCTGATTCGCGGGAGCGGAAATCGTCCTCAGGCAGGCTTTGTTGAGGCTGGTGAAATCGACGCACATTCTCCATCCGGTGGGCTCATTTGCGTCCTTCTTGAGGCTAGCCTTCTTCACCATGACGACGTTGGATAACGGTGGGGTATTTAAGCGGGCGGATGACCTCGCATCCGAAGGGCGGTTCACCTGCACTTTGTGTCTTTGCTATTCTCCTTTCATCCGACATCTTGCGCGAGCTTCTACATTTTTTACGGGGTGGCATCGGGTCTTATGTTGAGGTGGTGCTCGATGAGGTCTCTCGACACCACTGCCAGATCTTCCGCGGACCATGCGAATACATCGGAGTTCTCGCGGAGGCACCGGAGTAATTTCGCCGAGGGCGGGTCGAGGTCTTGTTGAGATGGTTACCTCTCCGTCGGGGTCGGTGAAGAGTCTGACCTTCTTTGTCTCTTCGGTAGGAAGGGCCCGTGGTGGAGGGCTCCGCGATCGCGCTCGGCGATTCTCTTGCCTTTCTTGCTGTTGTTCAAGGTTATGGACATTACGGCTGCCACGGAGCTTGGCCCCCTCCGCGTTCCTTGCAGCGTTACGGTCTCCGAACAGCGATGATGCCGCCCGGCGGAGGGCATTTTCATGCAGAGGTAACTCGGGTGAATCACCGCATCGACAGCGTTGGTGACCCCGCGGCCCGAAGATGGCATTGTAGTTGTAATATATGTCCACCACATCGAAGGTTATGTTCTCGATGCGTGAATAGGGTCCTTTCGAAGGAGACCGGCAAGGTGATCTTTCAATGGTTGCCACCGCTGCCCTCCTCGAGACGAAGAGCGGATTTCCGGTGGCCGCGATAAGCTTCTATCGAGACCCATCTTGTTGAAGGTTGAGGCGAACGGGATGTCGCCGGAGCTGCCCGTATCAACTAGTATCCTGGTTACCGTCCACCCTCCGATGTTGGTGTCGATGACCATCGCATCGGTGTGGGGGTAGTCCTTGAGCTTCATATCACCGCCGCTGAAGGTGATCGGGATGTCGCGACCACCGATCGCTTGCGATGTGGTCCCTCCGCGCCTACATGATGGACCCTTCGGTAGTGCTCTTTGCGCCGGGCGTTTGTTGCCATGGTCTTCGTTGGAGCCCCGGTGATTGCGAGGATGACTCGAACGACGAGTTCGCTTGCTGACTATTGTGCGTATTTCTTGTTTGACGGGTGGGTGCGGAGTTGGGGAAGGGCGGGTAGCGTGGTGGTGGTGGCGTGCGGGCGTGATTAGGGTAGCCGGGTTGCGGAGGCTGGGGGGGTGAGGTGTGTAGTCTTGGTGGTAGTAGCGGCCGGGTGTGGTGGTTGGGGCTGCTTGTGTGGAAGCTTAGGGGTAGTGGAAGCCCGGGTGAGTGGGGCTCCGTGAATCGAAGGGGGTGAAAGTATAGTGGGCGGAGCGGGCGTTTGCTGGTTTCCTTGTGTGATTGATCTCGCCTGGGAGTTGCCGAAGCTAGCTCTCGTCCATCTTCTTTTCCCCTTGGGTATGGGCATTGCTTGGTATAGTGGCCTTTGCCTCTCCGCAGATAGTGGCAATAGGGCTGTCTTGCGGAGGTCCGTCTTTGTTGTCCGGGTTTGGCCCGGGGGTTCTTGGCGGGTTGTTTGGTCTTGGAGGTGGTGGTTAGGTTTTTGCCCTATCGGAGGGTTGTTGTTTATGGCGCCACTCTCGCGGCGTCGGCTGGGGTAAGCGTCTCTCCGCGTGAGGGGCGGGATGTTTGGTATTGACTCTGCGAGAGGTCGGGAAGGACTCCACCTTCGCCTTGTGATTTGTTGTCGGCTCTGCGATGTTGTCCATTATCTCATGCATTACGCTAGTGTCTTTGGTCGCCTTCGCTCGATCTTTGAATAGCGGGGCCCTGGGCGGATGCATGCAGCCGCTGCCATGATGACGCCTGATCGGAGAGAGACCCCCTCGTTTCGGCTTTGGTTTGGAGGAACCTTCACCACCATTCCTCGGTGGTTATTTGGGCTTTTGCACGACGTTCGGGAGCTCCGTCTTTGTTGATATTTCGGAGTCTACACCTTTGAAGTTTGCTGGAGGGGCGGCTCGTAGGTCGACCGGGACGATGGTGTTCGTGGTAGGGTGCAATACCAAGATTGGGCCACTCCCTTGCTATGATCACAAAGCGACTTAGCCATGGTGGAATGATCCCCCATTTGCTTCTCTCACGCTGCGTGAGCTCATGATAAACTGTCGGGGTCGGTGATCCCCGCATATCTTGGTAAATGTTGAGGGCTGTAGGACGAGGCCACTCTCCGCGATCCGGAGCGTAGGATAGTGGAGATTTGGGGTCATAGTGGGGGCTTATTGCCAGTGGTGGGCGGGGTGGGCACTCAATGGCATCGCCTGAGATCTTTGAGCAGCCGGTTGATCGAAGGGCGGCGAGGGGGTGGCTTTGCAATGGGCGGCCGGGTTGGTTGCGGCGGTGGCGGGGTTGATGGAGGTGGGGCTTGCCCCGAGGTTGGGAACCCGTGGGTAGTTCTTTGGGTTGTGGCTGCCCTCCGCCACCGACTTCTGTCTTGCCACAAGCTGTTGGTTGATCCATGCGAGCTCGGTCTGGCGGCGGCCGGCTTGTTCCCTGGCGTCCGCGATCCGCGCCTCCGATCCGAGCTTGCGGTAGCCTCCGTTTTTCTGCGATCCGGGCTTGCGGGGCTTCCGAGCTGTTCCTTGCTCGGTTTCTTCTTCGGAGTCCCTCAGAGCTTCCGAGGAGCCTACAGGTGGGTCGCCGGGCCCGCTCGAGGCGGAGACCTTTGCGCCAGGTCTTCCGGACCACCGCCCCCGGCCCTGCGGAGCGCTGCCCTGCTGGGCGTTGGGGGCTTCTTCCTCTTCGGTGACCTCCGAGATCGGGACGAGCGGGGGGTCCGAGCGACTGTGCCTCTTGCTCCCGCAGCCCCCCGGCGCGGAGCCGGCCGAGTCACGGGTGGCCGTCCGCGCCCGCCCGGTGGGTTTGATCCGGAGGGGTCCCTCCGCGGGGAGGGGTCGCCTCGGCTGCGGCGCCAGGTGTCCCGTCGGAGTGGGCGCATGCGGGCTTCGGGCCGTGTGTCGGTCCCCTCACTGACGGCGCCAACCGTGGGATCACCTCGCCCCTTAGCCTTCGCTCCGGAGGCGGGAAGGGGGCGAGGGCTTCCCACGGGAGAGTTCTAAAAGACGGACGAGGAGCGGAGCGGAGCGGCCCCCGCTCAGCCCACCCCCTCGCCGGGCGTTGCCGTGGGGGGGGGATCGGAGGGCACTCGAGCTATCGTGACGCGGAGATGTTGAGTACGACGGGCGAGACGCCCCGGTATGGTAAAAGGAGTAAAATGGCCCTTAAACCGCCAGCGTAGACCACCCTTTTCCTTGAGCCCGCACCGGGTATTTATAGGAATACCAGGGGGCGGAGGGGGCTATTTACAAATTGGTACACACGGTAGGTGGGAGAACACACGCTTACGGATGGGCCCCACAGGCAGGCGAGGCTAGTAACTATTCATACAGGGGCTAGTATGGGAAATACACTTATAGTTTCTACTGGTGGCCGGGGGGCGTAGGGCTTCCACCTCTGGCTCTTGGCGCCATGCCGTTGCGGAGGGGACGGCCCCGGAGGGGCTCCTCCGCTAGACCTTCGTGCCGCTTTTGGAATCCCCCCCTGGCCGGCGCTTCCCGGCCGGCGTGGGGGCGCCTCGCTCGGGCTTGATCTCGGACTTTCGAGAGGTCGCTCTTGTCGGAGGATCGGGGGCCTTGCCTTTCGCGTCGGCGAAGGGCCCTCCGCTTCTGGTCCCGCAAGGCTTATGTTTTCAAAAGAGATTAGTCCTTGGCCCCCCGCGGGCACTGCGGGGTCGCTGTGGAGAAGGCGAGGGTCGCCCTCCCCCAACATATCTACCCCGAATAAAGGCACTTTGGTGAGGCATTACTAATCTCCCAATCACCTTTCCTAACCTTAGAGTTAGAGCCTTAGAATTTTTTAAAGCTCTGGTTTAACAAGCTTATAGGCCTAAACATTTTCATTGCAGTGGTCCCTCCTCTTTTGGTATAAGTGTAATCATAGCACAATTGAGTCTACTAAGGTCTAAATTTCCCTGATGAAACTCATTGAACATAGCTATCAAATCATACTTCACTATATCCCAGAATTTCTGATAAAACATAAAGGAAACTCCATTAGGCCCAGGAGCTCCATCTGAGTAGCAACTAAACACTACCTCCTTAATCTCTTCTGAGTAGCAACTAAACACTACCTCCTTAATCTCTTTCTCAGTGAAGGGCTAAATTAGTAAACTATTCTCTTCTTCAGTTACTAAATCACATGAATCCCAGAAATCATTTGCATGTGTGGCATCTAATCTATTTTCTCTAGCAAACAGGTTCTTGTAATAGTTAACAGCAATGTCAGTCATACCCTTTTGATCACTCACTAGACCATTAGGGCTCTCTAACTCCTCTGTCCTCTTTTTTCCTACTTCTCTCGATTAGCTATAGCATGAAAATAAGTTGTATTTCTATCTCCTTCTAAAATATTTCTATCTTTTGATCTTTGTCTTATTTTAATTTCTTCTAAAGCCCAAATTTCTTCTAATTCTTTTGTTATTTGTCTAAATCTAGTCATCTCAGGAGTGGACAACACTCTATTCTCCATCTCTCTCTCCAGGTCATTGTATTCTAAAGCTAGATCTACTTTAATTTTATTCATACTAGCAACCTCATTAGCCGCTGCCTACCCCTAGACATTCTCCTAAGTGTCCTAATTCTAAATTGCCAAACATCCATACTACTCTTTTTCCTGTGCACAAGGTTGGTTCCAAACTTTCTCTACTACCTTTGCAAAACTTTCCTTATATAGCCACCATTTCTCAAATCTAAAAATTTTCTTAAAAACGGAAAGGTTGTCTCGAGTCTATTAATAAGGGATTGTGGTCACTTGAAACTTTTTCTAACCCTTTAACTCTAACTAAAGGGAAAGCCCTATCCCATTCACTTGACACAAATACTCTGTCAATCTTAGCTAAGATTGGTGGGTCCCTGATTATTTGTCGGGTAAATTTAATATTGGCGAGGATGTAGCTCCATCGAGCCCATCTCGCCAATCCAATCATTAAAGAGTTCAGGCCATCTATAATTAATATTCAAATTACTTTTTATCCGAAAGCAAACCTAACCAGATTAATGCCTCCTACTACCATGATTGGACCTTTCCATTTTCCCATAACCAAATGCAATTCTTCTAGGAAATCTAATTTCTCATCTTCATATGGTGACCCATAGACCACAACCAACTTCCAGCAGAAGCCAGTTTTGAGATCTGTTACCATTAGACTAATAGAAAAAGGTAAAATATCAACTACCTGTCCTAAATATTTATCTTTGTTGAGACCTACTAAAATACCCCCTGCAGAACCCTTTGCAGGAAGCCAAAACCACTCAAAAGGAATATAACCAGTAAGATTTTTGAGGAATCTTTATGTAAAATCCTCCTTTTTTGTTTCTATAACTGCAACTATGTCTGCATGAGTACTCTTAATCCTGCTAACTAAAGCAGGTAACCTTCCAACCTTGTTGAGACCCCTAATATTCCAGAAAAGACCTATCATTTACACTTATTTTTAGATTTTCTCCTTCTAACCACTTTGGTCCAAGTTTTCTCCTCTAGCTCTTCTGCTAGATCCTGGGGTAGACTACCACTTGGTGTCTCAGGGTTCTCTAATATATCAGCATCTAAACAGTAAGGGTCTGCTCCCTTATCCTTTTCCAAACTAACCAAATTATAAGTGCTAGTAGAACTATTCTTTTGACCACTAACTACCAACTTACTTTGGGATTGCCTATCACAAACTCTACCTACAGAGACATCAACACCAGAGGGCATCTCCTCAGTGATTAATTTATTAGCACAACATTCCAACCGACAATTCTTATTGAACTCTTTTTTCTCTCTGTTATCAGCTAGAGACAACACACTTTTCAAAGCATGACTATCGTCTACATGGTGGCTATCTACACAAAAACCTATTTTATTTGCAATATGAAGCAATGACTCATGATTTAAAGAAGACATTTGTTTTTTACCTTTACGTACCTCCAGATTAGACTTCTTCTTTAGATCAGTGGCCTTTTCAAGCATGGTCCTCCCATCTTGTACATTTCTTGTGCTTTTCCTTTCCACTAGTATAGGACCCCATTTTTGGGTCTTTTTCTTCTCAGTTGGAGCTTTCTTCTCTTTATCCTCCCTTGTCTTGTTATTTTCTGCCTCAATCATGGGGCCTTCTCCTGGTGGCACCGACTTAGATCCCTCTTCTACATACATATTGGTGTCCTCTTCAAACACGATGTCGCTTTCTTCCGAATAATGGCCTCGATGCTTGCATTGTATACATCCATTCCTCTGGAAGATTCAACTTTTCATCCTTTTCTTCAAACAAGTCCATCATCTCCTCTTCCAACCTATCCTCCTCATCATCAATCTCCATTGCCTTCAATAAGCTCAAGCAGTGACTCTCCTCATGGTTATGTGAGTATGTTTCTTTCTCCTGCTCAGTGAAAATCTCAAAAAGGTTCCTAACTGTCTTGCTTCCTTTGGGTGCAGAGTATTCTTTTCTTGAGTTGGATTTATCCATGTCTTGCTTTTGTTCCCCTGTTCCCTTATCCTCATACTAGCCATTGTTTGTCTTGTCCTTATCATTTCTAGGCTCTTCCTCATCTAATAAGTCCTCATCATCAAAATCCTGAGTTGGGCCACCTCCATTATGGTCCTCACCTCCCTCACCATCTCCTGTCACATCTAGCCCTTCTACCTTGAAGTTGACAATGTATATGTCATCATCCATCTCCATGATCCTCTGAGCAGGGATCTTTTTCTTATCTCTACACTTGATCTTAATCTCGACAGAAGCAAAGAAGCTCCCAAAGAGCTGCAGTGACTTGTCTGAAAGTCTCCCAGTCACACCATTTTGGTGGGATTCCACTGACATGTACCCATGCCTCCTCTAGACTTGCTATAGGTGTAATGTCCCCATTCCAGACCCTCAAAGAGCACATAACTGACCCCTCATTCAGATAGAAGTAGGTTGCATCACCCATTACAAAGCTTTCAACCCTGATTTTAGGAAGGAACCTTACCAAGTATCTGTATTCCTCCAGAACCTTTAGTGACCAAGACCAGTTCCCATCAAACATCTTCGGGAGGTAGCTGATTATCTCCTCCTCTTGAAGCTCCCGGTCTCCCTTGTGAAAATTGCACGTTATCAAACCCATTCCATAGCTTGAACCTGTTTTCCTTCTCTTTCACATCCACATGAAAAATTTCAAGCCCTTTGTTAGCACTTCCTAGGTACTGAAGCTCCCTTGTTGGCTCTTTCCACCTTGGGTAGTTTTCTGATATGTGCTCCTTCCTAAAGAACACAAAGTAGACCTTTGGTTTGTTGCAACTGTGCTAAAGTGGCACGGATCACCACAATTATAGCACACAAGATTCACAGACTTAGCAGTTTTGTCAGATGACTTGTCAGGAATGGGTAACTGATTCTTATCCTTCATTTGTGACTCTTGAGAACTTGTATTGCCAGCACCTTGACCTGTCTGATTCTTCACCACCTGCTGTGTGTTACCTTTCTGAGCTTGGGGCCGAACACTGTCTTTCTGCGGTTGTTGAACTTGCCCCTGTTTCCATCTCCCTCCACCTTGCTGCTGTCCTCTAGGCATTGGGATTTGGTTGTTGTATTGATTTCCCTACTGATTGAATGGTGGCGGGTGGTGGAAGGGAGGTGGAGGATGCTGGTAGTACCCGAAAGCCCCTTGTGGCGGCGGCATCGGCGGAGGCCCCATCGGTGGCGGCCCCAACGGATGGGGGTAGTAGGGCGGCGGGTGATGCCATCCTCCACCCCACTCACCCCACTCCTCCTCCGGTTTGCGTGGCCTTGGGTATCTTCCTCGACCCCTCCCAGCCATAGCCTGCTTCACCTTGCTTGCAAAGGAATCTCGGACTCCCTTCCCCCAGACATCTTCTGCAAAGCGTAGAGGAATTGGCGTCTTGATCCACCGGTCTCCCTCCTAGGTTGGATGACAATCTGAGCAATCGAAGCTTCTACTCTCCCACAAATCCTTCCTGATCCAGACAAGGTTCCTCACCCGGTTTCTCCCATGGCTAAACCTACCCTCTCTCAGATCCGGTTCGGTGGCGGCGGCATAGGAAGGCTTCTCACCAGGGACGAACCAAAGCTGCCCGTAGAATTCCTGAATTGCCCCTTCTTCCTCCTCCAAACTCTCGCGGTTGCCCCCTCCTTTGAACCTCACCATCGGATCCCGAATCCCCTTCTAGGATGCCGATGAGTGTAGGCTTGAGCGGGCCCTTCCCGTAGAGACTTGGAGAGGAAGACGATCTCGTGCCTGTCCCTCGAGTCGCGCTGGACCGAGGTGGAGTCCGATGACCCCTGTATGGGCTCGCCGGCGGCAGGTTCCGACGTGGCGGCGGAGTCACGTGGCGTCGCCTCCCAATCGCCTCTCTCGCTGTCACCCTCATCGCTCCTGTCCGTCCTCTTTTGGTGCATTTAATGCTTCGATGTGATGGGAGTGCTGGAAATTTTTTGTGACTTGTTTAGTTTATTAAAAACTATATCAAACCACTGAAGTCCAAATGAAAAAATATTTCATCCTCACAAGAGTAATGTTACAAACCAAACATGACATGGGACATCACAAGGAATAAAAGGGAAAACTACAATAAGAAAAAAAAAATTCTAAAAAGAAGATAATAATAAAGGTAAAATAGGTAATGGTAAACAATAAAACATATCATACGTCTTATGGGTACCAATTTAATGTGTGAACGATTGAAAATATATAAGGAAGCATATGGTAGATAATATGTGAACAACTTAAATTATATGATACAATATCTCACATTTAGTATGTGACTAATTGAAACGACATGGTAGAGCTTTATATGTATGATAGATAACATAAATTACACCATGAAACATCCTAATAGTAAATACAAAGAAACATGGAAATGCAAAATAATTAATATATATATAATAAATAATAATAAATAACTAATGCTATATCTAGAAAAAATGAATATCATAAATAAATAATAAAATTAATAAAAGATAGAACAAAATGTTAAGGAAAAAATGGAAAAAAAGCAACAATGATAAATCTCGGATCATCTGGTGCCCGTTGGTTTGCAACTCACACTTTAGTTACAGTCTTACTTCTTTAGTAGTTGCTTATTTGCGTAGCTTTCTAGTTTTAGTGGTACCTTTAGTTGAGTACAAGTAGAGTAGCTAGTTAGTTGCTTTACTTCCTTAGCTCAACTAGTAAACTAGTTAGTTGCTAGTCTCTTGTATGATTGAAGTGCTCTAGTGGTTGTTCACCGTGCAATTAAAGGAGGCATGCTTTGTGATAGGGTGCATAGGCCAACATACAAAGTAGGGGATGTTAGGATTATGTTTCAATCTAACCACTTTGCCTTAGTGTCATAATATCCTATTCATCCCTCATCTAGCCACCTAGGTCCTTTCAGGTGTGAATAGTCCACTTTGCTCGATCATAGTAACTTAAACAACAACGTCGAAGACAGGATGCGTGGCAACCGCCGCACAGAGACAGAGAGAAAACTTAAGTAGTCGATGCAGTAGGGCGCGGCATTGCCGCGTGTTCTTGAACCCGAGCTGCACCAAGGTGAATCGGAGAGCCGGAGTTTGGTGCTCGTGGTTTCTACTTGTTCCCGCACACAAATACTTTGCAGAGCTAATCAAAAATGTGACGAACCGCAGCAACAAAGTAGATCGGGACCTAAAACCCTAACTCACAAGAATAAATATGCAATGAAGTAAAGAACACAAGTGACACAAAGATTTATCCCATGGTTTACCGTCGCCACACAAGCTGGGTTACCTCCACGTTGTTGAGGTTGCCACACAAGGCTTAGCTTGCCCACCGGCTTGCTTTTTCCCTCGTTCACAAGTCTAGGGAGCAAACCCTAGAGATGTGCAGTAATGGATTGATTTGTGTGAGGTTACAAACCTCCCAAGGCTGCCACACGAAGGGGCAAGCTCAAGGGCGACGCCTAGTTGTCTAGGAGCAAGCTCCAAGAGAAAAGAACCCTAGGGTTCCGGCCAAACGTGAACCAAATGCTCTTTTGAGTGGGGAAGTCGTAGATCCGGTCTCCAATCGAAGTTTGCTGCCTTTTCTCTCAAGAATCCATGGTGGGAAGTGAGAGATTGAGTGGGGAGCTCAAGGTGCTTCAATGGAGGAGTGAGAGAGAGCAAGAGGTGGTTCTTTGGCTCGTTACCGCTCGAGGAAGAAGATGAAGTGAGCCAGGTTACCGTTGTGGGAGGGGTAGAAGTGGTATTTATACCCAACGGACCCAACGGTCGGTTTAAGTGTGGCAATCGCCGCCTGTAATGCGTGGCACTACCGCGCCTACGACGACAAAGTGTAAGAATGTATTGTTTCTTCGGGTCGCTCAGGAGTTGTGTCTTTTGGCTAGATTTGGAGTTTTGAGCATTTAGTTCACGTGTAGCCAAGAGTCCTAGGATCTCTCTTGATAGTACGGTATTTCCTAAACTCAAGATTCAAAATATGAAATAATTTAAATGCCTTGATCCAAAAATACCATCATCTAGCTCATGGGATGCTTTTGGACCTGTACATCAACTCCTTATTTTATTTCCTGCATATCATCTCGGCAAATCTCATTAGACCCCTAATTCGGTGGTCATCAACGCCAAAACCCACATAGGGCTTGATTGCACTTACAATCTCCCCCTTTTTGGTGATTGATGACAACCAAATTAGAGCTTACATAAGATGTAAAGTTAAACTGAGATTTCAAAAGCCAAGGATGTAGGAGCCTCCCCGCAAATATGTGAGTGAGTTTTGAATCCTCAATCTTGACATAAAAGGTCAAATTCACATATTTAGGTGTAGTGAGGCCTCCCCCTAAATGTGTGAGTGAGATTTGAATTCTCAAATCCACATAAAGGTCGAAGTCACACATTTAGATGGTGTGTAGGGCCTCCCCCTACATCCATGGCTGCTGTGGGGTGCTGAACAACGTGTCACAGATATATACGTGTGATGCATGGAATAGACATGACAGTTTAGAGCATAACAAGGCCTGTCTGTGCAGGTGAGGTGCGGCACTGCCGCGCCAGGGTACGACACTACCGCGCTCACAGGCACAGACAGTCTGACAATAACATCAACCACATCACATACGACAATTATGAGGAAATAAACTAGCAGCAGATCAACATAATAAAGAGTTTAACATGCAAAGATCAAATCTGAGAAACAAAGAGTCATAGGTGGCATTATTATATAAAATAGAGTTTCTCTCGAACTCACACCTAAACTACTCTCAAAAGATCTAAACACTGAAGCTCATCCTCTGCTGCAACATCCTCGAAATATCATTACGGCGTCGAAAAGTTTGACCCCTCTACTTTCTTCTAATTTTCTCCCCCTTTGGCGTCAAGCACCAAAAAGATCATAGAAAATGAAGGAGAAGTGGAGAAGTCAGTCCTCACTGGTGTCATCACGTCGACTGGTGGAAGTAGCCTCGTCCTCCTCCTCTGAAGTAGCTGCACGGCGAGACTGAGAGGGACGATGAGTGGAGCGACGAGCTGGCATCTGCTGTGAGAAAGAACCAAGAATGTTCGAAGATGCCCTGTCTGAGCTGCTGGTGGCTGAAAGATCTGGGAGCTCGATCTGAGGAGGCCTAGGAATAGGTGGAAGAGCTGGTAGTCCATGTCTCTCCCTGACACTCTTGAATGCCTGCCTGATCTCCCTGTGGGTCTCATAGCTCTATTGTGAGGTGTAGGCATAGTGTCCGAAGATGGCTCGCAGCCATGCCTTCACCTTGCTGCTAGTGCCCTTGCTCCTGGGCCTAGAGCTAGAGGGCTCCTGAAGGTCCTCTCGACTAGCTGAAGTGCCACCAACACTAGCTCTGCCACTAGTCTTCCCACCATCCATGGGTCTTCTCTATGTTGTAGACGGTGTGGAAGCCGTCCTTTGGAAAGATGCATCCTGTGACCCTCTCAATCATGAACATGAGGTAGGGAGCATAGGGTAGATTCCTTCTCCCGTCATCCATAGCATTTGCTAGCTACCTCCAGATGAACCTCCCCACATTGAATAGCTCATCATTCCTGAAGTGGGCTAGGAGGTTCCTTGCATACCCATTCACATCTGAGGCTGCCCCATCCTTGGGGTCAATGGTGCATCTGCAGAGGTTGTTCATCACATAGAAGAACCCCTTCAGCCCCTTTCTCTTGCCATCAGCCTCTCTTGGCTTCTCCCAACAATCCCTGATTACCTTGTATTCAATCGGGTCTATGTCATGGATGTCAGTGTAGCTCCTGTGCTCCTCTCCAAAGCCAAGTATCTGACAGAAGGTGATATAGTGGATCTTATAATGCCTCCTATCCGTCATCCAATGAATGGTGTCGACTTGCTTGTCCCAAAGTGGTAGGTAGCATGAAACCGACTCAAGATCTCCTCATTCCAATCATACCTAAAAGACATGATGTCCGGCACCAATCTTGTTGCAAGCTTCAATAGCCTCATCAAAACCGGGCTCTTCCTTCTCACCATCTTAGCAAAGTCAATGGAGTGCACAAGTGGTGATCTTGCTCTTCTTAGAGTGAAAGATGACGGTGAGATAGAAGTTTGAGTGAAAGGCCACCCAAAACCTCTCATCCACACCCCCTCGTCCTCTCATCCGTATAGTAGTTGATCTCTCTAGCTTCCGCTACTTGTCTTTGCTTCCCGAAGTAGCTGACCACCGGTATAGGCTGAGTGTTGTTGGGGGTCGCCTGCTCAAACTCACCCTCCACAGGCAACATGTAGTCGTCATCAAACTCGTGATGTGCCGGGAGTGCCCCCGATCACCATCCGGAACTATGGTGTACCCCTATAGTTGCCGCTTTGCTCCTCGGTGAGTCCAGCCAGAAGCCGCCTTTGCCATCACCGCCATGACTCTTTTCTCGCCTCTGCCGCCTCTCTTCTCAACCACCTTGACCCTCATCTTCCTCTTGCCGGTGGGATCACCTCCAGGATCCATCTATGCACAAGATAGAATTTGATCAGAAACTGTAGTTGATAGAGTGTAAAATGGTCAAATTTATGCAGTAGCAAGGTTAGAAAAATAAAAATTGATGAACTGAGCAAGCTGTCGAGGGGTGAAATGGCCGAGCAAGCATGCCGCCGCCAGAGGCACGACATCGCACCGCCGCACCGGAGGGCGGCACTGCCGCCTCGGTGGACACGGTAATCGCCGCTCCCCTTGCTCACATTCATCAATACCCATCTTTCTAATCCTCCTAACACATCTATTCGACACAATCTACATTGCCATCACAATTTCAGCTACAAATTCATAGTAGATGTGATGATTCCGTTATGGACCAAAAAAGAGTAAGTATAAAGTGGTGAGGAAATTTGACTTCGATTCCTAGAATTAATCGACTTAGTGCATCAATTACAAGGACAATTTGAGGGATATTTGTTGATCGAATCAACTAAGAACAACAATGTTCTATTTGGGGACGGCACTGCCGCACCCTCCCCCTAAATTGTCCAAGCCATGGAGACACTAAATCCACTAATTCCAACAATCAAAATCACTTCCTAACAGTTTATACTTCATCTAGGAATAGAAATCCATAAGTAAAATCAACACATTGCATAGATCGGGCAAGAAATCGATGAACTAGGGTTAGGTTACCTTCTTTGTTGACCTTGCGGATTGAGGAGAGAAGAGGAGAAGAAGCTCGGGAGAGGAAGCTTGGCCGGCCGGCGCCGAAAAGGGAGGACCGGCGGGCGGCGGCGCCGCGGCAGCCGGGGGCGCACGGCAGCCGGGCGGCAAGTGCGTGCGGCGTGGAGCGGGCGGCGGCCTTCCCGCTTGCGCGAGAGAGAGAGAGCGGGGCGTGAGGGAGGAGTCGGGTGGAGGAGAAAGAAAGAGACCGGTCGGGCCGGGGTAGAAAAGGAAAGAAGCAAGATTTTGGCCCCCTACCGGGTTCGGACAGAACTGGACCTCGAAACCCTAAGTGCGGCTTTGCCAAGACGGGCGCGGCACCGCTACAGCAGGCTCGCGGCATTGCCGCTCCATCCTCTTGTCCCGCAAATATATTGCCTCTACAACTCATTCTTTCTCAAATTTAATCACAAAGACACCAAGATTCATTGCCGAGACGGATAATCATTACAAAACTATGGCATTGAGTCTCAGATTAGAATTTGAAATCCTTTTGAAACACTATATGAAAATTTTCACAATCTTTTCCTATGTCAAACTAGTGTCTCAAGCAATTGTGTATGTGTCTTTGGAATTCAAACCAAGTTATGAGAATCGAGAATGTTTAGCTCATTATAAAAAGCACAAAACCTTGACTCATCGAGAGGCTTAGTGAAGATATCGGCTAGTTGCTTTTCGGTGCTCACATGGCGAATTGCGATATCTCCTTTGAGTTCGTGGTCTCTCAAGAAGTGATGATGGATGTCTATGTGTTTTGTTCTAGAGTGTGCTCTGAGGGGTTATTTGCGAGTTTGATGGCACTCTCGTTGTCACAAAGAAGAGGTATCTTTGTGAATTGACATCCGAAATCTTTTAAGGTTTGCTTCATCCAAAGTAGTTGAGCACAAAGATGCACCGGCCGCAACATACTCGGCCTCGGCGGTGGAAAGGGCTACACAATTTTGCTTCTTAGAGCTCCAAGACACTAAGGACCGTCCAAGGAATTGACACGTCCCCGAAGTGCTTTTTCTATCTACTTTGCAACCGGCATAGTCGAATCGAATAGCCAATGTCGGTGTTTTGAACCGGGTACGGCTAACCGACTAGTAATTGTGTGCGGCGTCCCGGGGAACCGGATGGTTGGTGCGAGATGACACAAGATGTATACTAGTTCAGGCCAACGCCGGCCCTACATCCGGTCGGGTGAGTAGGCGGTATATCGCACCGAGGTGCTCGTAGTAGGGGATAACAAGCGAGTGAGAGAGAGGGGCCGGAACCTCAAGTCTCCGCGGCGTGGTGATTGAGCTAGGTTGCCGGGTGGTGTGAAGTCAAGGCGTGAGTGTCCGACTTGCCCTATCTATGCCCGGGCACCCCTTTTATAGTCTCAAGGAGGGCCGGCGAAGTACATGTTCTCCGGTGTAGGAAATTGCTTGGCCGGTGCCTTGTACCCGTGCTGCAGAGAAGGGGTGTCCTTGGTTGTCATCGTGGAAAGGAGGCTGTCCTTCCCCGATCTTCAAGTGTACTCTTGGGTTACGTGGATCTCGTAATGATTCATGCCGAGGGGCCATTGACTTCCGAGACCCCCTGCTTCCCTGAAGGCAGATGCTCCGAGGGGTATGCCGATGGTGATCGAATCGTCGGGTCGTATATCCGCCCAAGGGGTTGGCGTCGTGGCTACAATGTCATCCGAGACCCTCCAGGATGGGCACGTGAGATGACATTACAGCGGGGGTGGTTGTCACAGTACACGGTGAGGTGCGACACCGCTTCACGCGGTGCGTTCGGGACGGCCGACGGTGTCACGTAAGGATTTGACCACCACGGGGTCCTCCCGGGCGAGGAATCCCGGGGTGTCGTGGCGGTCGACTTTGTCGACGTGGTCAGCCCGCCCCGTCCTTGTTGTCATGTCCGATTCTGTCGAACGGCGGATGTCGAGGGCGCTTCCCGGCGGAGAGGGTCTCGGGCGAACCGCCGATCCGCTCCTCCGAGGGGGGGGCGAGTCGCCGATTCCCCATCCACCGGGATCCCCTCGGTGAAGGCTCCCTTGGGTTGTCTCGTTGTTGATGGCGTGTCAAGGCTGGTTGCTTCTTTGGTTGATTGCGTCGAGGGTGTCATTTACTTTGACACCCGACAGAGCCCCCAAGCCTCTGAAGAGGTGGGTCCACCTCTTTGGAGGCTTAGAGGATGCTTGATGTGGCATCTCTGTCCGCTGTCGGGAGCTTTTCGAGGGGTGCGTGGCGAGCGCACCCGTCGGGTGTAGGCCCCGAGCCCCCGGAGGTGCAGAAATGTCCATCTGGGGGTTTATGCACGGCGCAAAGTCTCCTTTACTGTTCCCTCCACTGTGCGTCCGTTCGCACGGCGGTAGTGGGATACACGCGGCGTTTCCTAGCGGGTGGCGTGAGCTTCGAGGTGGCGGGCGGCTGCAGCGCCTTGAAGTGATGGGTCAGTTTGCCTTCCCCGACGGAAGGTGAAGAACAGCGTCGCTGCTATAAATGACCGTAGCCCGCGCCAGTCGCCTCCTCGTCTCATGCCGCTTGCCATTGGCCTATGATTTCTTTCCTTCTCGCCTTCTTCTCTTCCGTAAACCTAATGGAGGCCGGTGATTCGGGTGGCGGCGTCGTCTTCCCACGGCCCGTATCTCGTCGGGGCCCGGGTTTTTCCTCGTCGAGCGGAGCCCTCGCCGCCGCGCAGGAGGCACTCGAGCCGCTACCGTTGTGGATGCCCCCGTCGCTATGCCGGTCCCTTCCATCGCCTCCGCCTTCCAAGAGCTACGTGGTCACCGGACGCGTTGGCGGGGCGGCGACGCGATGATGATCTCCGTCGACCTCATGGCGTAGGCAGATGGAGCTCCTCCGCGCACAACGTTCGAACGCGGATGAACGTGCCGCGGTAGGGGTCTTCCTTCCTTCCCGAAAGAAAACCTTCTTGGATCCCGTTCTTGACTCCATGTTCGCTTGTCTCGCGCGCGTGATGCGGAGGCCAAACGCCCGCGGGCTCGATGCCCATCGTGGCGGTGCGCCGCCTCCATGATGGCGCGATTTCGGCGCTGGCACGGCCGGAGTCGCCACCGGCATCGACCACGTGGACGTGGGGGGTTTCTCTATGGGGAGACTCTTGCGTCATACCGGGCGCAGATCCCTTACTACTCCCTCGTGTGGTCACACCGTGGTCGACTCCACCGACATCGGCACCATCATCGCGGAGGAGGAGGCGGTAGAAGCGGCGGTGACGGCGGGCTGCAGCGGCGGCGGTGGCAGCGCCTCCGGGTGGAGCGAGGGCACCCCGAAGGATGAAGGTCCTTCGAAGATGGAAGCCGTGGCGCCGCAGCGGATGCATAGCGTGTGCGTCCCCGCCGGAGCGCCGAAGCGTCCTTGTAGCAGCTGCGACCACCTCTCTTTTCCTTTTCCTCTTCCTGTAGAGTTTTAAGTGTCCCTTGTACGAGATCAATGTAAATGAATAAGAAATCATGTCGTCAGTTCAATATTCATTTGATCGTATTTTCTTCGTTGAAATCTATGAACGTAAGAGTAAGCAGGTGTCACGACTTGCCGGGTGCGCGATGAGTGCTCCCGAGGGGGTAGCCCCCGAGGTCCCCGGATGGGGTGTCTGACCCCCCTGAGGCCTGTTTACTAACCTCGTGCTGTTTGTATTTCACTTACGTTTGAGCGGAACTTTAGTGACGCTCCCAGAGGTTGGTGTCTTGAAGACCTCCTTTTTGCTTACCTTAGCAATTCGTCCTTTTGCCAGGGAGCGTCGGTTTTGCGTGATTACAGCCCCCGAGCCCTTGCGGCATACGCTGCCCGCTTTGTGGTACCCCGCAACAATTGTAAACCCCTGACTATCTCTTTTTACGAGAAGGAGGGGGTGGCCAAAGGCGATCCGCCCTCGGCGGATGAGGCCGCCTTGATCCGGTGAGTCGTTAACGGGTAATCCAAGTGGAGGCTCATGCCCCATTCGATAGGGGGTTATTGCGGCGCTTCAACTAGGTGCCGCTTAGGTATGTCAAGGAGTATCGGATCCATTCGATAGGATCCGAGGGCCTGTTGCCTCCATCGTTGGGATCTCTTACTTGATCGCCCCGCCTTGGACGTGTCGGTGGGTGTTCCGGTCCTTAGGGCTCGGACAACGGCCACGTAATGGGCACACCCCTTGACACCCTGCACTCACGGTGCCCCGAGGCGACCGGCCGAAAACCCACATGGGCCCGACCTTGAACAACCTCGGACCGTAATGACCCGAAGGTCCATATTTTTGACAAGGGAGAAGAGGTCTTGAGGTCTCAGGATGCCGCCCGAGGGTCTCTCCGTCTTCTCGATTCATCTCTTTTCCCCGTCGTAACGCGTGCTGTGCAAGGATAGCCCCCGACCCCTCACTCGTGCAAGGGGAACGATCGGGGGTACCCGCATCTTTTATAACGACCCTCGGATTTGTCTCTCCGCGAGAAGGAGGGGGTGGTCAAGGTGTCGTGGTCTGATATCGCGACGACCACCGTCACAGTAATCGATTGGCTAGTGTGTTCTCCGAATGGCCTAGCTCTAGAGACAATGACACAATGTTTATACTGGTTCGGGGCAAGATCAGGCTCCCTAGTCCAGTGTGATCACTATTCAAGCTCAAACGCTCATACCGGGGTGCGTACAAGCGGATCGAGAGAGGGAGCGGACTCCCAAGTCTCTATGATTGAGGCTAGTGCCAATATGAGGGTGAGTGAGGGTGTTTGAGTGTGTTGTATCGCCTCCCCTCGACTGAGAGCCCTGCCCCTCCTTTTATAGTGGCAAGGGGAGCAGGACATATGAGCTCTCCGAGTTGAGGTGAGAGTGGGTAGAACAAGAAGCCAAGGAGCGGCGGGTAGGTGAAAGAGCTCTCCGAACGAGCTCGTTGGTTGGCCAGGAGCTCTCTTTGAGCTCTCGGTAGCTTTGGACGTCGGAACCGGTCGTCGTCGTACGCGGGAATCCGGGTCTGGGCGATGGTCAAGTGTCGCCCTGTCTTCTATCGTAGTTGGAAGCCGTCTCTTCGGTATGGGAGGGGCGACCATGCTGCTGACGCAGAGATGCGCCCCGCATGTACTCGTAGGAGATTGTAGCAGAATTGTTGGATGCGACGGGGTACGACGAGGGAGCTCTCTGGGCGAGCTCTTTGGTCGGGCAGGAGTCGTCTTCGAGCTCTTTGGAGACTTGGATGTTGAAATTGGTCGCCGTCATGCGCGCGAATCGAGGTTTGGACGGTGGTCCGGCGTCGTGCCGCCCTTAATTGCGGTAGGAATCGATCCCGTCGACATGGGTGCGGCCATACCATGGATGTGGCTTGCGCACGTTGCCCGTACTTGAGGGTACTGTGGCGGCGCTGTTGGAGTCGATGGGGTATGGCGGTGTGATGGAAAGGACCTCCCTCTGTAGCTGTAGCGCTGCGTGGCTACAGTACTTGTCAGGGAGCAGTTGGCCAACTCTGTACTTGCTGGCTTCGCGTGGAAGATAGGCGAGCTCTTCTGCCGTCGCGGGGTCCGTTGAGCTCGAGCTCGGGCGCGGCGGGAAGAGGTCCTCGTATAAAAGGTCGTCGTCATGCGGATGAGAGCTCACTCGGGGAGAGCTCTCTTGGGGCAGGAATGTGCCCCTTGGTTCTGAGAGCTCATGCGCGTCGGTCTGGCAACGGCGAGAGCTCGTCCACGAGCGCGGAGCCCTTTGGAGGATAGTGACCTCTTCGCGTTGGCCGAGCGGGCTCTCAGCTTGTTGACGCCGAGCGGGGAGCTCATCCTTAGCGTCCCGAATATCGATCCCCACGTAGCCCCCGAGCGTTTGGGAGAGAGGAGTCTCTCCCGCACGCTGTTTTGCACGGTGGCTTTGTCGTGGGAGGTTCTCGAGTAGGGGAGAGTCTTGATGTGGGTGCGCTTGTGAGCGCACCCGCCGGTGTAGTTTCGAGGCTCCGTGAGAGCTGTGAGCTCTTACGGAGGCTTTTTAGGGTTGTCGTGGGCTCATCGACCCGTCGTCTTTCGCCGTGCGGAGATGGTGAGCTCGAACCCGATCTAGCCTTTCTGGTCAAGATCGAGCGCTCGGTGAGCTGCTGTCGGATGGTCCAGGTGAGGCCCGAGTTTGTTAACTCGTTCGTACGATCGGCTAGTGGATCGACCTCGGATTCTGAGGGCCCGACTTCCGTGGTCCTCGAGCCCCTGGGGGTTGCCCGGAGGCGAGGTGCTTCCTCCTCGAGGAGGCCGGCTTGGAGTCGTTCGTAGCCTTCAGATACCTGGACGCGCACAAACAGAAGCCCCCGAGCCCTGTCGAGCGCTCAGGGCGTGGGCCGTCGATGCCGCTTCTGCGAAGTGCTCCTAGCTCTCTCCGCTTTGGGATGGCGCAAGGAGCTCTTCGAGTCGAGCTTGACCTTTGGGCCCTGCGGCGGTGAGCTCGTGCCACGAGCTCCATGCTTCGGCGTTTCGACCGTTGCGTCGAGCTCTTCAACGTTTCATCCGTTGAGTGGAAAGGCTAGACTTGTCCCTTAATCAAAGTCGGAAAACGTCCTCTCGGCGTGGGGGTCGCCCATGCCGTGCGTGAAGGTTCGGTGCGGGACATGCACCCATCGGCCCCTGTTGGAGTTGACGGGGTACGACGATATGATTGACTGACCTCCTCCTGTCTCTGTAGCCTCGCATGGCTACAGGGATTCGTTAGGGGATGGTTGGCCGTGTCAGAGAGTTGGTGGCCAGCCCTCGTGCCCGCAGACTGGAGCCGGGCTCTTCGGGGTAGCTCCGCGCGGGGCTCGTTGTTGGGGAGTCGGGGCGGCGGCCTCGAGGTCCGCCGAGAGATCCCTCGAAGAGCTTGAGAAGCTTTGGTCGGCGAGTCCGTCCGGGGCGGATCAAAGGGCTCGTGGTCGGGTGAGCTTTTTCCGAGAGCTCAGTGGGCCTGTTCGCATGATGGTTTCAAACCGGGCGCCGTCGGCCGCCCGCCACGCCGGCGGCACGCGGGCGCCGTGCACCCTGCGATTGGCCATAGTTATGGCGGGTCCTCGTGTGTCGCTGCCGTTGATGGCGGCTCCTCGTGAGATCGTGTGTCGGGGGCGGAGATCGGGGGAGTCCGTCGGCGTCCCGGTGAGGCGGAGGCGGACCGTCGCCTTCGGTTATAAAGTCGGGGACTCGAGTCGAGGAGGGGGGCACCCGCCTTCCATCTCCCGCGTCCTTCTTCTCTCCTTCGAGACTTCTTTGCCTCGGAGATGGAGGGCGAGGGATCTTCGCACACGGGGCGGCCCGGGAGGAGGGCGTTGTCATCGGCAGGAGGCGGGCTCGCCCTCCCGCCGCAACCCGCGGCCGCCGGCTAATCCCGGCGCCGCCCGGGGCCATGCCTCCCCTCCGGCTTTGGCGCCGCCTCCTCCTCCACTCTCGGAGAGGCGACGATTGCCGAGCCCGTCTCGCCCTTGGGCTGCGCCGAGGTCAAGGGGATGTGAGGGCGGCGCTCATCGACCGCCCGGAGCAGGAGCTCGCGATGCGGCGCATCCAATGTGAGAACGCCGATCAAGACGCGGCGGTGTGAGTCGCCCTTCTTCCCGGCATATCTTTCGAGTCGGCATTCGTTCGCACGACCCTCGGGCGCTTTCTCCGCAGCTCGCCCGGAAGAGGCGGATCACTGCGCGGAGCGGCTCCCCGGTGGTTGCCGGCCGCGGCGTCCGCCGGGGGTGGTGACGGCCCCGGGCGATGGTGTCGCCAAGCGGACCGGCGTCGACCGACGGAGTCCGAGGGTTTTCGGACGGGGACTCCATGGCGACTTTGCCGATGACCTCGAGGACTTCGAGGCCACCGCGGAGGAGGTGGTGGCGAATGTCGACGTCGGTGCCCTCCTTTGCGGAGGAATAGTTCGCCGGGCGCCGAGGCTGCGGGCGGCTTTTGATCGGCCCCGGTGAGGTCTTCGCCACCGAGCCGAAGCTCGACAAGGACCGCAAGACGCTCCTCGACCGCAGGTTCATGAGCTCGGTGCGGTCATAAGGCGTCGCCGCGCGGAGCCGCCGTAGCTAGGACCTCTTTTGTGCCCCTTTGCTTTCGTAATCTCCTCGAATGTTTAATGTCGATTTCGTCTTGTGTTGGCGAGATCTCGATCGCAGTTAGACGTGAGTTCTCGGTCATCGGGCGCAGGTGCCCGTGCTTAGCTCGCCGTTTTTGTCGCACGACTCGCACGCAGTGGCCCCCGTGTCCCTTCTTTGCTCGGGTTTCGTCTCCTGAGGCGTTTATCGTTTCCGCGGACGCGCCGGCGCACCCGCGGGTAGCTCCCGAGGCCCGGGGAACGTGAGGTTCGCGTGGAGGCTTTTTTATAGGTCATTGTGTGTTCGTTTTTCCCGTTCGCGCACGAGGCCGTAAAGGGGATGGGCTCGGGCCCGATTTTGCCTTGTTGGCCGGAATCGAGTGCCCGTGAGCCGATAGCGGTAGGTCGGGAGGTCAAGCTTGAGCTCTTTAGAGGTGGTTGACCGGCGGGCCCGACCCCGCATCCCGGAGTCGCACGTTATTTCGGCAATGTTTCGAGCGCATGCCCGAGGTTCCGCGAGAAAGGTGGTTTCTCGTGGAGACCCCGTTAGAGTTTTTGTGGGCTCGTCGACCCATCCCTCGCATGGTGGCCCGTGGAGGGGTGAGCTCGGGCCTCGATTTTACCTCGTTGGTCGGAATCGAGTGCTCGGTGAGCTGATAGCGGGTAGTTCGGGAGGTCGAGCTCGAGCTCATTCGTTGTGGTCGCCTAGTGGACCGACCTCATGTTCCAAAGGCGCAACCTTTACGGTGCCCCGAGCGCATTCGGGAGCTCGAGGATTAGAGTCTCCTCATCGTAGAGGATAACCTAAGGTCGTCTTTCGCTCCTTTGGCAACCCGAACGCGCTTTAGGCGGAAGCCCCCGAGCTCGCTCGCGGAGCCCGGGCGAGAGCCGCCGATGCCGCTTTTGCCTTAGCGCCCTCGCCGTCGTGGTGTTCCGGCGGCCGCCGAACCCCCGTGGGGGCCGGCCTTTGAACCCTAGGACAAGTCGTGCTCGGTAAGGACCCGAGCTCGCAGTCGCTCGGGCTAGCTCAGATGTGCTCGACCTGCCGCTTTCACCGCCGCCGCACCGCGCCTCTCGGATTCCGCTGCCTTCGACGGCCCGGCGCCGCGTGGGCGGAGCCTCCGAGCTCTTTCGAGCTCGGGCTGCCGGTGCCGCCCGCGGTGCGCGCCCGCATGCGGCGTCCCCGGGCAGCGCCCCGGAGTCGCGGGTCTTGAACTTGCCTTCGACTGGGTCGGGTCGTGAGCTCACGCCGCGAGCTCACCCTCCTCCGATGCTCGTGATCGCACCGCTATGCCGAGCCCCGGGATTTTAGCTTCTTCGGGTAAAAAAACAGCCGCTGGGGCCTTACCGCTAGGATTTTTACCGTTGGGGAGGAGTCGCCTCATTAAGACGGGGCGTCGGGCTCGCTTCTCGCCGGGTGTCGCGGCGCGCGCCGATCTCGTGGAGTCGGTTACGGCGGACGTGGTGCGTGGCGGCCCCCGCACGGTTTCGTCGGCCGCTCCATCGTGGGGCGGAGCCCTATAAATGGCAAAGGAGATCGTGGGGTGGGCTCGGCCCCGTTACCCGCCTCCCTTCACGTAAATTCAGAAGAAGAGGAGTCCGAGCGCCGGTGATCGGCACATTGATTTAATCCTCCGCCTCCCTCGCATTGCGGCGCGGGCCTTCTCCGGGTGTAAGATGGGCTCCGGGCAGCGCTCGCTGGCGACGGAGGACTTGATCGCAGTGCAGCCTCGTCGGTGGTCGCCGCTCCCGCGAACGAGGCGAGGGAGTGGATCATCCCGACGGGCGACGCACGCTGAGCCCGATCCGCCGCCAGCCACGCCGCTCGCTCGCCGCGCTCCACGAGCGCTGGTTGGGCATGCCCGCCGACGACTTCCTCCGGCGCGGCCGATCACGCATCGGGGCCGAGCCCAGCGACCTAACGCCGAATGGGGTGTCGCTCCTCTCGAACTCGCTATGCTCGCGAGGGTTGGTTGGGAATTCCCCCCAACCGGGAGCTCTTCAAGCATTACATCTTCGCCAAGATTCAGCCGCTGGCCAAGGGCGGCGGACCGCCCCGATCGCTGCGGGCCGCTGCAGCCCCGGGGAAGGTTCGCGAGACCTTCCGGTGGATGACTTTTCCGACAAATAACGCCGTTGGAGGGAGGAGTGGTTCTACCTGAAGAACGACGACTTTTTCAACCGCCGCAGTACACCGGACGCACCTTCGACGAGGGGAGCGAGCTATGGCGCCGAAACCCCTTTCGCCGGGCGCGAAGGCGGACGTGGCGGCGGCCGTGGCCAAGATCAAGGCGCCGCGTGACGCCGGTTGACGGTGAACCATCATCAAACCCGGCTCCGCAGGCGGTGGTGCCGCTTCGCCGAAGCCTCCGTATGTGGGAGATGACGGGGACAAGGCCCCGCTCGAGGGTACTACGAACGCCCGCGATCTCGATGACGACCAGGTAGAGTTCTACCCGACGCTGGTGACCAGGACGGGACGAGGGGGCCGGAGCCCCCGGCACTCCCGACGCGGCGACGTCGGCGCCGGTAAGTGCCCTTCTTTTCGTTTGAGCCTCTCCCCTCACTTGGCCGCGTGAGGTTTGTGCTTTCTCGACGAGCCTGCTCTTTAGGTGGGGGTGATAAGCCCTTTCGGGCCTCAGCCTCCTTCCCCAACGAGGCCGGCGCCCATCATTGTCCAGCGTGCGCTCGTGCGGAGCGGTGAAGCAGGCTCGTCGAGCGGGAGGTGATGACTAGCCTAGGGAAGTCCGGGGCCGAGCGATCGACAAAGCTCTCGGCGCCGCCCACCCGCCCCACCCCGAGGCCGGCGTCCCACCGAGCCCGGCGAGTTCCGGACACCGGTGGTGGTGTCGGGCAGACGGCGCCTGTCCCGCGGCGGCCGCTGCGCGCCGGTGATCAAGCCCGCGACCGGAAGGTCGACTTCTCCGGCCGACGGTGAAAAGTACCGCCGAGGCGCCCCCGAGGAAGAGGAGGTCGGCGGGTGGCCCCCTGAGTGAGTTCTTTGTCTTCGTTGCCGCGGGTCGACCGTGGCACGTGGTCGTGTCCGCCGAACCCTCCTCCACACTCGGGGCGGCGGGAGATTACCCCCGGAAGCGGCCGAGGACGGAGGGGCTCCGGCCTTGAGCGACGTGACCTCAGCTCCTGAGGTCGCGAGCTCTTTGTCGCCGTCGCCATCGTGAGCTCGATGCCGGTGATCCCGAAGCCGCCGTCGCCATGCTCGAGATGACGAGCACGATGGCGCCGCCGATGATGAGCTCTATGGGAACGAGCTCTTCGCCGACGGTGGCGACGGCGGCGCGATGACGACGAGGTCGCTGACGGTTCGCCGCTCCCCTTCGGGGGTACCCGCCGACCGATTCCTCGCCGACGTCCGGAGCTCGCGCGCCCGGGCTCCTTGTCGCCCATCGCCGCGAGCTCTCCGGCGAAGGGGGTCACCGCGGAGTGCGGGCCGAGGGGCCCGCGGGCCCGGACGGCCTCCTTCGAGGATGCCATCGCTGAGCTCCCGGCGACGGCGATGGCGATGGTGAGGGCGTAAGAGGCGGCCACGGGGTGGCCTGCCCCGAGGAGGAGGAGGAGGCTTCGCTGAGGACATCCCGGGAGGGCGGCGTCGGGCTCAACGCCACCGACGAGTGCCGGTGCCGCTCCCGCCACGACGATGATGGATGTTGACGGGCATGGGTGCAGGTGCGGTGTCGCGCGGCAAGCGTTCCTCCCGGCGCGGATGTCGGACTCCCCGCGACCGCCGCCCCGATGACGCCTCCTCCCCCCGCCGCGTCGGAGGGGCCGACGCGCGCGCTCCGCCGCCCAGGTTTGGTCTAGAGGTGGTACCGGGCCACCTCCTTTTGTGTCCGGTTAGGATGCTCACATGCTTTTTAACCCTTCGTGGAGTGTGTGACTCCCTTCGTGGCTATAACCAGCCGACGCGGCTCGTTGAGGGGCCGGACTGGTGAGCAAGCCGACGACGGCGTGCGCGGATATGCGTGGGGAGATCAACGCAACACAACTCCTGCACCGATATCTCGAGCGCCGGGTGGAGGAGGTCACCGAGTATGCTCGTGGAGTGGAAGACCAGGCCTCTCATGAGGCGCAGGAGAGGGTGGAGGCCGTGCTACGCGGCGGCCCGCAGGGAGGAGGAGCGCGAGCTCGCCCATAAGCCTGCAGTGCGAGAAGGCCCGTGGAGGAGCTGGACTCCCTCCGCGGATGCTCGAGACGAAGGAGCTTGAGCGCTCGGGGCTCGAGCTCGGCAACGAGTCCCTGAGGAAGGACAAGGACGAGCTTAAGGGACAGCTCGACCGCCGCGACGCCGAGCTCGCGGGTGAGCACTTTCGCCTTTGTCTCGTAGCTTCCCTTTTTCCCTTTTATCCGTCTGATCCCTTACTTTCCTCTGCAGCCCGAGAAGGAGAGGACCCCGAAGGCGGAGCAGAGGCCGAGGACCGAGGCACAGCCGCCGTCTCTCGAGTCCGCCCCGAGCGCACCCAGCTCACCCCCGCAGGGAAAGGAGGCGGACCTCCCGCGCGCTCCCTCGAGCTCGCCGACGCGAAAAGCGCCGAAGGCCTCAAACGCGCCGCCAAGGCCGCGGAGGAGGCCGAGAGCTTGAAACGGTTTCTGACCCTCGCCATCGCGGCCGGAGGCGCCTCGCGACATCCTCGGGTGGAAGACGCGGGCGACGCGGATCGCGCTGGTGTCCGGCATTCCGCCGCAAGGTGGCGGAGGACGCCGCACGCCACGGTGCACAAGGCGATCGGCGTTGTCTTTCCCACTACCCCGATTTCGAGGTCGACCTCGTGCGGGGGTGGGCTCCGCATCGACGACGCCGACACCGAGCGTAAGTCCGCCGTCGCCGAGGTCGCCACGAGGAGCTATCCGCCGAGCTTTTTCCGACATGGCCGATGAGCTCGAGGTCTTCGGGCATCCCCGTCGGGAGGATGGAGCGAACGAGGAATCCGCCGCGGAGGAGGCCGCACATGATGTCTCCGCGCCGACGCCGATGGATCGTGGACCCCCACGCAGGATAGAGTTCCAAGGCTTGGCCTCCTTTAGTGGTTCCGTTAGGTCCTCGCGATCGAGGCGAGTTGTAAAGACTCAGGTGGTTATGGCATGGTGGATGTTGCGCTTTCCCGCGCCTTCTTTTTCCGTGCCCCCGCCGACTTTTTTCAGACGAAGCTCGCATCCCCCAGCCGGACGGCGGGCCCTTCCTTGCCGGGCGGGGGGCGCAGAAGGTCGTTGGGCGGTCGCGTCGTGCTTTCTGGTGATGAGCTCATAGGTTAGCCGTTTCGGGCATTGCCCGTGCCGAGGGGAGGTGCGAGTTTTGCGATTTGAGCTCGTTTGTTTAGCTGTATTCACGGCTTTTGTGGAGGACTGGTTTTGCGAAAAATTGCGGGTGTGCACACCGATCTCTGGACCCCCCTCGAGCGAAGACCGGCCTCGTCGCCGAGGGCCGCCATTGCTCAATAAACTGTTAACAAGAAAATGAGCTTGAGAGCTTGAACGGATCGATGCAATCGAAGGACATTTTTCTTAACACAGCTTAGAGGGGTACATAGCATCTAGGTGAACTCGAGGAAGGTCGGGCCCATAGGCATGAAGCGCTAAGAACAAAGCAAACCGTTTTTGACGTAGCTGCCCCTCGTCGCGCCGATCTCGTTGCTCGCTTGTCTGCCCTTCGGGTTGGTGCCTCCCTGAGAAGGAGGAGGTCGAGGTCGGGATGATCGAGCTCGTGGGCGGCCGCGGCCCCCTCCACCTTCCGCCGTCGGCCACCCGATGCCGAGGTGATCGAGCTGGACGTGCCTCGCCTCCTCCTCCTCCGCCGAGGGATCGCGGAGGCCGGGCGAGGCCCGGAGGCGGCCCGCAGCGCCCTTGGTGATCCCGGGCTCCTCCGACGGGGAGTAGAGGCCTTCTTGGTGGCCACTTCGTTGCTCGGGCGACCGGAAGGCAGCTCGGAGGTGAGCCGGCCGGTTTGCCCCCGATGGGGAGGCGCGAACCGCGCGCTGGGTCCCTGACGACATACACTCGGGACGGCCGGGTGGGCTGAAGCGCCGGCCGCGACGCCGCGGCGACGCGATACGACCGGACGCGCTCCGTGCGAGCCCGTATAGCCTCCCCGGGTCGAGGAGGTCAGTACATGTCCCGCGGCCGCCCACGGTGTCCGGCCGGGCGAGCTTGAGCTCGGGTCGGAGGCCACGAGGTCTCCCCCGCGGTTGTCGCCCGCCGCCGCCTCGGCCGGAGGAGGCGTGGCCGCGACGCCAGCACCGCCGGGTGGTGACGCCGATTTCGGGCGTGACGAGGCCGAGACGAGCGGTCGCGCCGCGCCTCCTTGGCCCCCACGCGGCGCGCCGTGAGGAGCCCGACGCCCCCGCACGCCCACGTGGCGCCCGAGAGGGCGGCGTGGGACCTGTAGGCGATGGAGGGGAGGCCTTCCCCCCGCGCTCCCAAACCGTGATGGGGCGCCGAGGGGCCGATGCCGTGAACGGGCCGCCAGGCCGGCCTCGTCGGGCGGCGCCAGGTCGCCGGGGGTGTCGGGGACGCCAACCGGAATCCCGAGGAGCGGCGCTCGGGCGAGGGTGCCGCCGAGGCGAGGCGGGTGCCACTCCGCCGACGGAAGCAGGGGTACGGGTCCCCGGAGCCCCCGCGGGCGGGGCAGACGCCGAGGGCGCCGCCGCCGGGGCGGGACGGCGGGAGGAGGACCATGCCACAGCCCTCGCCGGTGGCCACGAACCTCAGGGAGCCGAACGGGAGGATCATGGCCGCCGGAAGTGATGCTAAGGGAGAAGCCATCGAGCGGTGGAGTCACACTAGCGCTCCCCTACCGGGCGCGCCAACCGCCGTGGTCCGATATCGCGACGACCACCATCACAGTAATCGACTGGCTAGTGCGTTCTCCGAATGGCTTAGCTCTAGAGACAATGACACAATGTTTATACTGGTTCGGGGCAAGATCAGGCTCCCTAGTCCAGTGTGATCACTATCCGAGCTCAAACGCTCATACCGGGGTGCGTACAAGCGGATCGAGAGAGGGAGCGGACTCCCAAGTCTCTATGATTGAGGCTAGTGCCAATATGAGGGTGAGTGAGGGTGTTTGAGTGTGTTGTATCGCCTCCCCTCGACTGAGAGCCCTGCCCCTCCTTTTATAGTGGCAAGGGGAGCAGGACATATGAGCTCTCCGAGTTGAGGTGAGAGTGGGTAGAACAAGAAGCCAAGGAGCGGCGGGTAGGTGAAAGAGCTCTCCGAACGAGCTCGTTGGTTGGCCAGGAGCTCTCTTTGAGCTCTCGGTAGCTTTGGACGTCGGAACCGGTCGTCGTCGTACGCGGAACCGGTCCGGGCGATGGTCAAGTGTCGCCTCGTCTTCTATCGTAGTTGGAAGCCGCCTCTTCGGTATGGGAGGGGCGACCATGCCGCCGACGCAGAGATGCGCCCGCATGTACTCGTAGGAGATTGTAGTAGAATTGTTGGATGCGACGGGTACGACGAGGGAGCTCTCGGGCGAGCTCTTTGGTCGGGCAGAGTCGCCTTCGAGCTCTTTGGAGACTTGATGTTGAAATTGGTCGCCGTCATGCGCGAATCGAGGTTTGACGGTGGTCCGGCCGCCGTGCCGCCCTTAATTGCGGTAGGAATCGATCCCCGCCGACATGGGTGCGGCCATACCATGGATGTGGCTTGGCGACGCGTCTCGCATTTTGAGGGTACCGTGGGCGGCGCCTGTTGGAGTCGATGGGGTATGGCGGTGTGATGGAAAGGACCTCCTCTCGTAGCTGTAGCGCCGCGTGGCTACGCGATTTGTCGTGGAGCAGTTGGCCAACTCAGACTTGCCGGCTTCGCGTGGAAGACAAAGCAGCTCTTCTCGCCGTCGCGGGTCCGTTGAGCTCGAGCTCGAGCTCGGCGGGAAGAGGTCCTCGTGATAAAAGGTCGCCGTCATGCGGATGAGAGCTCACTTCGGGAGAGCTCTCTTGGGGTGGGAATGTGCCCCTTGGTTCCGAGAGCTCATGCGCGTCGGCCCGGCAACGGGGAGAGCTCGTCCACGAGCGCGAGCCCTTTGGAGGATAGTGACCTCTTCGCTGGCCGAGCGGGCTCTCGCCTTGTTGACGCCGAGCGGGAGCTCATCCTTAGCGTCCCGAACATCGATCCCCACACAAGGCGCCCTACCTCGATGGGCCGAGGGCGCCTTGAGCCGGTGAGTCGTTAACGGGTAGTCCAAGTGGAGGCCTATGCCCCATTCGCTAGGGGTTGATTGCGTGGCCTCACGGGCGCGCTCCAACTAAGTGCCACTTAGGTATGTCAAGGGAGTCTTGGATCCATTCGATAGGATCCGAGGGCCTGTTGCCTCCCTCGTTGGGATCTCTTACTTGATCCGCCCGCCGCCTTGGGGCTCAGGCCGAGGCCATGTAACGGACACACCCTTCGATGCCCCGACTCTGGTGGCCTCGAGGCGGCCGTCGAAACCCACGCTGGCCCAGCCTTCGAACCTCTCAGGTGTGAGCCGACCAATTTATAAGAAATCAAGTATAATTCACAATTACCAAGCAATCGCAGTCTACACTTGAGTCCATATAACCCGGTATTCAAAATCTTCGAAAGTGATTTCAAACTCATCAACAATACAACCAAGATCGTTGAGCTCAAGAGTTCAAACCGCAGTATCTCAAACCAAATTCAATTATATTAAAATCGAGTGCGATGTACTCATTTCTTACAAAGTAATTTCAGAGTGCGGAAGCAATAGTTTTTGAAAACCAAATAGTTGTACAAATGAAATATAAATAAGATAGTGCCAACATAATGTCACCCCCAGAATAAAGAAGAGATAGGGAAATATGGAGATCGCCATGCCCTAGGCATTATTCTTCAACCACAAAGAACATCACAACCGGCTAGAATCATGCTAGACGGAATCACCCGCAACAATGGGAATTAACCCGTGAGTACCCAATTGTACTCCGCAAGACTTACCCCGCCTTAAACCGTAAAATAAGGAAAAGGCTCCGGTGGATTATGCTTGGCTTTATCTCAAGTCGGCCGACTCACATTTAATTTCGTAAAATAAGGTTGATTAGTGCGCCTACACATACTACTCAAAGTTCTTCCAAGTTAAAAGGGTATTCATTACTTACATAAAACATAAGTCCCAGTATAGTCAAGATTAAAGACATATGCTCAGCGATATATAAATAATAAAAGATAAGTAACTTGATCAACATTTTAACATCAGCAAAGATGAATAAAAGTAACCATTATTGTTGTATTAACCTACGATGCCGCTGGAGACGCACGGGTTCTCACCGCCCAGAGAGATGGCGATTCGAATCGACATCGACCACCGGGCGAATACCCTCGTCATACACTAGGTCTACTTCATGACGGCAGACCTAATCACTTCCAAGATGTTAGGGGACGATGTCTCCGACCCATCGGCAACCCCCCTCCTCTCGAGCCACCAAGTGAGCGACACCGAAGACGACTCTTCGTGTGCATCCGCTGCGCCCGATCAAACCCAACCTACCACGCCTAGGGAGGGACGTTAAGCGTAAGTACCGGCCCCTAACATTCCCACAAGCTTCGTGGCTCACGACCCAAACAGCAGACCTACTATATGAACAGTACGTTCAACTTTCGATCGAAGCTTCCGACAAAGGGTAAAGTCCTTAACCGATCGGATGGAAGACCGCAATATCCATCCGATCTAAACATGTTTTATTATTCAGGTTCTTAGTAAGAGCTCGTTAGTCACCCATGTGACTAACCACAAACATCCTCTCGGTGACCGAAATCACCGCTTCATCGCAATCACTATAAGCGAGCATTTATATAACCTAGACTCCTAAATAGGATAGGGCAACAACTTCAAAGAAGGATATTGCGGCATCAACGGTTTCAACCATTTCCTATACCTAATGCAAAGAACCAATAAAGGACTCAACATATTAATTTAGAAAGCATAGGAACGTTCAAAGATGCACCGGGCTTGCCTTCGTAAAAGTAGTAGGAAGAAGAAGTCGTGGCACTCGAAGCTTGATTAACGATTCTCCTTCTCCCTGTGGGGTCTTTTTGGCTGCACCCGAGATGATGAAGGTTGGCCTTCTCGCTCCTTAATCTCTCCCCGAACTAACTCCTCCGATCCCGATATGATATATGCATGCACATGCGAGAATGAGTATCACTAATGCAAAGATAAACGAAGGATAAATGAATGCATGAATAACCAAGGCTTAATGTATGCATCATGATGAATGATTATAGTAAGTGCATACCCCTTCTGTAGAAACAAAATTAAAACTACATAAAACAACCATACTAACCTACATCACACATGCATACTAGCACTAATCTAAAAACAGGGCAGCAAGACATGTCTGCACTAAAAAAGTCACAATAAGGGGAGTTTTATAACTCCAAATCCAGCAAACAAATACTTGTTGGAAAGCTAACAAAATTATCTACAAATCATTCAATACACTCTCGACCAGATTCTAACATCTACAGCCTCGAAAAACAGCAAAAAAACAGAGGCTCTGTTTCTAACCTAACAAGCAACATGCAACACCTATAACTTGCAAACTAAACATGCAACTCTTATCAGACTTGAACAGCAAGCAAATAAGATCATAAAGTATCAAAATAACTTACTGATCAACCCAGAAGATAAACTAATTCACATGAGATGACAACTACTAACTCACTACACATAAAGCACTAAATATGAAAGTTGGAATAACACTAGTTTTATAAAAACATGTGACCAGCAATCTAACCACACTAACAGGTCCTTATTATCATAAGAACAAATAGTACATCACCCAAAAATTATAACCATAATATTACCATGCATTTTGCAAGCATTTTCTATGCAACATCAATATGATAAATATGTAAACACATTAGAAAAATCTACGAAAATTACAGTAGCATCCTACTTGTGTAACATGCCTACCATAAAAATTTCATAGCAAACTCATGCATATACTGTCCTACACAAAAATGGCATGCTAGCACAAACACAAGGCATGAAAATACTTTGTACTATGAAAAGTATGAAACTGCCTAACCCTAAACATGAAAAGCTACATAACAGTAACAAATGCATGTACAAAAATTAGCATGGCAAAAACCTTATTAATTATTTTTCTATGAATTTCCTAAGAAAGCATGGTAAATAGCACATAAATCAAAAATCACATTTCCACAATATAACATAGGGCCAAACATATTTTTCCCATGATGTACATCCCAAAACATGAACCTTTTGTACAGGGAGCACTATTTTATCATGCACCAAAAATAAGAGATGCATTTTCCTATTTACATGGCAATTAATGCAATAAATGTAAATAAATATAAAAACTATCAGAAAATGCAAACTCATATTTTTCTATCATAGATCAGACAATAACAAGCATGACAAAATTTGTCTCACTCAATTCCGAAGCTAAAATGAGCATTCTACGAATTTTCTAAGACATGCATTTAAATCAAAACGTAAAACGTAAATAAAAATGGCTCGGCGGTGGGGCCCTTTCGTCGGCCTCTCGAGAGCGAAGCACCGGCGGCGCTATGGCGGCCCCTCACCGGCGGCGACTAATCCGGTGAACCAAGCACACCATCCGAACCGCAACGACGAGATCTACTCGATGGTACCACATACGCGCGACCTAACTTGACCTCTAGCATGCGCGGGCGGTGGCGGCGGTGCCGCGGGCCGGGCGGATCGACGACAACTCGCCGTTTCCGCCACCGTGGTGCAAAAACAACACGAGCATGAGCAGCATGACACCAAGGCGATGCAAAACGACCACCTAATCAAACAAATCGGCGATGGGAAGATGCTCGACGGCGGCACGTCGGCCGGCGGCGGCATGCATGGCAACGGCGACGGCGTTCCGGCGAGTGGGAGGCTGGAGTGGTGTGATTTGTAGGCGTCGAGGCTTCAGCAGAGCGAGGCGGTCCTCGCGGCGCATGAAAAAGTGGCGAAGGCGGCCGGGGCAGGCTCGCCACGGCGACCCGACGCGACGGGCGGCGAGCACACGGCCACGGCGGTGATGGCGTGGTCCGACGAAATGGCCGCGGCTCGCTTGATTCGCCCCGCCAACATGTGGTTCATGATGAGGCGGTGTCGAACGTGAGCTAGGGCAAGAAAAATGAGAAAGACAAACGCGACGGCGAAGCTCATGTCCACGGCGGCCATGGACGCCGATTTTTTCCGGCGAGTGGAAAACGGCCGGTTCGTCGTCACCTTTGACCCCGGGCCGCTTCTAGCGGGTTAGGGAGGTAGAGTAGAGGATGGCGGGCTGTGGACTCGCTTCGGACGGGCCGAGATGAGGTGGTGATGGTGGTGGACGGCGGCGACGCCGGCAATGGTGATGGCGGCGCTCGGGAGTCGCTACCGTTGTCGCTCTACTTCGCAGCGGCAAGGGAGAGCAGGGGGTGGAGTGGCAAGCAAGGGAGCTCGGTTTCCCCTTCAAGAAGGCTCGGCGCGGGTTTGGTAGAGGAACGCGGCCACACGGCGCGGGCGGCCGTGCACGGTGGTAGAGCGGTCGACGCGTCGTGACAAGTTGGCCGGCCGGGTCAACAGAGACGGAAAAACCGGCGTCACTAAAGACCAAATTCTAACCCTAATTCGACTGTTTTGCCCCGTGCATCGAGATCCGTGCGTAATCAGCAAAAACTCCAATTGAATGAAATGTTCCTCATAAAATTCTAAGCGTTTCATGTATAGAAAGTTTTGTCTAGTTTGGCTTATATTTGAAACTACGAGCAGTCAAAGCACGACTACTCTGACGGTCAAAGAGAACCCTAAATTACCTTCAAATCAAACAAACTTCGACTTTTCGAACATGCTCCACTCAAAATCATGCAACAAGCCTATAACTTATTTTGTTCTACATGAAATTATCTACACTTTTCATGAAGGGTGCACACACATGCATACACTCTAGCTAGGACTTTTAAGCAACACAAGATAAATCACATTCAAGGTCAAACTAGGTCAAACTAGGTCAAAGCATTCTAATAAAACCTAATTAGGAAACATGACCAACATGACTCATGCTCTAAAACATCCTATGATCATCACTACGAATAAACAAAGATTAAACAACTAATTATGCAAGCATTTCATACATAAAATGACAAGGCAAAGCATAACAAGCAAATTCAATGCATTTAAACATGCAAATGACATGTATCATTTTATGTGCATGATTGCATATGACTAAATGATGATTATGCTCATGAAATGCAGATGCTAATGACGTGCTTAACACCAGGGTGTTACAAATCTTTCCCCCTTAAAGAAATCTCGTCCCGAGATTTGTGGTTACTAAGCACTTGTTGAAACTTAGGGGATAACCTTACGGAAATACTTTTCTACTCTCACATAGGGCATCCTTCGCACTAAGGTTACTCTAGAGAACTTCATACCCCTTCGCAATTGGTCCTGAGTTGCGCTTTCTTTGTGATCCAAGACTCTAGTTGGCTCTTCGAAACAGAAGTGAAGCGGTTTCAATTTTCATATCTCTGGTTTGAGCAGGTCCTCCAGGTACTTTCAACGTTTCTTCGGTTGTGGTGTATGAAAGAAGCTGAAGCTTGCCTTCATTAATCTAGGTAACTGCACTTACTAAACTATTCCCTAGATAAGGAACTACAAGTCTTGGTAACTCCAAAACATTGGACTTCTCTTCATGGATGACACTTGAAATATCATAATCATCGACCTAGATTTTCAAGGGCCTTTGGTGCTTGTCGGCGTAACTTGTTCGAGACGTGTTTGAGTTGCATTCTAGCCTTGTTCGTAAGGCTTCTTGTAAACATTTCCAAAAATCCATTGGTTCATTGAGATCCTCGGTCAGACACTATGGTTTTAGGTACTCCATGCAGACGGACTTAACTGAGAAATGCAGATCTCTACATACTGGTGAGGTTCATATCCGTGGTTCACAGGAATGAAAGGTGCTACTTTGGTTGGGTGATCCATAGGTATGTGATCCTATTTCCAATCGGCAACGGTTGCAGCAATCTAGCAGGTCTCATGTGAATGGTTTTGACTCTGTAGCAATCATCACACTTTGCTACATGAGCTACACTCTCTCTTCTTATCTGAGTTCACCAAAACGTAACCTCAAACCTAGGTACATTTTGTTGTACTTGAGAAACTTCAGAACTAGTACCCGATGACGATAGATAACACTGAATCCTTGTTTGTCTGCCCAACCATCTAGCCATGAAGGTTGTATGCTCCTTTTGGTCTAATTAGGTTGACGCATCCAGTAAGAGGTGACATTCCCACAAGGATGGTCATCAAAGTCACTTGTCTACTTCTTCTTGTAGTCTGTTAATGTTGATGTCAGCGACCTGTTCTTCCAAGAATCATCTTATTTGCCACTCCAAGGCAAAGCTCAAAGATAAAGATGGTATAAAGATCTTGAAGTGTTTTTCTCATTATTCCTTTGAGTTTCTATTCGATTTAACGCAACACTTTTGTCCGTTTCTCTATCCCTCGATTGTCCAACTTTACAGGGAATGTTGAACAAAATATTATGCAAAAACTGTACGACGCATCGAATGGAGTCTTTCTCCCAACCACAGTTGGTTAATAGTACAATGTGCCTTCCGACTCAAGGCGTCTATATTGTGATAACATTCGGCCGCTTAGGCCGGTGAGGTACTTCCAAACTGTAATCTCTTCTCAAATCTATTCGTATTCTGGTCTTGTTTAAGCTCATCTTGAGTGAAGGTTTAATCAAGGCTCTTGTATCTAGCATAAAAGTGACACACCTCCAAATAGGTTGATGGTGCCAAATTTTCATAGTATGCACTATAACTACAAATTCTAATTCCTTCGTTGGGTAATTCACCCCATGTTTCCTCAGTTGCCATGAGGCATAAATAATTACCCGTCCTTCTTGCATAAGTGCACACCAAAACTCGTACCATAGACGTCATAAAACACATCAAAAGGTTCCTCCATGTCCGTACGTACAAACACTAGAGGGATCGTTAACAACTCTCGCAAAGTACGAAAGTCGTCTCACACTTCGGTGTTTACACGAATTTTTCATTCTTCTTACAACAACGTTGTCATGGGTTCGGGAATCTTAGGTCGGTTATAAATTGATAACCGTCCAAACTTAAGAAAACTCCAAATCTTAGTGACAAACGTTATTGTCTTCAAATTCATAGTCACTCAACAATATTTGGATCCATAGCAATATCATCTCCGGATAGGTCATGTTCAAGGAACTACACTTTCTTCAACCAGATTTCCTACTTGCCGGGACTTAGCATAGCGCTGGTGTTCTTTGGAATCGGAACGTTATTCTTTGGGGTTCCACATGGTCTTCATCATTTCTGAATATACCATAATGTTATCGATAAACACGACCGTGAGGTTATCCAACTTAGGCATGAATCTCGAATTCATACGGTACATAAAATTAATTTGGAGCATTGTCGGGTCAAAGGACATGACAAAAGACTCATAGCCCATACCTTGTAGAGAAACGGTCTTTGAACATCTTGTGGTCAAATCTGAATTTGAGGGTAACTCGATAGAACACTGATCTTAGAGAAAGGTTTAGCATCCGACCATTGATCAAAAGAATATCAATGTCGGGTAAGGGAGATTTATTCCTATTCATTACCACATTGAGTGGTCGGTAATTCAACATATTCTCAAGGATGGGCCTTCCTTCTTCACAATTGGGCAAGATATCTCTATGGTGAAGAACTTGGTCCGATTCTAATAATTCTTGCAATCAAGACCGTTGACTCGGTGAACTTATTTAGATGGCATCCTATAGGGTTTTCCAAGAGACAAGAGTTGTTTTGGTACTGATTCTATTCCAAATTCCACATTCCTGGCCATTCTTATTCTCCTGGGAAAACATCCCAAAAATTTACACACCATGGAAAAATCCTGGTATGGCGGTAACTTGCAAAGTAGCTGGGACACGGTTGATGTTAGGTGCTTAGGGAATGACTATCCTTTGTTCTTTTCCATCTCATGGATCACTCAAAATAATTACTCCATTCAGAGTGTCCATAATTATTCCCCATTGTTTCATCCAACTCACTCCCGGATTGACATCCAAACTCAAACGGTTAATATCATCGGAGTATTTGGGATCTCTAAACTTCGTTGATCGGTCTCGACCGAACTATATGGTTGTCAAAGTAGTTGTGAAGATTCCGATATCCTTTTATAATGCTCTTGTATATATGTTCGACTCAAACGAATGCGAAGATTCAGAGTCCAAACAAAACAACCAGCATTCAAAATTACTAACTTGGCACGTACTGACAGTTGCAGGCTCTTCTTCTAGGATCTCTTTAGTGTTGGTGTCGCGGGTTTGTCCAAAATTCTTGCTTGCTGAGTTGTTCTCCTGTTCTACACTGGAGTGATATAGGATTTCTTGTACCAAGGGTTCCTATATTTTCACTTCTCCTGCAGTGATGCAGATTGCAATGTGCAACTAGCAGATGCTAGCCTAGATGATGAGCAGGGAAAGTGTGAATCCAAGTTAAGCTCCCTTCCAAAGGGTCTCTTCTTATTCTTCTCAGTGTAGCCAATTCTATTGTTGTCCTTTTGCGCAAGGCAATCATTCAGGAAGGCGGAAAATGTCTTCCTGTAGGAGGTTCCAATAGCCTACTGCATCTTGGCGTCTAGTTCCTTTTGAACTAGCCACTTCTTGATCTTAAGGTCCATTTATCCTCGTATGGCAAGGTAAATTGTTGGAGGGTCGTAGGTCTTGAATTATTGTGCGGGTGACCTAGGTTGGTTCCACAACTATGCAACTCTCAGGGTGATCATACCGAGCGGAACAAAGGTCTCCCAAAAAGATTTTGTGAACTTAACCTAGGTAGTAGAAGTATTAACTAGGTAAGTAGCACAATGTCAAAACCACCACAATCCTCTTTGTTTCATCCGGCAGGTAAGTGGCACACTTGTTCTTCTAATCTTCAGTTAAACAAAATAGATGAAGCGAGTCTTCCATAGCTACTTAGCTTCCAAAGGCTCCTTATTTCACTGGCGTTAGCAGTTTGGCCTCTATGAAATCTTAAAGGTGTTATACTGATTGTCCTAACATTCACCATGTCTTCCACCATCTTTGCGTTGTGTTGCAAGATGTTGTGCAACTCTCCCAAGAGCTGATTAAAGAAGCGCCCTCGGCTATCGCGTGGTGGTGATTGTTGGTTTCCTCCTACACTGAATGGTTCCGAGGCATCACCACATGCCATCAGTTACGATTAACAGTTGATGTCTCCAATAGGGATTATGAATCTTAAACTATAGTCACACCAAATTTATTGAAAAGTCAACAAATAAAGGTAACCATAATTTAATCGTCACATCACTACATCACTATTAACCCAAAGTACACATTATGTATACATAAGCTTCCGTTAATCACTTCTTCAAGGTTTTTAATCACGCCCGACAAGGTCTGATTCTCAATCCATGACCTCAATTCCAAAAGATCCATGGTTGAATTAATGTCTTATGAGAAGGATTTGGCTAAAGATAAAGCTAAGATACATGTCCCATCAAGAATCACGCGAGAACTTAACATCTAGCGCATATCTAAGGAGACAGATCATAACTACGAAAGTTTTATGAAGCGTTCAACACTGTCGCCTCCATCATCAGCATCTTCGGGACCGTCATCCTCCGAACTAGGCTTCCGGTCATCACTCTCAATTGGGGCATGAAGATAGTGTGCAATGAGAATACCAATAATACTCCTTTCTTTGTAGGTAGCTGTATCTCATTAATCCTTTGCACACCTCCTAATTCTGCTGTCTCTACTGATCCTTCCGACATCTCATTTCTGAAGTCACGTGTCAGAAAGGAAAAGATATCATTCCTGCTCTTCACTCGTACTCTTAGCACTACTAGGTTGGTCTCCCTATAGGTTGTACTAGCTAACCTTGGCTTTAGGTCCAACACTTCCTAAGGCTGCATCTTTGTTAGTTGTCATCTTCAATTTTGAGCTTCATCTCTGACTTCTACAAAGTGATGTTGTATGCCTTCATCTTCTACATCGGGCGCCTAGGAATGGTGATGATCATGATAGAGCTGATAGAAATCCTTCTCAAAAAAAAAAATCAGCTCTCTTCTACTGGCAAGGGGTGAAACAAGATCCATTCTAGAAACGAGAAAGTAGTCGCCTCTAGCAAAACATCGGGTGTTCCACCATCCAAACCTATTAGGATACTTGACTACGGCACTATAGTTAACTTCTTCGGTTGACAGCTCATACTCGGTGATATTCCAACTTCTCCAAATAGAGCTATCAAGTAAGGAAGGGATGGGAAGTCGAAGTCTAAGGAGGATTTGATTCTTCCTAAGGTGTAGTCACCTACGTGTGGATGAGGTCTCGGTAGGGTCTGGCTACTTAACACATGCAAAGACACCAGGGCATGTGGAACAACTTGCCTGCACTAGTACTATGGCTAGTCTTGAATACGAGAGCCCATTGTAACAGATTTGGAAGATTGTGTGGGATTGAGAACAAGATGGTTCAGTTTCAATAAAAGGGACAAGTACTCACTAAGGGGGAGAGACGGGAATAAAGGTAAGAAAAGAAATGCTTTTTATTTTGTTTTATTGATGCGGATGCATGAGCGTATCCTACGTCCTCACGAGAATAGGAAAGACAAGATACTACTCGTATAAATGGTGGCACATCTAACGTTCTCTCAAAAGAAAATAAACCGCAACTAGTCGATCTACACATTTTGCGTAGTTAGTGTACCCGCACAGTTTCATTTCAGCCCCCACATATATATCGATGCAATGCATAAATTTAAATTGCATATACCTTCTTCGTCTACCGGACGGCATCGCACAACGGGCGGAACAACACATTTTACACCCGGCACACCTATGTACCCATACACAAGTCTACAGCGGCACTACCCGACATGGAGCTCTCAAAACATTTTATTTTTACCCCCTAGACCGGTGGTTGTCCGATCATGCTCTCACAACTCACATCTTACCTTGGGCGTAGAGGCATTGAACATGATTTACCCGAGCGTAGAGGTATTTCGATCCATACATAACTACTCAAGTGAGTAGCCCCCGTACTCATGGCCGCCACGGCAACCCAAAGACAAACAACAAAATATGATGCATGTCCCATCCCAGTTAGTAAAGTCACCCGATTGTCCTTAATTGGGCATAAGGGTATGACCGGGGCACTATTAATTTTGCAAATCTTTAACTCACACCACCGAAAAGATTTTGTTTCGCAAAAAATTTTCACAAAAGATTAGTGGTTCATTTTAACTTAAATACCAGATTGGATTTTTAAGTCTTGAACTAAGCTCGATGCCGGCTATGACAGAGCCGACCAATTTATAAGAAATCAAGTATAATTCGCAATTCTTTGAAGCAATCGCGGTCTACACTTGAGTCCATATAAACCCGGTGATTACGGAAATCTCGAAAGTGATTTCAAACTCATCAACAATACAACCAAGATCGTTGAGCTCAGTAGTTCAAACCGCGGGTATCTCAAACCAAATTCAATTATATTAAAATCGAGTGCGATGTACTCATTTCTTACAAAGTAATTTCAGAGTGCGGAAGTAATAGTTTTCGAAAACCAAATAGTTGTACAAAGCGAAAATATAAATAAGATAGTGCCAACATAATGTCACCCCTCAGAATAAAGAAGAGACAGGGAAATATGGAGACTGCCATGCCCTAGGCATTATTCTTCAACCACAGCAACATCACAACTGGCTAGAATCATGCTAGACGGAGTCACCTGCAACAATGGGAATTAACCCGTGAGTACTCAATTGTACTCCGCAAGACTTACCCGTCTTAAACCAGAAAATAAGGAAAAGACTCCAAGGATTATGCTTGGCTTTATCTGGAGCTGGCTGACTCACATTTAATTTCAGAAAATAAGGTTGATTAGTGCACCTACACATACTACTCAGGTTCTTCCAAGTTAAAAGGGTATTCATTACTTACATAAAACATAAGTCCTGTATAGTCAAGATTAAAGACATATGCTCAGCGATATATAAATAACAGTATAAGTAACTTGATCAACATTTTAACATCAGCAGCGTGAATAAAAGTAACCATTATTGTTGTATTAACCTACGATGCCGCGGAGACAGACGGGTTCTCACCGTGTCGGAGAGATGGCGATTCGAATAGATTACCGACCGGTGGCGAATACCTGTCATACACTAGGTCTACTTCATGACGGCAGACCTAATCACTTCCAAGATGTTAGGTGTAACACCCCAAATTTTGCACTTTTGAAAATAGTTAAATTGATTTATTTAAGCAATTTTCGTGATGCATGGAATATAGGTAATAATAAATTTTTATGAATTAAAATCCAATATAAGGCTTAGATACATGATGTTGCATTCATGCTGGAGCATATATATTTTTGTGATGGTTGTGTTTCTCTGAAAAAGAAATGGATTCAAATTTAATTTGCAAAAGCTCTTTCGAAAAGTTGTTCAAATAAAAAAAAAAGGGTATTTTTATTTCCTTTCTTTCTCTCTGGAGTCCAGCCCGAGGTGGCCATTGCTTTGGGCTGCTGGCCACTTTCTGTTGGCCGTCGTCGTTCTTGGTTACCAGGCCGGCCCACCTCTTGAGTTTAGCAGCAGCTGCACTCGCTCCCCTCCCTTGTTGCTACGATGAACCGGGCCCGCTGTCGGTGTCGTCGTTTCCTTCCTCGCACTGAAGCGTCGCGAGACCGGCTCCGTGATTGCCGCACCCGTTTCCTGATTTGCCGCCCGTCCATGAAGTCGTGAGCGCCTGAGCCTTCTTTAGCAGAGCCGCATCGTCGCGCCTCTCTTTTCCCCCGCTCGCGAACTTGCCTTCCCCATCGCATTCCGAGCAGCGCCGCGGAAACCCTAGCCGCCATTGGTGCGTCGTCATCGGAGCTCGATTTCGCCGCTCAGTCATGTTACCCTCGCGGTAAGCCCGTTGGCGAGCTTCGCGTTGCCCTTGCGACGTTTCCGTCTTTGCACCTCAGTTTGCTAACGCCGGTTCACCGGAATCCGCAGCCCGCCGTCGTCCGCCAGCACCAGACGCGCGCTGTTCACGAGTCCGTCAGTCCGTCTTGGCCTCCGGTTTCAATCTTGGTAAGATCACCTTGATCCCTCTTTTGTTTGGCACCAGTATTGTGTCTTTCGATGGCCTGTAGGGCTGTAAGCATTCTCGCCGGCGCGTTTGACTCCCGTCGGCCATGTCTGCATGGCAGCGCCGCCGTAGCTCAGTTGCCGCGCCGCCTTGACTCTGCTGTTGATGTTGCTGTCGCTTTGCTAGTTGGCTTCACAAACAGATCGAGCTGACCACATGTACCACGTACGTGCAAACAAAAGCCGAGCGAGCAGGTGCTACGTAGAGAGTACGTGCATCCTCTACCCGTCATCATCAAACAAGCTGATCCAATTGCTAGCTTGACATCATATATGACATCACCTGTTTTCTGGCCGAATTCCTTTAGAAAAATAAAACCCGCAAATACAATGGAAATACACACGTACACATCCATCGTCATCAGCTATCCATTGTTCAATCTATGGTCCAGATTACAACATACCCCTTCATCAGAATTTTGTTAAAGATACCCTCCACTTGTATTCACGGATGCAGTCCCTGTCCAGCTTCATAATCTGATTTAATTATTTTTTTATTCCGAAAATCAAATCACAATATTTATAGTTTTGCCATTACTTTCAAATGCTTATAACTTGTTTGTTTTAAATTCAAATTTCGTTGGATTCGTAATTCCGTAATCTAGATGTTTATGTCATTGTCCAGTAGGTTTTAAACCTTTAAATTTCATGATCATTTTTAGTTTATTATTTTATTCATGTAAATCTTGTAAATTGCATATCTTCGCCGTCTTAAGTCCGATTTCGGTGATCTTTACGTCGATGTGATCGTAGCGGTGCGTAGATTTGTTTTATAAACCTTTTATATTATTTTCTTGCTATTGGTGTACTGTTCTAATTATAGCCCTTTGTTTGCTTCGTGTATGATTGCTCGGATGATTGTGTGTTGATGCTTGATGATTCGAGAGTAGACGGTGAGCCGTTCGTTGGTGATCGAAGTGCTTTCTACGAGCAAGACCAGCAAGATCATCAGTACTTTGAGGATAAAGGCAAGTATAGCTTGGGAATTGCTTACTTTATAACATGATCATATGACTTAATGATGTTTATGCCATAAACGTTAAGATGATTGTTAGTAACATGGGAACTTGTCTGCTTTAGCGAATCCGGGTATTACAAAGTACAACTATGGGGTTATATGGCTCGACTTTAGTTCCTTAGAGATCATTCCTCTAGCAAGTTGGCAAGTGCAGAGTGGATATAGTATGCCCCCTATCCCGTAATATGTGAGTATAGGCTGCGAGTTATGTGCCACATAGGAAGGGTGGGTCCTATGTCGGCTTTAATTAGCGCCCTAGCTTGTTAGAAGAACCTTTGAGGGCTTCATAGTGGTTCTTGGTGTTTGGGTTTGATCCGCCCTTGCATTTGGGGAACCACGACTCATAGTGAAAGTGTACACCTCTCGCAGAGTTTGAGAAAGCGGTATACTAGCCTTGCCCAAGGTCACGGGCGCCCGGAACCATAGCACTAAGGATGATGACTTATGTTTATTAATCATTCGTGTTAATCGTTTTATGCTTTACATTAATTATGTTATGATGATCATGGTTCATGGGTATGTAAGTGCCTTGCTATTCTTGCTAAGTACGTTTGTACTTACCCTTGCTATATCACATCAATAGATCAAGGCTGGAAATGATGACTACATTGAGGATTATCGCAATGAGTATTAGGCTTGGAGTCAACCAGTCAACCAGTCCCTGTGGTGGAGCTTCTACGCGAGAGTCGTCTTAGTTGCTTTCATCTTATTTAAGATCTTGTAATGAATATTTGTTCTCTATGTAATAAGCACAGTGATGGTACTTTTATAAATTTGTTAGGCGTGTGACATTCCCGGGCACACATAAGATATTTATACATCCACTTTTGTTCTTAAAAATGGGTGTGACATTAGGGGACGTATGTCTCGGACTGTCGACAACCCCCTCCTCTCGAGCCACCAAGTGAGCGACACCGAAGACGACGCCGTGTGCATGCGCTATGCGCCCAATCAAACCCAACCTACCACGCCTAGGAGGGACGTTAAGCGTACAAGTACCGGCCCCTAACATTCCCACAAGCTTCGTGGCTCACGACCCAGCGGAACCTACTATATGAGCAGTGTTGGTGTTTCTTAGCGTAAGCGAGAATAGTCGCAAAGCGCACGGAAATACCGTTGTAGCACTTCACCCGGAAGTGTTCGTGGTATCGATTTCCACGAGGAACGGGCGTTAAGTCGGGCTCGACTAGCTACCGGGGAGGAAGATGGAAAGGGTGAACGGGTAGTGAGTTTCTACTACGCCAGTTATCCTAAAGCCAAATTACTTCTTTTCTTATACGTTCACATAGCCACCGGCTCTCCCCCCGGTTCGCGGAAGGGTCCGGCCTCCGCACTACCGCACAACCGGACGTGGAGGAATACTAAGGTCGAACGGGGCTGTCACCACCGCCGCCTACCTCACTACCGTGGACTCGATTGGTAAACGAGGGTGACTTGTAGTTTAGACACCACGTCTACACTACTTATCACGTACTCTAGCGTTGGCCGGGAGCATCCGTCTTCATCGGGAGTCCTCTACTAGAGCATCTACCGATATGGTAAACAACTAACCGGTGAACGTATAATGAAAGTAATAATTTAAACTCGAAGATAATTATCGGAGATAGAACACGGATCTCTTACTCAAATCAATAGGATGATCCGTAGAGGTACAAGTGCGGAGACGGGGAGCCGACGGGTTCGAACTCCGTCCGCCCGAGGCTTGAGGGGTCGCTACTCCTCTTCTCCACACTTCCTCCTCTCTCACTCCCTTCTACTTCTAACTTGGCTCCTTTCCTCTACTCCAATGTGTACTAAATGTGATGGAGTGGAGTGTGTGAATGGAGTGTAATGATGTGAATGGTGATCAATGTGATTGATCACATGGTGAAGTGTGGGATGGTGTGTGTTGATTGATGTCTTGAGAGGGGGGTGTGCCCCTCTATTTATACATGGAGGGAGGCCATATTTAGGGTGCTCTTGGCGGGAAGAATTGGCGCCAAACGAAGTTTTGCACCACATGCAACCGCCTCAACATTTCGGCATGTGAAAGTCGCAAAGCCGCGGCGGGATCGGAGCCGTGCTGCGCCGCCGGCCGCAGGGGGCCGGCCAGCCAGGTTTGGCCCGGTTCGAGCCGGGCTTTGGCGTGTCACTTCTGGCCCATTTTAGTTCATTCCCCGTAGGTGCATCGGCCCGTTTTTGCCCCGATTCGGATTTGTTGGCCCTCCTCTTGACAAGGCGCAATCTCGGTTACGTGCTTTCATTGTTGATTAGGCGTATTTGTACTTGTTTCCACTTTTATAAGCGCAAAACATGTTTTCTACCAATACAAGTGGAACTAGGTTAGAAATAAATGCATATGCACCATGAGATTGTTTATTTCCCTTGGAATGAACCCGAGTTGGCGGTATTAAATGCTTGATAATGACCGCCAACAACAGTAACGTTCAACTTCCGGCGAAGCTTCTCGACAAAGGGTAAAGTCCTTAACCGATCGGATAGAAGACCACAATATCCATCCGATCTAAACATGTTTTATTATTCGGGTTCTCGCGGCGAGCTCGTTAGTCACCCATGTGACTAACCACAAAACATCCTCCTCGGTGACCTAAAAAATCGCATCTCACCGCAATCATTATAAGCGAGCATTTATATAACCTAGACTCCTAAATAGGATAGGGAAACAACTTCAGCAAGGATATCTGTGCATCAACGGTTTCAACCATTTCCTATACCTAATGCAGCAACCAATAAAGGACTCAACATATTAATTTAGAAAGCATAGGAACGTTCAGCATGCACCGGGGCTTGCCTTCAGAAAAGTAGTAGGAAGAAGAAGTCAGGGCACTCTAGAAGCTTGATTAACGGTTCTCCTTCTCCTGTGGGGTCTTTTGACTACACTCCGAGATGATGAAGGTTGGCCTTATGCTCCTTGATCTCTCCCCAAACTAACTCCTCCGATCCCGATATGATGCATGCACATGCGAGAATGAGTATCACGAATGCAAAAGATAAACGAAGGATAAATGAATGCATGAATAACCAAGGCTTAATGTATGCATCATGATGAATGATTATAGTAAGTGCATACCCCCTTCAGTAGAAACAAAATTAAAACTACATAAAACAAACATACTAACCTACATCACACATGCATACTAGCACTAATCTAAAACAGGGCAGCAAGACATGTACGCACTAAAAACAGATCCACACGAGGGGAGTTCTATAATTCCAAATCCAGCAAACAAATACTCGTTGGCAAGCTAACACAAAATTATCTACAAATCATTCAATACACTCTCGACCAGATTCTAACATCTACAAAGCCTCAAAAATAGCAAAAACAGAGGCTCTGTTTCTAACCTAACAAGCAACATGCAACACCTATAACTTGTAAACTAAACATGCAACTCTTATCAAACTTGAACAGCAAGCAAATAAGATCATAAAGCATCAAAATAACTTCTGATCAACCCGTAAGATAAACTAATTCACATGAGATGACAACTACTAACTCACTACACATAAAGCACTAAATATGAAACTTGGAATAACACTAGTTTTATAAAAACATGTGACCAACAATCTAACCACACTAACAGGTCCTTATTATCATAAGAACAAATAGTACATCACCCAAAAATTATAACCATAACATTACCATGCATTTTGCAAGCATTTTCTATGCAACATCAATATGATAAATATGTAAACACATTAGAAAAATCTACGAAAATTACATTAGCATCCTACTGGTCTAACATGCCTACCATAAAAATTTCATAGCAAACTCATGCATATCTTGTCCCTACACAAAAATGGCATGCTAGCACAAACACAAGGCATGAAAATACTTTTGTACTATGAAAAGTATGAAACTGCCTAACCCTAAAAATGAAAAGCTACATAACAGTAACAAATGCATGTACAAAAATTAGCATAGCAAAAACCCTATTAATTATTTTTCTATGAATTTCCTAAGAAAGCATGGTAAATAGCACATAAATCAAAAATCACATTTCCACAATAGAACATAGGGCCAAACATATTTTCCCATGATGTACATCCCAAAACATGAACCTTTTGTACAGGGAGCACTATTTTATCATACACCAAAAATAAGATATGCATTTTCCTATTTACATGGCAATTAATGCAATAAATGTAAATAAATATAAAAACTACCAGAAAATGCAAACTCATATTTTTCTATCATAGATCGACAATAAAAGCATGACAAAATTTGTCTCACTCAATTCGAGATAAAATGAGCATTCTACGAATTTTCTAAGACATGCATTTAAATCGAAAATGAGAAAACAGAAATAAAATGCCGCCGACAGCTGGGGCCCGCTCGTCGGCCTCTCGGAGCGAGAGCACCGGCGGCGACTAATCCGGTGAACCAAGCACACCATCTAAACCGCAACGGCGAGATCTACTCGATGGTACCACATACGCGACCTAACTCGACCTCTAGCATGCGGCGGCGGCGGCGCCGCGGGCGGATCGGCGGCAACTCACCGTTTCCGCCACCGTGGTCCAAAACAACGCGAGCATGAGCAGCACGACACCAAAGCGATGCAAAACGACCACCTAATCGAACAAATCGGCGATGGGAAGATGCTCGGCGGCGGTGCGTCGATTGGCGGCGGCATGCATGGCGGCGGCGACGGGCGTTCGGCGAAAGTGGGAGGCCGAAAGCGGCGTGATTTGTGGCGTCGACGCCAGCCAGCGAGTGAGGCGGTCCTTGTGCGCATGAAAAAAGTGGTAAAGAAGCGGCGGGGCAGGTTCGCCACGGCGACCCGACGTGACTGGCGGCGGAGCACGGCCACGGCGACGATGGCGTGGTCCGACGAAATGGCCGCGGCTCGCTTGATTCGTCCCGCCAACATGTGGTTCACGATGAGGTGGTGTTAGAACGTGAGCTAGGGCAAGAAAAACGAGAAAGACAAACACGACGGCGAGCTCGCGCCGACGGCGACCATGGGCGCCGATTTTTCCCGGCGAGCGGAAAAACGGCCTGGATCGTCCTCACCTTTGACCCCGGGCCGCTTCTAGCGGGTTAGGGAGGTAGAGTAGAGGATGGCGGGCTGTGGACTCGCTTCGGACGGGCGGGATGAGGTGGTGATGGTGGTGGGACGGCAGCGACGCCGGCAATGGTGATGGCGGGCGCGGGGAGGCTGCCAATTGTCGCTACTTCAAGGCGTGTGCGGCAAGGGAGAGCAGGGGGTGGAGTGGCAAGCAAGGGAGCTCGGTTTCCCCCTTCAAGAGGCACGGCGGCGCAGGTTTGGTAGAGGAATGCGGCCACACGGCGTGGCGGCCGGCACGGTGGTAGAGCGGTCGACGCGTCGTGACAAGTTGGCGGCCGGGTCAACAGAGCGGGGAAAAACCGGCGTCACTAAAGACCAAATTCTAACCCTAATTCGATCTGTTTTTTGCCCCGTGCATCGAGATCCGTGTAGAATCAGCAAAAACTCCAATTGAACGAAATGTTCCTCATAAAATTCTAAGCGTTTCATGTATAGAAAGTTTTGTCTAGTTTGGCTTATATTTGAAACTACGGCGGTCAAAGCACGACTACTCGGCGGTCAAAGAGAACCTAAATTACCTTCAAATCAAACAAACTTCGACTTTTCGAACATGCTCCACTCAAAATCATGCAACAAGCCTATAACTTATTTTGTTCTACATGAAATTATCTACACTTTTCATGAAGGGTGCACACACATGCATACACTCTAGCTAGGACTTTTAAGCAACACAAGATAAATCACATTCAAAGGTCAAACTAGGTCAAACTAGGTCAAAGCATTCTAATAAAACCTAATTAGGAAACATGACCAACATGACTCATGCTCTAAAACATCCTATGATCATCACTACAAATAAACAAAAGATTAAACAACTAATTATGCAAGCATTTCATACATAAAATGATAAGGCAAAGCATAACAAGCAAATTCAATGCATTTAAACATGCAAATGACATGTATCATTTTATGTGCATGATTGCATATGACTAAATGATGATTATGCTCACGAAATGCGGATGCTAATGACGTGCTTAACACTAGGGTGTTACACTACGGACCGTAGAGGCCGGGAGCCTAGGTTTTTGGGAGTGGGTGCGCCCTCGGCCGGTCGCCCTCGTCGTCCACCTTGCGGGGGCAATAGTGGGGCCTCCCTCGTTCGTAGGCCCAGCGGGGACGGTGAGAGGAATAGTGGCCGCACGCCTCCTAAGGTAGCGGTGCGCTTCCCGGTGCTGCGACAAGGCAATTGACGGGACGGGAGAAGACTTACAAGGCGGTTCTTTGGCGAATCTTTACAACGGGTCGGTCGCGATAAATGCGGCGGGTTGTTGCTCCACTTTCCACTCTGCCGTCCCTATAAATTAGGGGTCTTTGCCCCGCACCACCTCTTTCCCCGTTCCTATTCTTCCACCGCTCCTGCTCTGTTTTAGATTAGATGCGTGGGAGACGCAAAAGAGAGAGAGAGAGAGAGAGCTTGCCGCCGGCGTCCCTTCTTGCTTTCGGTCTTCCGATGGCACCCAACCTCGGATCCTCCGCCCCACGAATGGCCTCGAGTCCAACGTCGGGGTGGATGATCTGGCTTGGCGCTAGTGGGCGGGGGGGCTACTGCGGCTGCCGGCAACGCTGCGAATCCGGCCTTGTTGGTGCTGCGACCGGAGGGACCGCGAGCCTCGCCGCCGTCGGGGTACATCGTGAGCTTCTGGGGCACCACCGGCGGGGGTTGGGATATGTCGCCGCTTGAGTTCATGCGTGGACTGGTGAACTACTATGGGGTGGGTTGCACAACTTCCTCCCGAACTTCGATTGCGTGACGCCATCTTCGTCGCCGTCTGCGAGGAACTTCTGCGGGGATCCCGCGACGGGACCTCTGGCGGTTCTTCTTTAAGGCGGAGCGAGCGGCGATGAGTGGCGATGTCGGGAAAGACAGCGTTAGGCGCTGCGTGTTGGCGGTGCTCGCTCCAACGTCGCCGCCGGATGACTACATCCCGCCGGCCCGAAGATGCGCGCATCGGGGTGGCGGCGGGTGGTTACACTGCGCAGCGATCCTCGGCTGCCACCCTACCCGGCAAGGTCGAGCGAGCACGCGGTGGCGTGGTCTTGCTGCCCGCGAGGTCCCCATAGGTCTCCCCAGCGTGAGGACTCCGTCGTGCCGGGCGGCGCGGAGGGGATACGCCAGGGGCTTTGGTGGTGGCGATGAGGAGCCACGCTCGGGTGCCTGACGGCTCTCGCTCGGAGGCGGGGGACGGCGCTCAAGCCTGTCGAGGGGGTCTTCTCGTCTGGCGGCGTCGGCCCGTAACGCGTTTTGTTCCCCACACTCTCCCGAGGTACGTTATCATATGTTCATGTTCTAGGTGGCGCTTACCTTGCGAGGGCTTACGGGGGGTCGGAGGTGAACGCGTGGGCGGCGGCCGCCGAGTGTCTTCGGTCACGGCCGGAGCCACCGTGGTCGCGACGGCCGCGATCGATGCCACCGGGCCGGGGAGGATGCGTCGGTGCACCGTGCGGGTGGCCGAGGTGTCCGGCGACGGGACGGCCTCCCGCACCGGCGGGCGGAGCGGGGCGCACGTCATCCTTGGCTGCCGGGTGGCCCGGCTGGAGCGGCCGGGCGGTGCGGCCGGGTTTCGGACGGGGACACGGCGGTTGTTGAGGCGACCGCGCATGGCCTCGGGTCCCCGCCACCGCCGAGGCGATCTGCGGAGGGATGCGGCGTTGAGGGAGGCCACCATCAAAACCGCCGAGGCCACCGTCGAGGTGGCGAAGAAGTGGGAGGACGACGCGGAGAGGGTCGCTCACTTCTGACGGAGAAGAACACCGCTCACGGAGTCTCCCTTTGCCTCCTTCTTTCTGGATTGGTCTTTCCTCTTACGCTTTTGCGTGGTAGACTGCCGAGGAAGAAGCTGGATGCCTCAACAACGAGGCCAACGACTATGAGGCCCTCCTCAACGAGGAGATAAAGGAACACGGGGCCCTGCAGGACGTCGTGGCGGCGGTGTGCGAGGCCTTCGAGGTGGCCGAAAATGAGGCGGGGACCTCGATGCGACGACGCCTACAGGGGGCCTCTTCGCCAAGTACAAGGGCGCATCCGGTCGTGCTCCATGAAGGGATGAAGATATTGGGGGGTCGTCGGTCGCCTTGCCTCGACACGGACCTCGGCACATCGGCGAGGGCTGGGTTCTTGGCGAGGACCCGGCCGACCCGAGGACGCAGCGCTCCGGTACCTTGCCGAGGTGGAGGGGCGGGACCGACCTCGTGACGAGGTTTGAAGAAGACTGGTCCCTCCTTTGGCGGCCGACCGCCCGACACGGCTGGCGCCGACTCCCCCCGACCTCGGACTCCGGACCCGATGAGCCTGCGCCGCCGCCGCACCTTCCCTCGATTGCCACGCCCGCCCCGTCCAAGCACCTCTGCTGATCGACGGCGCCCCCCCAAAGTTGAGAGAGAGAGAAACCGTGGTGCCCCGCTGCGTGCGGGTTTGAAACCTCGGGGCCATAAGGTCCTGTAAATACTTTTGAGGCCTCGGCCTCGTATTCGATTTGCTCCTCCGTTTTTCGTTGATTTTCCTCGCATGATGTTTTTGTCGGTAGGCAAGTTAGCATAGGAACTTTAAGGAAGGTAAACGTTGCGGTACATTTTAGGAAAGTAACTTTTAGTTGTCCCTCGGGCCCGAGCAAGGCGCCTAGCTAGGACCCGATTGTGGCGTTCGAGGGGGCCCGGCGTGTCCTTAGTTGAAGCGCGAGTAATCTTGGTGTCTCTAGTAGACGGCCCAAGGCTCGGCGGGCCCCTTCTAAGGTTTCTCTAGGTTCCCTAGACGCCACGGACTGGCCACCTGCTTGGCGCATTTTGTTCATGGTGGAGGGTGGTCCCTGCCAGTTTCATTATGTGGGTGAGCTTTCTCACATGAAGAGGGAGACTTTAGGTGATAGGCGGATGGTGAGCTTTAGGTGTCCTAGCCTCGGTGGCGTCGGGCGTCCGACACTCGGCCACGCACCGGTCGTTCTAAGATTCTTCTCGTTCATACTTAGGTCACCCATTTTATTCAAACTTGACAGGGGCTCGAAGAGAGCCATTTTTCACAAACATAACGGCGGGTACAAATGGACGTGCCAGCGTTATTCGCGGGAAGCGGTCCCTACGGGGGAGAAACAACATAACTTGTTCATGACGAGGTGACCGAAGCTTCAGCGTTGTCGTTCCACACCGAGGGGCTTCGGTCCATGCTTCACGCGTTCCTTCCGTGGCCGGGTCGGTGTCGAGTCGTCGGCGGTGGTTCCACGGCCTTGGCGAGTGCGGCATGGGGTGCCGTCGCTTTGGTCGGGGGCTGGCTCGAGTCCCTCGATGCTCCTGTGCCCCGGGGGCGCCAGCGACCCTGGCGGATCATAGGTGGTCAGAGATGGCGCCGGGGCGACCCAGTCTGGCGTGGCGTGAGGAGCTAAAGGGGCGGGGCTCGTTGCCGCTCCTCCGAACCGCTCAATCGAGTGAGGGCGGCCTCCGGATGGAGGAGTGTTCTCTCCGCGATGGGGCGGTCCTCAGGGAGAACCAGCGTCTCCGTATCTCCATCTGCGTGGGAGGGGAGGCGGACTGATCATGGCTCGGAAGCGCGGGGCCGCGTGCATTGTGGCGCGGACGGGGGGCCCTGCCTGCCTACATGGATCCCGTGCGCGGCCACAGGCGGCGTTGGCGTAGTTGATGGCAGCCGGCGGCATCGGTAGGCACGCCTCTGCGACTCGGCGGCGTAGGTGCGGTTTGGCGGTACCGTGCCTCCGTTGCTCGAGGTCTGTCGGCGACCGGAGCCCATTCCCCGATAGGGATGGATCTCGCGGTCGATCACCGAGGGCGGAGGGGCGGCGAAGTGGCCGTGGTCGTCGATAGAGGCACCGTGAGGTTCCGTCTGGGTGATGGTGAGGAGCGTGGCGGGCATGCGTGGAAATCCGATCGCGGTGATCAGCCATCGAACCGAATAAGAGAAGTGCTTGATGCGCGACTCCCCTACCGGGCGTGCCAAACCGGTGTTTTGAATCGGGTACGGCTAACCCACTATTAATTGTGCTGCCCGGCCCCGGGAACCGGATGGTTGGTGCGAGATGACACAAGATGTATCTTTGGTTCAGGCCAACGCCGGCCCTATGTCGATCGGGTGAGTAGTTGTGTATCTCGCACCGAGGTGCTCATAGTAGGGAATACAAGCGGGGTGAGAGAGAGAGGCGAAACCTCAAGTCTCTCGTGCGTGGTGATTGAGCTAGGTTGCGGTGGTGTGAAGTCAAGGCGTGAGTGCTCCGACTTGCCCTATCTATGCCGGGCACCTTTTATAGTCTCAAGGAGGGCCGGCGAGTACATGTTCTCGGTGTAGGAAATTGCTTGGCGGTGCCTTGTCCCCGTCTTTGTAGAAGGGGCGTCCTTGGTTGTCGTCGTGGAAAGGAGGCTGTCCTTCCTCCCGATCTTGGTGTACTCTTGGGTTATGTGGATCGTAATGATTCATGCCGAGGGGCCATTGACTTTTGAGACCCCTGCTTCCCTCGAAGGCAGATGCTCCGGGGAATGCGGTGATGGTGACGGAAGCTGTGTTGTGGCCGCCCCGAGGGGTTGGCGTTGTGGTTGCAGTGTCATCCGAGACCCTCGGGATGGGCACGTGAGATGACATTATAGCGGGGGTGGTTGCCCGCGGTACGGTGAGGTGCGAACAGCGCCTCACGGTCGCGTTCAGGGCAGCCGACGGTGTCATAGAAGGATTTGACCACAGCGGGGTCCCCGGCGAGGGAATCACGGGGTGTCAGGGCGGTAAGCTTTGTCGCACGCGATCAGCCCGCCCGTCCTTGTTGTCGTCGCGTCCGTTGCGAGCGGAGATGCCGAGGCTTCTCGGTGGAGAGGGCCTCGCGAACCGCTCCGATCCGCTCCTCAGGGGGTCGGCGGTCGATTCCCCATCCACCGGGATCCTCGGCTAAAGGCTCCCTTGGGTCATCTCGTTGTTGATGGCGTGTCGAGGCTGGTTGCTTCTTTGGTTGATTGTGTCGAGGGTGTCATTTACTTTGGCACCCGACAGTCAAGTAGATTGAACTTGGAACCCTTGGGATACCACAAGCCAAGGTTAGGAGTGAGTACTAAGTATCTCAAGATTCCCTTAACGGCCACTGAGTGACACTCCTTTGGATTAGCTTGAAAACGAGCACACATGCACACACTAAGCATTATGTCAGGTCTAGATGCACAAAGGTAAAGTAAGGAGCCTATCATGGAGCGATATACCTTCATGTCCACGGCTGGACCCTCCTCATCAAGATCAAGATGTCCATTGCTTGGCATTGGAGTTTTGATTGGCTTTGCCTTAGCCATATCAAACTTCTTTAACATGTCATGGGTGTACTTGGTTTGACTAATGAATGTCCCTTCCTTCATTTGCTTGACTTGGAAACCAAGGAAGAACTTTAGCTCACCCATCATGGACATCTCAAATCTCTTGGTCATTGTCCTACTAAATTGCTCAATATACACATTGTTAGTGCTACCAAATATTATGTCATCGACATATATTTGGCATACAAAAATATCATTACCAACTTTATGTGTAAAGAGAGTAGGATCAGCTTTGCCTATTTCAAAGCCTTGTTTGAGCAAGAATTCCCTAAGGCATTCATACCATGCTCTTGGTGCTTGCTTAAGCCCATAGAGCGCCTTACGGAGTTTGTAAACATGGTTAGGACACTTGGGATCTTCAAAACCCGGTGGCTGCTCAACATACACTTCCTCTTGCAAAGGACCGTTGAGGAATGCACTCTTGACATCCATTTGAAATAGCTTGAAGTCATGATGGGCAGCAAAGGCTAGAAGAATGCGAATTGCTTCTAGTCTTGCCACCGGTGCATAGGTCTCATCAAAGTCCAAGCCCTCTACTTGAGTGAAGCCTTGAGCGACCAATCTTGCCTTCTTTCTTGTCACCAACCCATTTTCATCTTGCTTGTTGCGGAAGACCCACTTGGTGCCAATGATGTTCGTCTTGGGTCTTTCCACCAAGTCCCACACTTGGTTTCTTTCAAAGTTGTTGAGCTCTTCTTGTATGGCCAACACCCAATCCGGATCCTTGAGAGCTTTATCTACCTTTGTTGGCTCTAAAGATGAAACAAATGAGTAATGTTGACAAAAGGTAGCTAAATGAGATCTAGTAGTAACTCCCTTTTGAAGACTCCCAAGGATGTTGTCAATGGGATGGTCCCGTTGAATCGTTTGTTGTAGTCGTGGGTGATCAACGCCATCTGCATTCTCTTCTTGATCTTCATCATACTCATCATCAGCTTCAAGGATTGGAGCAAGATCAAGTGATCGAGCAGGTGATGTAGGTGGATCAGCTATTGCCGAGGTGGAGGGCGCGGCATCTGCTGGCGCTGGTGCGCTGCCGCCCGCTGGTCATTTCCAGCAGGCGTGTGCTGCACTTGGTCATCGAGTACGTCAACGGAATCTTGTGCAGCAACAACTAGTGGATCCTCCTCTCCAGTAGCTTGATCTTCTTGAGGTCTTATATCACCTATAGCCAATTGCTTGATTGCCTCACAAGGTGGATCCTCCATTCCTACAACATTTGATCAACTTGCTCTACTTGAGAGCCATTAGATTCATCAAACGTCATGTCTATAGTGACTTCAACTCTACCGGAGATTTTGTTGAAGACACGATAGGCATGCTCATTTGATCCGTAACCAAGAAGAAAGCCTTTATCAACTTTAGGTGCAAACTTAGAGGTTAGGGGCTTCTTGTTAAGAATGAAACACTTGCACCCAAACACCCTAAAGTATGATACCTTTGGTTTGTTATCGGTTAAGAGCTCATATGAAGTCTTCTTGAGTTTCTTGTGTAAGTAGAGACGGTTGATGGCATGACAAGCGGTGTTGATAGCTTCACACCAAAAGATGTCCGAAGTCTTGTACTCATCAAGCATTGTTCTTGCCATCTCTATGAGTGTTCGGTTCTTCCTCTCTACTACACCATTTTGTTGAGGGGTATAGGTAGCTGAAAACTCATGCTTGATGCCCTCTTCATCAAGAAATTCTTCAACTTGGGTGTTCTTGAATTCGGATCCATTGTCACTTCTCGCTTTCTTGACAAGGAGGCCGAATTCATGTTGGAGGCCCTTCTAATGAAGGTTTTCACCTTATCTTATACGGCACTTATCAAAGATAAAGAAAAACCCAAGTGAAGCGGGAGTAGTCATCAACAATAAGAAGACCATATTTGTTACCCCGATGCTAAGGTAGGCCACCGGTCCAAAGAGATCTATGTGTATCAACTCCAATGGTTGAGTAGTAGTCATCACACTCTTTGGTGGGTGAGATGCACCTACTTGCATTCCGGCTTGGCAAGTGCTGCAAATCCTGTCTTTATCAAAATCAACATTTGTTAGTCTAATGATGTGGTTGTCTTTCTGCAGTTTGGCCAAGTTTCTCACGCCAACATGAGCTAGACGGTGATACCATAACCGGTCCATGCTAGATTTTGCCACTAAACAGGTTTCAACTTTGTTTCCCTTGTTAAAATCAACAAGGTATAGCTTATTCTTAAGCTTTCCTGTAAAGACAACAGAGGAATCCTCCCTACGAAAGACTTCCACACCAACATCTCGTGAATAGGCAATTAAAGCCTTTTTTCACACGCATCGTGATCTGAGACAATAGATTGTATCTCAATGAATCAACATGCATGACATCTAAAATTGAGTGATCAAGAGTAATAGCAACGTTACCAAGACCAATCACACCCCCTTAGAGTTATCACCAAAAAGAATGTTCTCATGATAATTTGTAGTTGGGGAGTATGATGCGAACATACTCCTTTCTCCGGTCATATGATGTGTACAGCCGCTGTCAAGCATCCAACTTGACCCACCGGAGGAGTATGCCCGCAAAACAAGTTTAGTTCACAAGTTTAGGCCCCTAAGATTCTTGGGACCTTTTACATTAGTCACAAGAACTTTGGGAACCCATATAGAGGTGTTGCGATAAATGTTTCTATCACTGCCCATGTACTTAGCATACACCTCCCCCTTGCTGTTTGCTTCCACTTCAAAGCAAGGATTTGAGTCTTGCTTCTTTGCTTTTGCCTTTGATTGATAGGAGTGACTCTTTGGAATAGCCCAGACAATGTTTTCTGACTTCTGGACCTTCTTCGCAGCCTTTTGGACCATCTTCTTGGGTCTATTCTGAGCTGAAGCAGAGTAGGTGACCTTCCCTTTATTTGGGGGTGTGGCACTGCCGCTCGTCCTTGCGGCACTGCCGCGCCTGGCAGACAGTGCTACTCGGATTGGCTTGTGTCCAGCACTTTGTGCAGGTCTCTCTGTACCTACGGTGCCTTTGCTCAAGAATTTTACACATTCAATACCATTGATCAGCTTTCGACCATTGGTTTTGTTTCCTTTCTTGTGCCCAAGTCTATCCTTGATTCTTGGATTCCTCCCATCAATGTAGTTGGGCTTTTTTGGTACCTCAACCTTGTTACTCACTGCTTTCTTGTCATTTTGACTTTCCTTCCTTACCAAAGCAGTGAGCCTAGTGATCTCCTTCTCCATGACTTTCATGTTGGCAAGGTTAGTGGCATAAGCATTCAAATCAACATTATAACATTTACCACAACCTTGACTAGTGGAGGGAGTAGAGGTATCCTTTGTGGTTGAGAGATGTGAGTTGCTCTCCCAAAGAATGCTATGTTTGGTTTCAAGCTCTTTATGCTTGTCTTACAAGTCACAATATTTCCCACTAAGGGCAACCATAGCTTTCTTTGTGAGAGCATGGTCTCCTTGCTCATTAGCTAGGCTCTTTTATAAGGAGGCCACCTCACTTCTTTCAACTACAAGAGCTTCCTTGTTAGCAACATAGAGCTTTTCAAGTCTATCGAGTTGTCCATCTCTTGTTGCTAACTCCGCTTGGGTACTCTCTAAATCCGCCATTAGTTGAGAGAGAAAGACTCTAGTTTTGGGATCTAGGTTCTTGGTGAGTCTAGCATATTCTTCATCATCACTAGATTCACTATCATCACTAGAGCTTTCACTAAGATCACTAGATTCATCACTAAGAGAAGGAGAAGGTTTGAGTTGGGATTGTACCTTCTCATGCTTGGCCATAAGACAAACATGAGTGGAGTCATTGTCATTTTCATTTTCATCATCATCGGTCATGTTGTTGAAGAGCTTGGGTGTAGAAGAGTCTTGCATAGCAAATGTAGCAATGTTCACTTCTTCTTCACTTGTCTCTTTAGTTGAGTCCCACTCATGGCCGATGTGAGCTTCACCCACATTCCTTCCCTTCCTCTTGTAATCTTGCTTCTTGTCCTTGCCGTTGTCCTTCTTGTATCTATTGTTCTTGTTCTCATGGGGACAATCGGCGACAAAATGCTTGGTGCTGCCACAATTGAAGCATGTTCTCTTTTTTCTTGTTTGAGAATCTTCTTTGCACCATCTTGTAGCCATTTGCTTTCATCCCCTTCCCATACTTCTTCATAAAGAGGGCCATGTCATCAATCTTCTTGAAATCAGCCCCATCATCTTCATCTTCACTTGAGGAAGAGGTTGCATCGATGTTGTCTTGCATCTTCTTCATTTCTTGGGCTTGACTTGAAGATGCTTGCTTGCTGCCCTTGACCTTATTGGAAGTGCTTGACTTGCTTGTCTTGGTTGCCTTGAGAGCTACATCCTTGATCTTGATGCCATCAAGCTTGGCTTGCAACTCTCCAAGCTTTCTTCTCTCATTTGCTTCCTCTCTTTGCATATCATAGGTAAGCAACCTACCAAGCACGTCATTTGGAGTGAAGTGCTTAAACTTCTTCTTATCTCTAATCAAGGTGACCACTATGTCATTTCTAGGTGTGTATGCCTCTAGCATGATCTTGACAACGGTGTGATCATCAAGATCCTCATCTCCAAAGCCTCTAATCTTGCCAACCAAAACCATCAAACTATTAAACATTTCTTGGGCCCCTTCACCATCAAGAATCACAAATCGGTTGAGCTTGGCCTTCAACAAGTCAATCTTGGCTTTCCTCACTTTGTCCACACCTTCATGTGCAAGTACCAAAGTGTCCCAAATCTTCTTTGCTTCATTGACATTCATCACCCTATTGTACTCATTTTCTTCTAGAGCACTTAGGAGGATGCTTGTGGCTTGACCATTGATGTGGGCAGCAGCTAGCTCTTCATTTGTTGGATCCTTGGGGTTCACCGGTGGCTGGAAACCACTACACACAACCTCCTAAAGACCAGGGTGAAGAGCTCCAAGATAGGCTCTGATCAAGTGCTTCCACTTGGCATAGTTGGTCCCATCAAAACGGGGCAACTTTCCCGCGGGCACATTGATGAAAGACTTCTTATCGCGGTTAGTCAAATATGAAGAATAGTTAAAGGATATAGCGGCAAATTTGTTGTTGTTGACGCTGCCCTCATCCTTCTTCTTTTCTTTCTTCTTGTTCTTGTTGTTGTAGGAGACATCATCATCTCCATCTTCGAGCTACTTGATAGCTCACTTGACTCGCTTCTTCTTCTAGCATCTTTTTTCTCCCTTGCTGCCCTCCTAGCGGCCCTCGCTTCCTAACCAATCTTCTTTGATCTTTTTCGTTTGAAGCTTCTCGGCAAAGCTTCGATGCTAGCTTGCTCTTCAAGCTTCTTTTCTTTCTCGTTCTTCTCTTCTTGCGGTTTGTCTTGCTAGTCTTGCCGCTTTTCTTTCAGGGTCGGTTGCGTCTCCCTTGAGAGTGCTCTTACTTGCAGTCCCAAAGAGAGCTCGCTACTAGGCCTCCACTTCCTCTACGGGGGACGGTGGACTTGCCTCCTTTCTTCGATCCCTCCGGCTTGTCCATACTTCACGTGGTTAGCGTAAAATGAAGTATCCTAGCTCGATACCACTTGTAGGATCGATGGAAGCCTAGAGGGGGGGGGTGAATAGGCTGACCACCTAAAAAATCGACTGTCAAAACTTAAGCGAAAGACTGTCGATGCAGGGATGCGCGGCCTTTGCCAGCGTATAGGTCTTGACCGCCGCCGCGATGCGTGGGCTGCAGACAGAGAAAACTTAAGTAGTCGATGTAGTAGGCACGGCATCGCCGCCTTGGCGGCTGGCACCTTGGCGTGTTCTTGAACCCGAGCTGCACCAAGGTGAATCGAGAGCCGGAGTTTGGAGTTGGTGCTCGTGGTTTCTACTTGTTCACGCACACAAATACTTTTGCGGAGAGCTAACCAAATATGCGAGAACCGACAACAAACACTACAAGAAACCTGATCTTCTATGACGCAAATCCTCATGACCCGAGGGCTAAAGTCGTCATATAATGCACCATAATATGATGCAAAAATCGCTTTCGTCACAATATCGCAAGTGCCATGACTATTTATGATGAAAGAAAAATGGGCGTCACATTATACTACACCGTTGCATCACATATTGTAGTGGCAAGGCAACCATGCGGCTGTGGCGTTTTATGATGCCAATTTTCATCGTTTTGTGACACGTTTGCGCTGTCATGTAAAATAAATGGCCAAAAACAGAGCGCGAGAAGCGGCGGTGGACTCAACCCCGAACCCATGGGATCGGGAGGAGCGCCTTGACCATCGCGATAGGAGACAAGTTTCATCCTGGATCAAGTATAATATCTACAAAATCTGTAAAGAGCTGGTTGACCGTGGGCCCCGTTTGTCAGTCACTCTATCCTTATTCACCGCGTCGCATTTCACCCCACCGTCACATTCACTCCAATCACTCTCCCTCCCTCGATTCACCGCTCTCGCTCTCTCCTAGGGTTTCCACCACCACCGCCGCCGCCGCCACCACCCACTCCCGCCCCGCCCGAAGACCATGGTTGCTCCCAGGCGAAAGGCTACCGTGCGGGACCTTTGAGACGGGGAAGTGGTCCGCCAGACCCCGCCGCTACCGCACATCCGCCTACCATGGCCTCCACCTCCAAGAAGTTGTCGGCCTCTGTTGGTGTGCCTTATAGCATAATATTACTAGCCAACTAAACATGAAATAAGGGCTTAGAATGAATATCAACATAAGTCTAGGGGTCCAACTAACATATTTCCATGAGTTTTGGTATTCCATGACTTTGCAGGGACTGAACAGATAAAAGCAGAGAAGAGCAGTGAAAACCCTAAGAGTTTGCATCCCATACGATGACAAAACTTGACCGTGAGGCAACTCAATCGAAAAGTGGACTAAAACATTCTAGAAGACACCAGGAGGAAGGAGAACTCACCAGGACATAGAGTCCTGGCGATCGCCGGCCAAGTTACTGGCGACCGCCAGGTGGGTCCCACCTGTCAGCCTCAGCTTTCTATGGCGGTTTACCACCGAAATTAAGGTTGCATCTATACCGTTGTTCAAGGTCGGTTTGATCCAAGGGCCCCTATTCATCGCCAAGGGCTATATAAGCGCACCACACGACCCCGGGGCAAAAACCCTAATTCATTATTATTATCATTAGATCAATAGAGGGGTCCCTTGTATGGATCTTTCTCTTAGGTTTAGCTATTAGAAAATATGGAGAGAGGAGAGGTGAGAGCTTTGATGAGAAGCTGGACTTGTCGGCTTCTCTTCGACTTTTGTACCTCTACGGATCTAATTCTTCATCGAGTTACATCCGGGTTCTTCATTTACTAATTCTATGTTTTCTTCTTGATTAAGTTATTATTATATTTTGCTTACTTGATCTCCGCTCGTATTGAGTGCTCTAGTCTTAAGATCTAGATTAGAGTAGTAAATGTTAGTGTAGACGTGGTGTCTATACTATAGTTTACCTGAGTTTGCGGCCAATCTTATGGATAGTTGTGGTAGCCCCAGGGGTGACAGCTCTGTCAGGCCATTGTAATCCACCACGTATAGGTTGGTGTTTTAGTAGAGCTTTTGGCGCCTTCCCCGATCACCCCTTCCCAGTCTTATTCGAGGATCGAAAGGTACCGTTGCTCCATAGTAAGTGAAAGATAGTAACTGATCTTAATTGATTAGAACTTAGAATACCTTAGAGAATCCCTCTCTTCCTACCAAAAATACCTTCATCAGTTATCCTTGGCCGACCTTGAGATTTTCTAGTACACTTCACGTTCCCCATGGAATTCGATACCTTGGAATACTCTCGGGTGAAAGCTACACCAGTATCCGTGTGCTTGCGGATTTCTCTGTTTGCGTTAAGTTATACCAACAAGCTTTCTGGCGCCATTGCCGGGGAACGGTAGCTGATCTAGTTTAGAACCAAGTTCGTCTGTTTATCCTTTTTCCTTGTACCACTACCTTTACCACATGGATTCCACTCCTATATATAAACTTTCCGCTCCAAAGGTCGAATTGATAGAGCCACCAAAATCATCACATCCTATTCTTACGGATGGCTTTGAGATTCGTCCTGCTTTTATAGCCATGGCTCGGGAGCAACCCTTCTCTGGGCTAGAAGACAAAAATCCTTATACCCACCTTAGGGAATTTGAGCATTTGTGTTCTTGCTTAAATATTCCTGGCATGACACAAGAGACCCTTAAATGGAAATTGTTTAAGTTCTCCCTTTTGGGCAGAGCAAAACAGTGGTATGCTCATACCGTAGGAGGCATAAATGGAAATTGGGAAGAACTTCGAGACAAATTTTATCTTGCTTTCTTCCCTCTTTCTCAAATCGCTGCCCTTAGAATAGAAGTTCTTACCTTTCAACAAAAAGAGAAGGAAACTTTAGGAGCAACTTGGGCTAGATTCATGAGCCTTATTAACACAGGTCCAAACCTTTCCTTGCCTGAAAATGTCCTATTATACCACTTCTATCTTGGACTCAGCAAGGAAGCTGCTCTTCATGTTGACTTAGCTTCTGGAGGTTCATTCTCGCATAAAACCGTTAGTGAGGGACAAGCCATTTTTGAGAAAACCTTGAAAATACTCCCTACACTGGTATTTTTGATGAATTTCCTGAAGAACCACCACAACAACTAGAGGAGACACACGCAAGAATTTAAAATTCCTCTAAATTCTTCTGACAATTCGGTTGCCAAAGAATCTCCCACTATGGGAACACAACAAATTAGGGAGGATGATGATGAACCCCATCCCTCCATGTTCCCCTTTGAAATCAAGGATGGTCTTTTTGAAGATTTTGGAAATGCCTCGAATTTCCCACTACAAGTGAAGCCTCTAGTGCACTCTGCACCATTTGAGGATGACGAGGGTCCACGCAATGATCCTTTCCTTATGGAACACATTAAAGGACTCTCGGCCATCATGAGCCGTGAGTGGTTGGCAGAAACGGAGTCATCCTCTGAGGTAGCCCGAATCATTGCCCCCTCAGAAGTTCTAACTTGTATTCTAAGGAATACGACCATTGAGGCTCACTATAATCCTACCGTTGGGATGAATATAATATCAAAGTCTTTAGGTGAAGAGCTCATTCCCAACGAGACCCTGATCCCATCTCATAAACTTTTAAGAACTCCTTCTGGAGTTACACTCGATAGTTATGGGGTCATGAGATCTATTCCTTTGCGCATAAGAGGCTCTGAGTATTGTCTAGATTTTCATATCTATGATATCTCGAACATGTCCCTCTTGATTGGTGTACCTTTAGGAACACTTTTTCAAGAGAGACCAAAACAAGGTCTATTGGATTTAAAGCTAGGAAATTCTCCTATCGCTATCTCACTCGCACGCTCACATAATGCGATAGTAGAACCTAAGCCTAAACAAGATCCTATTGAGGATGTCTTAATGGCACATCTAGTTGAGATGGTCGAACCAGTTTTCGATGTTGAACACTTCATTGAAGAAGAGGAAGAGCTGGCTGAGCCAATTGAATTAGATGAAACGAAGGTGCCACCGACCCTCAGTTGAGTTAAAACCTCTTCCTCGGGACTGAAATATGTCTTTCTCAATAATAACCAGAAACTCCAGTCATTATAAGTGACGAGCTTTCCCATGAAGAAACCCATAAACTTGTCCTTTGTCCTAGAAAAGACATAAATCAGCCATAGGCTACTCACTTGAAGACCTCATAGGGATTAGTCCCGCACTCTACATGCATCGTATCCCTATTGATCCCGATGCATTACCCTCAAGGGAACCACAAAGAGGCTTAACAACGCTATGCGAGAGGTTGTTAAGAAAGAGGTTCTTAAGCTTTTTGCACAGGGATTATCTATCCCTGTGCCACATAGCGAAAGTGGGTTAGTCTTTGCCCAAGTTGTCCCAAAGAAAGGAGGAATGACGGTTGTTACGAATGAGAAAAATGAACTTATTCCTCAAGATCATCCTTTGGGTGGCGTATGTGCATTGACTATCGGAAACTTAACAAGGCAACAAAGAAAGATCATTTCCGTTACCCTTCATTGATGAAATGTTGGAGCGGCTTGCAAAACACTCTTTCTTTTGTTTCCTTGATGGGTATTCGGATATCATCAAATCCCAATCCACCCCGTTGACCAAAAATAAGACCACTTTCACATGCCCATATGGAACTTATGCATACCCAGCGAATGTCGTTCGGTTTGTGCAATGCTCTCGACTTCTTTCCAAAGGTGCATGATGTCTATCTTCTCGGAAATGATTGAAAAGATTATGGAGGTGTTCATGGATGATTTTACCGTCTATGGCAAAACCTTCGATGATTGCTTGAAGAATTTAGACAAGGTCTTACAACGTTGTGAAGAAAAGCACTTAGTCCTAAACTGGGAAAAATGTCATTTTATGGTTGGGAGGGAATAGTGCTAGGGCACAAGGTGTCCGAACGTGGGATAGAAGTGGATAGAGCAAAGATTGAAGTTATTGAACAACTTCCACCTCCCACAAATGTGAAAGGAGTCCGAAGCTTTCTAGGCCACGCAGGTTCTATAGGCGATTCATCAAAAACTTTTCTCAAATTGCTAGACCCCCCGTGGCCTCTTAATAAAGATGCACCTTTTGTCTTCGACAATAAGTGCCATGAATCCTTTGAAATCCTTAAAAGGCACTCATCTCAGCTCCAATCATCCAACCACCTGATTGGACGTTGCCTTTCGAGATCATGTGTGATGCTAGCGACTTTCTTTGTAGGAGCCGTTCTTGGCCAAACTAAGGATAAAAAGCATTTACGCTATATCCTATGCTAGCGAACCTTGTGCGGACCACGGCTTAATTGTGCTACCACTGAAAAAAGAGATGTTAGTCAAATGTAGTCTTTGCAATAGACAAATTTAGATCTTACTTAGTGGGGGCTAAGGTGATTATTTACACCGACCATCTTTGCTCTTAAATATCTCCTCACTAAGAAAGATGTTAAACCTCGGTTGATCCGATGGATTCTTTTGCTCCAAGAATTTGATATAGAAATAAGAGATAAGAAAGGAGTAGAAAATTCGAGTAGCCGACCATTTGTCTAGGCTTCACAATAAAAATGAACATGAGTTACCTATTAATGATTACCTAAGGGATGACACACTCCTCAAGGTAACATACTCAGGCCCTTGGTACCTTGAAATATTATGAATTATATGGTTGCGAGGTTATATAGAACCCGGGGAGAGGATAAAGGAAACTCAAGTATGAAGCTCGCTGCCACTTGTGGGATGATCCATATCTCTATCGAAAGTGCGCTTCCGATGGATTGCTACGGAGATGTGTCCCAATTGAAGAAGGCTTGAAAATCATAGAGCAGATGTCATGCATCACCCTATGGAGGACATTATGGAGTATTTTGTACACATGCTAAGATTTGGCAAAGCGGATTCTATTGGCCAACAATGTATCAAGATACAAAGGAGTATGTGAAAGATGCGCTAGATGTCAGAAGCATGGGAACATCAATGCTCGAGATGCAATGCCACTTATGAACAACCTTCAAGTGGAGTTGTTTGATGTACGGGGAATTGACTACATGGGACCATTCCCAAGGTCTAGAATCTGAATATATCTTGGTGGCGAGTTGACTATGTGTCCAAGTGGGTAGAAGCAATGCCATGTCGAGCCAATGATTCAAAGCATGCCAAGAAGATGTTTCATGAAATAATATTCCCAAGGTTTGGTACACCTCGATTGGTCATAAGTGATGGAGGATCACATTTCATTAACAAGTCCTTTAGAGAATTCTTGAGAATATGGAGTCAAACACAATATTGCTACTCCCTACCATCCTCAAACAAGCGGTCAGGCTGAGACATCAAATAAACAGATCAAGAACATTCTACAAAAAGACCGTAGATGAGATGGGGAAGAAATGGAAGTACAAGCTTCATGATGCACTATGGGCTTATCGAACTGCATTCAAAACACCCATAGGCATGTCACCGTATTAGCTGGTATATGGAAAAACATGCCACTTGCACTGTTGAACTAGAATTGAGCACATTGGGCAATCAAGAAATGGAACATGGACCTCCATCTAGCTGGCAGAATCGACGGATGCAAATCTACGAGCTAGAGGAATGGAGAAAAGGCTTATCATAGTGCCAAGATTTATAAAGAGAGAACAAAAAGATAGCATGACAAGAGAATCAAGCACAAAAGAGTTCAATCACGGTGATAAAGTTTTACTATTCAACTCAAGAGTGAAGCTCTTTGGTCATGAAAAACTTAGAAGCAAGTGGGAAGGTCCATTCAAGTGATTGAAGTTGCACCACATGGCGCGATCACGCTTCGAGGATGATACGGGTAACATATTCAAGGTAAATGGCCAACGTTTAAAAGTTTTCTAGAACCAGAAAACTTAGAAGAAATTGGCGTGATTAAATTCTTGCAATTTAATGAACCAATATAAAAAGCTCTAGACAACTAAAACTTACGTGGCTAACCACTAATGCTTAACTGTTCCACAAGTTTTGTTGTCTATTTGAGTTTTGCGCAGGACTTAAGGGAGAGAGACATGATAGGCGACACCATCGTCACCATCTACCTCAACTTCCACATCATCAACAACCCGACACATCAATCTAGCTTGGGGGAGGGCACCCCTAGTTATTACGATAAGTATCTCTATTATATATTAGCTAATATTTGGTTTGCTTAGTTTTCTAAAGGATTTGATAAGAGTCTAGTTTTATAAAGTCTAGTCGTTTAAAGAGTCTTTACTAGAGTATGAGAATAAATGATTAAAAGAGAGTGCACACCCGTTTGGTTTTGCTCAACTAAAATGAACCCTAAAATTTGCCAACATGGAGATGATGAATAGTTGCTCCGCCGTTATTCCTTTTTTAGTGCCTAGCTTTCAAGCTTAATTTCTCTTGAGCCTTAAATGTAAAACTATTTTGACTTGAGATTTACTCGAACCTAAGATCTGTGGGTTGCAAATTGCTTGCTCTAAAGTCTAGATAATTGATGGATATGATATATGAAAGTCTGAGCTGCTATTGATCTTACTCCTAGTGATACTAGATTTCTAGAGATTTATTTTGAAAATTTAAAATGCACATGATAAGTTCTGCGTGACAAGAGTGTTGAACCTCCTACCACAGACCATATATACATGCTCCCTAGATTAGGAAAACCTTTTGACATATATATAGGCTGCTTGCTTTGCATTGAGTTTGTTCAATCTTTGTCGACCCTTAGAAACTTGTCATGCGATCATGTACACTTCACTCCACTCATATGCTACTTCCACCCTGGAAGTACGCATCTACCATCTACACCACAAACATCCATATTGCATCCACTATATCCACCAAAAATGTTCTACTCCTATCCTGGGATAGAGCAACCAAAAAAATATTCCATCCAGCCAACATCTTACAAAGCTCCATTCTTTGTTGTCTATCTCTCAAAAGTTATTACAAAAGAGATTTGGGTTGTAGTTAAAAAAAAAGGAGAAAAAAAGAGTGAATAAAGGAGAGTTAAAAAATGGACAAGTGTCATTTGAAAACAATGGGTACTTAGATGATGCCTCTCCATGAAAAAAAAAAATGATGAGAAAAGAAAAAATATAGAAAGAGTATACAACCCAGATTCTCATAAATATTCAAGATTCCAAAGAGAGAAGATCCTTCAAGGAGCAAATGAAGAATTAGGCTTTTTCCTCATTCATTAGATACACCTCATCGCATCCACCCTCATTATTCATCTATGTTGCGGTCACTAACGACACATTTTTAACGTCAACATTCTACCAATAAGGGGTTGAAACTATACCTTACTACACACATATACATTTATTATTGACATAATTTCACTTGTAGTGTCCAAATTATTATTGTGCAGATTTATATAAGAAACAAGTGAAAAATGTACCAAAGGCGCCTCCTCGGAAAGTGCATTCTGAAGAAGAACATCAAGCCCAAGGGAGAAATGGACCAAACACGTAGGGCGGGCCGAGCAAACACCGCCACACAACTTTTCAAGCCCACACACGCCTTGACTGCCCGGCCCAGGCGGGCGGGCCCAACAGCGCGCGCACACCACTGGTGCGCGTCGCACCCCTGCTGAGGCGGTTCGAGCCCAGCTTCGGGGAGGCGGTTTGTTACCTTCCATACATGGCGTTGCCGACGTTGGTTGGTCTGTTTAGCAAATTAGGCAGGTGTACCAAGGTCGGTTTTGCTCTTTCCATATGGGGAGGGACATTTTCCAATGAGCCCCCTCTCCTCTACCTATAAAAGGAGGCCCTCTCCCTCATTGTATACACACCTCACAAGAGCTACTCTCTCCTCTCCTCTTCTTCTTCTTCCTCCTCCTAGTAGGATTAGTAGTTTAGGATGTGGAGCTAGGCAAAAGCTACCAAGGAGGGCTTGGCTCCTTGGAAGATGGATTCAGGGGAATAAATCTTTCTATGGTATTCTTCCAAAGCCTTGCTCTTATCTTATCTTGGTTGTGCATTAGGATTAGAGTCTTCATGTTATTTCTATTCCTCATGATTTATCTTATGATCTAACATGTTGTTCTTGACATGATCATGACACATGGACTAGTCTATAGTTTCTATGTTGTGATATCGTCATATAGAACTTTATGCTTAAACCATTCATGCAATATAATTGAGTAGTGTCGGGATTGTCTTTGAATGGCGGTTCGTTGTGTCCTTCGGGCTTGCTGTGTTCTATTCCGATCCATCCAGGTAGGGTGGGGACCATGGGGGACATGGTAGTGTCCTAGTATGCGGACGTGGTGTCGGATGCGGGGTATCCTCCGAATATGACGACATGCCACGGTTGAGGGGGGTAGGCGGCCGGGTCGTGACAAGCCTTGACCGTCCCTTGAAATCCCCCACGTTAGGTATGTTGTGTAGGAGTCTAAAGTGCCTTTTATTGGGCGGATGCTCCGGGAAGGTCTCCCTGTCCATTTCATTCTCAGCTCCGACCTCCCGCTCATGCGTGTTGCACGACTATCAAGCGGTTCTATGCACGACCATGACTAGAATCGTATGCTCCACTTAGGACTTTCTTTATTCCTTATTTATCTTTATCCTTGAGTTTGGCTTGAGTGAGTGTGTCAAGTTATCCCTTTGGATTCCCTTATATCTTTGTTATGAGCATTGGTCCATTACACGATCAAGTTATCTTGTTCATGTCTCTATTAGATCCTTTTCCACCATGCCTTCCTTTGGGAAAATATAAATAACGACACCACGAATATCTCCGGGTGAAATGCTACAATGATAGATCCGTGCACTTTGCGGATGGATATCTTATTTGGCAAGATCTATCACCGTTGATGTACCTAGTGTTATCACTGACACGGTGGTTTCACTTAGGAATGTCAACGACGCATTTCTGGCGCCGTTATTAGAGATGGGTTCTAAACCTATTTCTAGTGATTGCGCTTAAGAAATGCAACAATCTACCACCAGACACATGCACCATTTGATCAGTGTGACTCGTGACTTTGGATCCATTGCTTGAATTTACAATATATACTTAGAAAGTAGATTTAGTTTTCTCCCACCTATGAGCTCCAGATATAAGCCTTAGATATAGGGTGAGAGAGAAGAAGGCATAGTGTCCTACTGCCTTAGCCAAAAATACTACATATTATGAGAGAAAGGCAACATAACCTTATTGCCTTAGAGAGGATCCACAAATACCATAAATGAGAGACTAGAGAGGGTCACACCAAAAGGAACTTTGAGTTTTTATTCTGAAAACTTGCAAAAACTCCAGAAGGACAGTTGAACAAAGAGTTTGAGATATAGTGCTTGACTTGACTATTCTATCTTTCAATTTCCCAAGATCGAAGAAAAGGTTATAAGCCCCAAAAGGAAAAAGGTAATATGGGTAAGTTGAAGGTTGAAAAAATTTATTCTTATCTAGAGAGAAATTTTGTTTGAAGGCATGTGTACTCTTGAGGTGTGAAAGCGTTGCGAGCAACTCGATCAAGTAGTTAATGTAATAAAAAAGTCTTGCTAGGGACTAGCAAAGAGGTAAGCACAGGGGAGCTTGTTGGTGTGCCTTATAGCATAATATTACTAGCCAACTAAACATGAAATAAGGGCTTAGAATGAATATCAACATAAGTCTAGGGGTCCAACTAACATATTTCCACGAGTTTTGGTATTCCATGACTTTGCGAGGGACGTAAGCAGGATAAAAGCGAGAGAAGAGCGGTGAAAACCCTAAGAGTTTTGCATCTCATACGATGACAAGACTTGACCGTGAGGCAACTCAATCCGAAAAGTGGACTAAAACATTCTAGAAGACACGGAGGGAGGAAGGAGAACTCACCGGGACATAGAGTCTTGGCGTCGCCGGCAAGGATGCTTGGCGTCGACCGCCAGGTGGGTCCCACCTGTCAGCCTCACCTTTCTATGGCGGTTTACCACCGACATTAAGGTTGCATCTATACCATTGTTCAAGGTCGGTTTGATCCAAGGGCCCCTATTCATCGCCAAGGGCTATATAAGCAGACCACCTGACCCCAGGGCAAAACCCTAATTCATTATTATTATCATTAGATAAAGAGAGGGGTCCCTTGTATGGATGCATAATGATTTCAGTAGATGGCTACTGATTTGGTAGTTTCTAATTTGAGTCTTGTTATTGGCCAATGATGCATAATGATTTCAATAGATGGCTCTTGATTTGGTAGTTTCTAATTTGAGTAGACTGTTATTGGCCAATGCATATATAATTTAGTGAATATGATAATGAGATGGCTGCCTTTATGTGAACACTACTTCTTCTACCTAACTTTCTATTCATGTCGTGTCAATTTGCTTGTATCAACCCTTTGTTCGGCAACAATTGGGTTAGGATGGTTGTTTGGTGCCCCACCAAGGTTTGGCATGTGGTGAAGCAAGGGTGTAAGGAATATATGCATGCAAGGGTGTAAGGAATATATGCATGCAAGGGTGTAAGGAATATACACATGCAAGGGTGTAAGGAATATACACATGCAAGGGTGTAAGGCATATGGTGGCTCGGTACCAATCAACCCCTAACTCGAGGTGATGGCTAACAGTGGACGATTAAGCATATTCCAGGCTGTCCATTCAATTCTTTGTTTCTCATTTTCAATTAAAGGCAGCCATCGAGATATAAGAAAAGGCGGGCACCAATTGAGATGCATGTGTTTGATCAGTATTCACACCTTGATTTGCTTCGATTTTGCAGCGCCCTGGTGGTACAAATTGGGAAAAGCATTTCTCATCCTGGATTTTGCAGCACCGTTGGGGACCATCCATTCAAATGCAACACTAGATCTAATCTAAGTGATGGCGGAGGATGGATGATGGATGTTAGGCCAATGAGGACTCGAGGTTTCTTTACACCAAAAATCATTATTTTCCTCCTATCAAAATGATGTTGCTTTCTCAAATTCATTATGTTACGCCAGACTAGTGTTTGGTATAATATTTGACTCTTTATGTATTTATCCTATGATATAGCAGCGTGTGTTTGGTGAGTAACCCACTAAATCCTATCAAAGCTGATCCCTTTCTCAAACTAATAACATTCCATGTGTTTATACTTTCTAGGTCACTCGCACGGCGCTAATCGGCGCCATCACCGCTCTCGCCGCAGAGCTTGAACCGACAGGCTAGCACCCTCTCTCCTAGAAGGTCGATGACCTCGCCGAAGCTGGTGAAAAAGGACCGGTGCCTCAAGATGGTGGACACACTCTGCACGGACCTTGAGGGCTTGAAGTCCAAGCTCGCCCGCCTCGAAGAAGACTGAGCGGCCGTCGGCCTTGCAAGTAGTGGAGACCCTTTGGAGCCCTGGGGGACCTTTTGCTAGCCCCTTTTTAGTGGGCTAAGTTAGATGTTATTTTTGTCGATGGTTAATTTGGAACAATCTGTATGTATGGTTGGATGGATGGATGGATGCGGGACTAATTATAGTATTAGTGTAGGTATGGATGGATGGATGGATGCGAGAATAACTAATTATAATTATAGTATTATTAGTATATATGTAGTATGCACGGATGGATGAAGAACAACTAATATTAGTCTTTTGGTATAATATTCTTTGGTCATGTCTTTGCGGTGTTGGCTCACACTTTGTGATTGATCTTCCCCTTTCCTTTAATTCATTTGGATTTTCTAAGTTCATTGTCAATTGCTTAACACTTTGTGATCGATCTTCCCACTTTTTCTTAAATTAAGATGAATCTATTGAATAGTCACATTTAAATTTATCAAAAATTTGAATCAACAAATGGCCGGCATGAAAAATTCTATATGGAATCTATAAAAAAAATGAATTTGAATTTCAAATGTCATCCAAACAAATTCGGATCAACAAATCACCAACATCAAAATTGTAGGTCTCAATGAGTTCTACAATTTTGTTATTTTTCAAAGATTTTCATTTGGAACCGTTTAGTACCCCCGAATTAGCTCTTAGTCCTCCAAAACCATATGAACAAGCTCCCAATTTTTTCTTTTTAATCTTTGCTTAAAACTTGTAACTAGTTTTTCTCCCTCATACTAACTTCAAATTAGATCAATTTTTTTTCTAAAATTCCTAAAATTATGATCTATCAATTTTTGAAATCACTTAATGCTTATTTTGCAAAATATTATCGTGTGAGGCATTTTTCAAGAATCCCATCAAAATGGCCAAAGTTGTCCATTTTGAACTACACTTTTCGAACGCTTCCTCGAGCGCAAAAATGACCTGAATAACAAATGTAGGTCTCGATGAGTTATGAACTTTTGGTATTCGCGACTTTTCGAGCGAGAGGCCGTCTAGGGCTTGAAAACCCGTTTAAAGAAAAAAATTCAAAATTCAAATTTCGAGGCGTCAAAAGTTCGGCGAAAAGTTGACTCTAATACCAAATGTAGATCCTGAGGAGCTCTACAAAACTTCGTATTCATGACTTTTAAATTGAAACCGTCTAGGGCCTCGAAAACCGGCTCGAAGGTGCCATTTTAAAAGGACCAAGGTTTGACTTGGTCAAATGATGGTCAAACGGCGAAAAAACGACGTCGGCTGAAAAACTTTTTGAACACAAGGGTGTTAGAACTCATCAAGATCTACACTTTTTCGTATGGGTCGTTTTTCCGTTCGAGAAAGTGTTAGTAAACACTACTCACAAAACCAAGGTTCTCCATGAGAGAGTCTCGGAACTCGAGTGAATTGTCCATTTTGAACTACACTTTTCGAACGCTTCCTCGAACTCAAAAATGACCTGAATAACAAATGTAGGTCTCGATGAGTTATGAACTTTTTGGTATTCGTGACTTTTTCGGCGGGAGGCCGTCTAGGGCTTGGCTTGTTTCGAAAAAAAAATCAAAATTCAAATTTAGGCGTCAAAAGTTCAAAAGCGAAAAGTTGACTCTAATACCAAATGTAGATCCCGAGGAGCTCTACAAAACTCGTATTCATGACCTTCGAATTGAAACCGTCAAGGGCCTCGAAAACCGGCTCGAAGGTGCCATTTTAAAAGGACCAAGGTTTGACTTGGTCAAATGATGGTCAAACGGAGCACTAAAGCGATGTCCATTTGAAAAACTTTTGAACACAAAGGGTGTTAGAACTCATCAAGATCTACACTTTTCGTATGGGTCGTTTTTTCCGTTCGAGATAATTTGATGCTCCAAAAATTAGCTAATCAATAATAAATAAGAAATAAAAATAAATAGGTTGCTAACTTCATTTAAAGGCCCAAGGCCCAACAACTCTACCTCTATCTCCACCATTGGATGAACGGATCAACGGTTGAAATGAAACTAAAACCTAGCCTCCTCTCCTTGTCGGGTGTCTTATTTGCCAAAAAAAAAATCGAAAAATGATGCGCGCCATAGTTGGACGATCGCGGGCGGCCGTTAAAGTATATCGTAACCTTATCCTACCATCCCACCTCCACGCAGCCCGGTAGCCCCTCGTCCCTCCTCCTCATCTCCTTCCCCTCGTCACCGCCTCCTCCTCCTCATCTCCTTCCCCTCGCGTCATGGCGTGCCGACCGTCGGAGGCGCCGCCGTCCGGTCACGCGGGGAGTCGCCGCTTTGGTGGGCGGCGGCGGCGTCTTCGCTCCTCTCGCCGTTGGCGACGACCACGGGGTGGGAACCCTAGCATGGGCCATAGCGCCGCGGGCGGAACCCTAAGTTCGGCCGTCGCGCAACCCCCCGCTTCGTCGTCCGCGGCATCGACCCGCAAGAAACTCGACCCACCGCCGTCGCGCGACCGGCGCCACCGTCGTTCCACCAGGCCACCTACTTCCTCGCCGCCGACCGTCGCCAACGTCGTCGTGACCTGCGCTACCCAGGCCGTCTACTTCGTCTTCGTCCATGACCCTGGCGCCACCGTCGCTGAGAACCTCCACCAGATCTCGGTCGCCCGTACCCGTACCTCCACCAAATCTGGCTTCGCACCAACCTCAGCTCGCCATCCTGCTCCAGCTGTCCATCTAGGTATGAAATCTCCGTCCTTGTGCACGGATCCAGAGGTAAGAGGTAAGGGTTTAGGATGGTTAGCTGTAGATCTGTAGTACATAGGTGCGGATCCAGGCCGTAGGGGGACCATCCATGCCCATGCAACACTACATCTAATCTAAGTGATGGCGGGGGATGAATGTGGCCACGGTGATGTTAACAACCGATGACCCAGGTTTGTTTACAAACAACAAATCATTATTTTGCTCCTAGCAAATCATTATCCTATGATATACTGAAGTGTGTGTTTTTGGTATAATATGTGACTCTTTATATATTTATCCTATGATATAATCGTGTTTGGTGAGTAACTTACTAAATCCTATCAATCGATCTTTTGCTTTCTCAAACTATAATATTCCATCTATTTGAGTACAACCTTTATTGCCAATGATGCATAATGATTTCATGTAGATGGCTGATGATTTGGTACATTCTAATTTGATGAGTAAACTGTTATTGGCCAATGCATAATTTAGTAAATGTGATAATGAGATGGCTACCATTATGTGAACACTACTTCTAACTCACTTCCTATTCATGTCAGTCATCCAATATACTTGTATCAACCACTGTTCAGCAACAATTGGGTTAGGAGGGTTGTTTGGTGCCCCACCAAGGTTTGGCATGTGGTGAAGCAAGGGTGTAAAGGAATATATACATGCAAGGGTGCAAGGAATATATGCATGCAAGGGTGTAAGGCATATGGTGGCTAGGAACCAAACAACCCCTAACTCATGGTGGTGGCTAACAAGTGGAAGATTAGGCATATTCCATGCACGCCATGTGCCCATGCATGTGTTTGTTTAGCGCCATCAATTGTGATGCATGTGTTCGATCACTATTCACACCTTGTTTTGATTCGATTTTTGCGGCACCACGGTGGTACAAATTGGAATTTGTAGCCTTTGTTGGAGAACATCCATTCCCATGCAACACTAGAACGAATCTAAGTGATGGCAGGGGATGGATGTGGCCACAGTGATGTTAGCCCGCTGATCACTCAGGTTTGTTTACAGCAGTAATGTGGGAGCTAATTATGGCCAATGATGCAATCTTTATTCGCTGTCGTCATGTCGGGTATCACATGTTCTAGCATCATCCACAGTTCTACAACAATTGTGTTGTATCAAACTCAAGCTGACGGCAAACAGTGGATGATTCTGAATATACGATGCGACTTGTGTAAAATTGAGTAAAGTCACCATGCTGAGGCCTCTACAATATTGAGTAAAATTGCTAGACCTATGATGCGAACTTACATGTCATTGAACACGTGCTTAACATCCAATCATGCAACACTAGTGCTGATCTAAGTGATGGCAGGGGATGGTTGTGAGCACGACTGTTATGGTTGTTAAAGCCGAGGCTATCATACCTAATCCTATCAATACCTAATCCTACCTATTATTACGGGGCCTATGATGCAAACTATTTTTACATTGAGGTGGTCGCTCAAATTGGTTCTTCTTTGTGTTGTTTATGGTGTTCATCGAGCCCATGTGACACATCCTTACTCGACTTAACACCCTCTCCTTGTGTTGTTGGCTGAGTATGGATGAACATGGACTTCATGGATTTCATAACATTGATATCTTTGTCTCTTCATGCAGCCACCAATGATTTTGAACTTACATTTGAGAAGTTCATAAAGCCGAGGCCTATATATATCATTACTGTGATGTCGGTTAAATTATTCTCGAGGGGGACCCTTTTTTACGGTCCCATCATCCCTAATCCTACCTTTCTCTCCCGATTGTATCATACCTTATCCTATCAATACTGTCAAGGTGAGTACGGTGATTCTTTTAGTTAGCATTTGCACAGTACATCTTTCTGGATAAGTATGGTGACTTAATTGTTCGTTTTTTTTTTTTACGTTTACTAGGTTCTTTGGTTGGACTTGGCACTTCGGATGCCGCAATTTTGGAACACGGTGATTCTTTTTAGTTAGCATTTGCATAGTACATCTTTTCGGATAAGTATGGTGACTTAATTGTTCTTTTTTTTTTCTCGTTTACTAGGTTGCTTTGGTTGACCGGGCCTTTGGATCTTGACGGCCGGAACCCGTTTGGTGTAGAGAACTTAGTGCTAGCTATTGGCTGGAACTACACTAGCTAATAGAACTTGTTTAGTTAATTTGAATCATTGTGTTTTCATGTTTTTGTTGTACTTTTGTATGAAAACATGTGTTCTAGAGCATCATACTTTTGTATGAAAGCATGACGGAGGGCACTTTTGTACACTCATTATGATATTATAATTGATTTTGTGGTTTATTATTATTATTATCTCTATTGTTATTTGTTTCAATTGGTTTGGGCCCGTAATATGGGCTGGACCCCAAATCTTTGGGCCTCACAATATATGACACCTTCTAACCATGGTTAACTACTTATACATGATAGCTTCTTACCGTCACAATAGCTAGGATAAAGCTGCGGTTTAACCATGGTTAACACACTATATATGACACGTAATCTATTACAAGGCAGCGTTGACCCGGTGTCACAAAAATCAAGTATTGTATGACACGCGAGTGGATGCAACGTCACATAATGTAGCATATTATGTGATGCTACACCAACTTTTCGTCACGCGGACATTATGTGACGGTCATTTTATATGACGAATGGCGTGACACTAGGCTTTCGTCTTAAAATATTTTTCGTGACACTTTTTTTGACTATATATGACAAAATTCGGGTGTCTTGGAATCCCGGATTTTTTGCGGTGAAAGTAGATCGGGACAAAACCTAACTCACAAGAATAAATATGCAATGAAGTAAAGAACACAAGTGACACAAAAGATTTATCCCGTGGTTCACCGTTGCCCCACCACAAAGCCGGGTTACCTCCACGTTGTTGAGGTTGCCACACAAGGCTTAGCTTGCCCACCGGCTTGCTTTTTCCCTCGTTCACAAGTCTAGGGAGCAAACCCTAGAGATGTGCGGTAATGTATTGATTTGTGTGAGGTTACAAACCTCCCAAGGCTGCCACACGAAGGGGCAAGCTCAAGGGCGACGCCTAGCCGTCTAGGTGCAAGCTCCAAGAGAAAAGAACCCTAGGGTTCCGGCCAAATGTGAACCAAATGCTCTTTTGAGTGGGGGGAAGTAGTAGATCCGGTCTCCAATCGAAGTTTGTTGCCTTTTCTCACAAGAATCCGTGGTGGGAAGTGAGAGATTGAGTGGGGAGCTCAAGGTGCTTCAATGGAGGAGTGAGAGAGAGCAAGAGGTGGTTTGCTGGCTGTTCTGCTCGAGGAAGAAGATGAAGTGAGCCGGGTTACCGTTGTGGGAGGGTAGAAGTGGTATTTATATCCAACGGACCCAACGATCGGTTTAAGTGTGGCCTTCGCCGCACCAAAGCGTCTTCTTGCCGCACCAAAGCGCACCTTCTTCGCGCCGCCTACCGATAGCAAATTGTAAGAATGTGTTGTTTCTTTGGTCGCTCAGCCGGAGTTGTGTCTTTTGGTGGATTTGGAGTTTTGAGCATTTAGTCCACATGTAGCCAAGAGTCCTAGGATCCCTCTTGATAGTATGACATTTCTAAACTCAAGATTCAAAATATAAAATAATTTAAACGCCTTGATCCGGAAATACCATCATCTAGCTCATGGGATGCTTTTGGACTGTACATCAACTACTTATTTTATTTCACGCATATCATCTCCTAAAATCTCATTAGTTCCCTAATTCGGTGGTCATCAACGCCAAAACCCACATAGGGTTTGATTGCACTTACACATATACCACATCACCAAGGTAGGGATTCTCCTCTATGTATAATATTCTTCGTCTCCCCTCATGAGAAACCTTGCCACTCTTCTCTCTCTCTCCTTCTTCATTTCCCTCGAGGCTTCCTCATCATTCATATCCACCTTGCGACATAACAACTATTGTTCCTCTTGTACCGGCTTGTATCACGTCTGGATACCTATCCAAACTACCATACTCAGTGCCCTAGTACAAGATATAGTGGTTAGAGGAAAGCACAATCCTTTTGGACCCCCCAACATGACTAGTTTAATGACTTCTTCACTCAATATGTGTTGTAGTTCAAACTAGAGAACCAAGGAGACATAACAAATTAAATCATTGAAAGCTAACATCTAACCATTTGAAAGCGAGCCTTCAACATCGGGATTGAGATCAAAATGTAGCATTGTCCATTCTGGTGGACAACCCTCATAGATGAAATCTCATGTTTGGTTTTTAGAAATTGATGACACCTTGTTATGCTAATCCTATTGCTCTAAGTGTGCTTAGGAGATAGGATTGCATGGATGACATGGAGCAACATGATCATGGACATGGACGTTGATGTTGGACATGGTGGATCATCGAGCTCACATGTCGGAAATGGAAAGGACCCGAAGATCAAGACAAAGGTATAACGTGATAGGGTTTGCTTCGGTGATCAAGACACTATAGAGAGTGTGATCACATTTAGAATAGATAGCCGACTATCAAGAGGGAATGTCACGGCTAATCCAATGAGAAAGTGCCTCTAGGTTCATATTGACTTGTATATGCATTTAGAATCTAGTGCACTAACTTCTCCTTTGAAATTGATTTGTGAAATTGCTAACACACTTGCACATGGAGATGTACACATGGTGGTGTTGGCACATTTGCAAATGCGGCGGTGGTTTGCAGGGTTGAGTTGCGTTTGAGAAAATGAGATGCCTATTTTCTATTGCGCGCGGATGCATTTTGTCGGAGAAATCTTGCTAACCCTCGTGCTCAAGATGGTATACTTGTTGGGTAGCAAGTTGGAGCAAAGGCGACAACGAACCATCGCATGCCGCGCAAGAAGAACGAGAAGAAACGACAACGGAACGAAGACATGGGCTGATTCTTTTTACGACCGGACCTTGGAGGAGCGACCGGGATGCCGGAGGAGCTTCGGCCAAGACGTCTGGTCGACATCGTCTCCCGCCGATTCCGGTAAGGTCGGAATTGGCGGTTTTAGCAACCTTGGCGTTCGGTCATCGGACAGGACCATGCGACCAGACGCATGGATTAGGCCACCAGCTGTAGGGCCAGAAGATTTGTCGCGTCTAACCGAAAGTGCGACCGGACGCATGGCTGGAGCATCCGATCACCGACCGGCGCGTCCGGTCAACCCAACCGGTGCGTCCGATTATGCAAAAAGTGCGAGTTTGATCTCCAACGGCTCCATTTTTGATTGGGGCCTATATATGAGTGGCTGGTTCATTGAGCTCTCTCTTGCACATTTGATCACTCTAACTCTCTTGTGAGCAGATAAAACTCCCCTCCACTCATCTCTCTCAGCCTAACGTTCGATTCTTGGGTGAGATTGAGTGAGATTCAAGTGCATTGCATTGTTGATTGCATCTAGAGGCACTTGATCCTTGGAGGAGCTATGGGATTCTTGTTATCTTGGGAATTTGCTTGGTTCCCTAGCGGCTTGGAGTTCGTGGTGGTGTTGAGCTCTATTGGAGGTTGTTTGAGGCCACACCGGTGGACTTGTGAGGGGTTGATCCTACCCGCGGGAGGTTCGCGAAAGGAGTCTCTAGTGGATTGCTGCGTTTTTTGTGGATCCCTCTTGGGAGTGTTTCATTGAGCTCCCACCATGGGATTTGGCACCGGCCATTAAGCTTGTGAAACATCAAGTGGGTGTATCGCCACAACGAGGAGTAGCGTGTCGGCAAACACATGAACCTCGGTAAAAAATCATCGTGTCAATTGTCTTGTGTTCGTTAGAGATTTCATATTCATCACGGTGATTGGCTTCTACCTTTACTCATCGACGTCGGTATATCGATCACTCCCTTCCTAGCATTTACACTTGCCTATCTAGTTTAGCTTCTGAGTAGTGGTAGTTGTTTTTGCTAAGTGTTCTTGCTCATTTTGATTAGTGCTTCCACCTAGGATTGATTTAGTGACTTAGGTTGTGTGACTAGAGATCATAGTCTTGGCGTAGTGTTGATTGCATAGGGGGGCTTGCTTAGATACACTTGTTGCATCGCTATCTCGCTTCACCGTTTTATTTACTAACGGTTGCTCAAGTGTTGTTTGTAGAAATTTTAATAGGCTATTCACCCCCTCTAGCCATTAGGACCTTTCAAGTGGTATCGAGCCGAGGCACCGTTTGTGAAGGGCTTAACAACCTACGGTGAAAAATGGCATTGAGTATGCACATCAACAACACCAGAAGGCACCTCTTTCGATTGCACCAATCGAGTATTGGAAGGTGAAGATGACCGCACACCTCAAGTCAATCAATAAAGAAGTGTGGAAGGTATTTGTTGGTATTTGTTAGCTTACG